>CM034154.1:619621739-620079819 GCA_019776745.2 Taxus chinensis
GAGAGAAACAATGACCAACCTTTTTATAAAATGCCCCTCCTTTATAATATATAGAAGAAAGAGAGAAGGAAAGAGGGAAAATTTGAATCCAGCCTCAACCACCCTAAGATTACATTGAATTCACCTACTCCAACCACCCTAGAAAGCATTGGAAAATACCTGCAACAATGATGGGTTCCTTGATATAGTCCATGCCTTCATGTTTTGTTCCTTACTGGGTAAGAAGGAGGCCCATTATTCATCATGGTGGTAGATGGGAGACTCGATAGCCTTGAAATGGTAGATTGAAACATAATTATAGTGGGTGAGAAACTAGCGCCGAGAGCTCTCTAAAATTTCCTTTCCCACTCAAAAATGAGCTCCCGGTTGAAAGATATGGCTTTCTGAAGATCAAGGTCACGTGATCACAATATTTGAAAGAGTCCATCTATGCAAGAACCACGTGGCAACCTCACGTGCCTTGAAGATTCAATCCCCTCCTCTCACTCATAAAGTTGCACGAGACTGACATAGGGCAGCTTTAATGGGCTCCTCGGTTTCCTTTGTATTCTTCCTGAATCCCTCTTATTGGTGGAGACACTATGCCTAACCTGAGACATGTGGAGCTCCGCGTTCATTTGGAAACTACCCCCAAATTTTTCTTTTGAAGTTGCGGGGATGAGACACATGGAGGCCTCTACAGGATTTTAAAATTTTCAACGACCGACCTTACCTTTTTAGACTCTAACCATGTGGTAGGTTGGGCCCTATTTGGGGACTACCTTTTGGGTTGTGCCTTTGAAGTTGCACCAAAGAGACATGTGGCACCTTCCATGGATTTGTTATGTTTCTTTACATTTTGACTAAGTCCCTTTTGTTTGGCGGTGCCATATGTCTGACCCTGGACACGTGGAGGCTCAATGCACATTTGGGGTACCACTCTTGATTCTTCATTTGAATTCACGTCGAAGAGACACATGGAGGCTTCCACTCGCTCCTTTATACTTAGCTGATTCGGGCTTGCTGCCCATTTGACTTTTGTTGGACCCTAGACATGTGGAGAGTTGGCACTCATTTGAGTCTCTGCTTTGGGTCGTGCCTTTGAAATTTCACCGATGAGGTATGTGGATGATTTTTCCAACCCTCTTATACTTAGTCGATTAAACGGCTAACTTTATACCTTTTTAGACCTGGGACACGTGGAAGCTCCACGCACATTTGAGTCTCTGCTTCATATTTTGAGTTTGAAATTACACCAAGCTGACATGTGGCTCCTTCTATTGGCCTTAGACTTTTCAATGGCTGATGAGACACCACTTTAGATTCCAACTACATGGCAGACTTACGCTTGTTTTGGGGCCTTGCTTTGGATCACGCCTTTTAAGTTGCACCGTTAAGACACGTGGAGGCTTCCGCTGGCTCTTCTATACTTAGATGACTCAATGGTCGGCTCTTCCCCCTTTTGACTTCTAGACACGTGGAGGGCCTACACACATTTGGGGTCTCAGCTTTGGGCCCAACCTTGGTGTTGTGTGGATGATTCATGTGGAGGCTTCTGCCGACCCTTCCATACTTAAATAGCTGGCTCTTCCTTTCAAACCCTAGGATATGTGGAAGCTCCACACTCATTTGGGGGACCACCCTTGGCTTCGACCCTTGAAGGTACACTGATGAGACACGTGGCACCGTCCGTTGGCCTTTATACTTTTCAATGGATGATTTAAATTTTTGAGGCTCTGACCATGTGGAGGGCTTGCACTTATTTGGGGACCTTATTTGGACTTGACCTTTTGGAATTGTGCCAAGCTAACATGTGGCACCTCCCGCGAGTCTATTTATACTTTGGTGATTTGGGCCTCGAGTTGAATCATATGTGAAGTCCAAAAACTTTGAGCCTTTCCCCATTTTCCTTTTGCTGAGGTTTTGGTCTCCTGTAATGTTATTGGCCTCCTCACCAATTTTTCTCCTTCATTGTCGAGTCTTGCCTATAACCTGATTGTTGGATTTGAAATGTGGGCTCGCATGATTGAGCTAATCCTTCTGATTTCTTCTGTGTGGGGTCATTTTTGATCAATTTTATGGGGGGAAAATTTGGGATAACAGTTTAGTGAGTCACAAGGACATCTACCTGCTAGATGAAGAGACCAGTTGCCTTGCTCCATCCATTGGGCATGGAGTCATAATTGATAGCCTGATACTGATCTTCCCCTTGAAACATATAAACTTGACTACTTGCACTTGATGACCCTAAACTTTCCCCATTGTCCGCATTCTCAATTTTCATAAGAAAGTCTTGAAGGTGAGGTTCTGAGAGTAGAAAATTATATTGACCTGGGGATTTCACTTATCCTTGGAATGGACTACACACGAGAAAAAAATACCACAACACACACTATGTACACAAATAAAAATCATACATGATTTATGTGGAACATACAGAGTGTGCAAAAGCACTTGTTCTGCTGAAAGAAAATCTACCTACTCTACGCTAACCAGGAGTAAAAGGGAACTCAAACAAATCCTGTAACTAACAGGGAGAAGTAGCTTGACTTTCTCAAAAAAGGAAGACATGCAAATGATTTGACATTGAATATGGCTGCTTCTATGAGTGAAAAACTGACTATAAGTCGATCCTCCACCCAAATCATCAAGGTGTGAACTAGAAACAAGACAAATGCCTCTTTTAGTTTCTCTACATTTCGATTGAAGAGCCATTATAGCTGATCCTTGGTACTTTGCAGCTCATCCTCATGCTCAGGAGTAAGCATGACTAGTTTTGGCTTCTCCCTTAGCTCCAATGAAGCCAAGTGCCTGATTAGGCAGGGTCTGATTTGATGGATGTGCCCATTGTTCTAAATTTCAAATCCAAAAGTGTATTCTTCTTCCTGACCTTCTTGGTTGGATGGTTTGGAAGAGATGATGACATCCTCTTGCTCTTTCCCGTCCTTCTCCTATGAAGAACATGGAAGATTCATATCTTCCAACCTTGGTTCCAGAGGGCTGTTATGAAGTGCAGGCTATTATCCTTGAATTCCATCCTTAATAGAAATAGGCTCATGTGCTTGCAAGGTAGATTATGGAGGAGCAAATGGTGTGATCTCTTTGGGCTCCTCTCCATCAAAGAAATCCTCCAAGTGTGAAACACAGTCTGCCTCGTCGTTGTCTTGTTGCATGTGCTCGACCTCCTCCATGGTGTCCTTTGGATCAAAAATTTTCTCACCATGGTTCCCCTCATCCTCAAACATGAAGTTTGAAAGCTAAAACCTTATTTGACATTAGAGTTTGAAGGGGATGAAGTGGGAGGAAGAACTGAAGGTTCTTCTATGGCCCACTCTACACTTAAAGATTATGGAACTATATGGTTCTCCTTCTAAAGGGGGGAGCTTGTAGGTTGGGGTGCACAAAGTTGTGGCACGTATGGTTCTTCCTATACAAGTAACTCAGTATCCTACATAACTATGCCCTTTGGAGCTAACTAATTTTCTTCTAAAACAGGTGCTTGTATGATTTCCTCTTTCTAGTCAGAGTCGCATGAGTCACACCATTCTTCAACTGTCCTGCAGTCGTTGAACATGATGACATTGGCTAGGGAAGGCATGTTGGTAGGGGCTGTTCGTTTATGGTAAATCTAGGTAGAGGGGACTTGGAAGAAAATGGGAGGTGAGACAAAGGTTAGGAGGGAGAAGTGATGAAATTCTTAATAGAGGCAGCACAAAAGAAGCTAGGAACATGCGCAGTAGGATGAGATGATGTAAGTTGGTGCAGAGGAGTGGGAGAAATGTAGGATGGTAGTTCAGGGTTACCCCATTGACAAGGTTACCATGTGCTAGATGTTTGAGCCTCCATTTCTTTCACCCATTCTATACTCTAGGGCAACATCTTAGTGATGAAGTGTAACTTCTGATGGGCACTAAACCAGCCTGGTATAGATCCGACCCATGGACAAGGTACCTTGTAGCCAACTTCAATTGCTATTATGGAGTACTTGAATCTAAGTTGCATCATGTTCATCTCCATCTTTTACACCTGCCTCTCAAAATCAGCTTCGGCCAAGGAGTTTCCACCATCATCTGCATAAACTTGTTCTTCATAAACATTTTGGTTAGAAAAAAGTGGATTGTATGCATTTTCAAGATAATGGGGCTTATAAAACTGAATTAGAGGAGGATTTTGAAACTGTGGAGATGGAGGGAAATAGTTCTACTACTGTAAATGAGAATTCCATGGTGGGAAAGATGTCATGATCGCACAACTTCATGGGATGGAAGAAGATGAAAGATGTGGAAGGAAGAATGGATAGAAATGGATGGGAAAAAGGTCTGTAACTTCAGAGATTGGGTTGTTGACCAGATGTAGTTGCCATATGTGCTTTGCATGTACCTCAAAAGGTTGAATCTCACCAAGAACACATCAAATTAATGAAATGAAGTGGTAAGGTGCTTCAAACCTATCCCACCAGGCGTGCTAAAACTATTGAGTGTGGTCACATGGTGGATTAATATTTGTTGTTTGATAATGAGACACCTCGAAAAGATGAGAAAATATAACCTCAATGTCCCACCTGGCGTGCCAAAAATGTTGATGGGAAATTACAACACCCCTGAATGGCCTCAAATATGTGTGGGGAATTCGATGTGATCTTCATAACATTGGACTATCTCTCAAGCTATGGGACTTGTAGACTTGAGATGGCCCTCCAGAGAAAGTCAACTTCTTCTTCCTAAACTACCTGCCACAAGCTACTCTAGTTTAGGAAAAATTATCTAGTCCTAATCTAACCGCCCAAGGAGACAAGGAGAGAGATAAATACATAAGAACAGAGCCTACACTAAGCGGTGATACACTAGAAAAGGAAGTGGCTGATCACAAATCCAAATGCCTGAAATGGAGAGAGGTGAGAAATGGAGAGGATGGATAGATGCACTATTGATCAAAGAATACTTGTCAAAGATCACATAAGGAGTCTGTGCGGGATAAAATGCCTCGAACTAAGGACATGGAAGGATAGGAAGGACCCACGTGTGGAAGGAATGTTCATATTACAGGACTTAGCTGATTTTGATCATGAAGACCTATTTTTAGAAGATGGATTGTGGAACACACCAACAATGCAGAGATGTGTGCACCATGCATTTTCTATCTTTAGAGAAGCGGTTCGAAGCATTTTTACATGGAGACAAGATACGAATAGAATTGACACTTCAGTTAACAGTAAGAGGATTATAGATAACACACTTACATGTCTGGCTATACTTGTAAATGATGTGTGGATATCAATAGCATGCGGCCTATTTTTGGAATGGATAAGTAGTGAAGGGAAAGTCCCCACCCTATATATATGATGTTAGGTACATAGTAGAAAGAGAGATGTATGTATGCATGGTATGAGATGTACGTATGTGTACCAAAGAATATACACATATGACCAAATCATTGTATCAATTCCATACACACACTGGTATAGATTGACAATACTGTAAGAAGCTCCTGTGTTTATTAATAAATGGAAGATATTGGCTGAATCTAAGTGTCATTCTATGTGTAGTTGAGTAGTGCATGGTATTAATTCAATCATGATTACTGTTTAAGCTTGTTCTTTCATAGATCTGAGTGTAGCATGTATTGTAGAATCATGGATTAGCTATGAATAGATATGTTTATTCCTTCATCGTGTTAACATCTTGTTAAAGCAACCCTAAAGAGGAACCTGGTACCTTTGCGCACTTCAGGTGAGCGCTTAGTCTAGGCTACATCATTGGATCTATTGTCGGGACCTTGTTTTTAGTTGTTTTCAGGATGGTTCATGATGAAGATGTACCAGTTAACTCTAGAAAATATTGAGGAATGGATACACGATATGGAGGAAGAATATGCACGATGGTTCAGCAGTGGATCTGAGTTTAACGCACACACTTGGGTAGAATAGAACTTGTATGACAACTTATATAAGAGCTTCTTCGCTATCTTTCTAGTAGAACTATATTTGTGTCTTACTGCTTATTCATCTCAGTGGAATTAGAGGTATTGCACACTTATCTAGACACAAGAAGAATTTTAGGCCCTCTATGATGTTGATATGATCTGGACTTGCGCGGTGGATAAGTGGTTTTCTAAACAGTTATATTCTAGATTATTTAATTTTGATGTACTCTTGCCTAGAGGTAGCTGAATTCTAGTTTTTACAGTATCCAAGAGGAACATATTTGCAAGGTATTCCACTAGCGATCAAGATCTTATTAGTAAATTTGAACCTAGAGAGTAAACCGATGGCTAACTAAACTTTTCCATTCATGAGGGCAAGAACAAGTATGGTTTAAGATCGCAGACCTAGCAGCAGAGAAACATAGAGAGGAAAGGAAGCTTAAGTATAATGAGGTACACGAGAGGGAGATAGAAAAGCAACATTCCTTTATAGAGAGTATGGCATGGAGGAGAGAGATGGCTTGTGAAGGATTTATAGCTCATGTAGAAGACATGGAGCCAGAGCATCAAAAACTCCCACATCTTGGAAAGCATGATAGAGATCCCCCCTCAACCTCACACGGAAGTATGCCAGTAGAGACTACCTGGACCATGGGTGTGCATCTTAATCCACATGGTGACCTAGTCCTTGCACTTGGTTTTTCAGTATCTAGTATGATAAGTAACCAGCAAACCAACTTGGGAAGTAGGAAAATAGGAGTAAGTCAGGGATCAAGTACATCAATGACAGGACAAATGAATTCAATTTCATTTGGAGGAGCATTCTTAGGTGCATCATCTGCACAAAATGTGAGCACGTAGAATGTTGGATTCACCTATGGAAGTGGAATTACCTGACATACTGTAGGGGTTCAGTATAGTACTATTGTCATAGCACAAGGGAGTGCATCTACATGCCCTATTCCAACTATAGGTGGCAGATCAGGAGGTATTAGTTGTTCTAGTTCTGGTGGATCTAGTGGTTTTGGAGGTAGAGGGAACACAAGAGGTTCTAGATCAGGTGGTCAAGGTTGGAAGCAACCACAGAATATCTATATGGAGATGTCTCTTCATCTCCCACAGTATAGAAGGCATAGAGGATGTTGTTGAACATGTGCATATGTGTGAAATATTATGGCACGCTAAAGGGATCAAAACTACTAAGTGAAAGGAAAGCCAATTCGCCACTACATTACAGGGGCATGCACACAGCTGGTATAGGAGGTTTAACCCTGATCAAATTTGCATGGATTATGCAGCATTGAAGGATGATTTCTTAAAAGAGTTCCATATCCTTGAGTTTGAACAGAAGAGTATAAGTGCACTCAAGGATATCAAGCAAGGCACTACTGAGAGTGTATTGAGTATGATGCTTCATTTAAGACACTTCTATCTACGTTATCTTATTATATTCACGCTAGCCAGAATACACAGTGGTTTGTTGGGGGATTGATTACACCTTTTAGAAGGGCGCTGTCACATAAGACATACACTGATCATCGCGAAGCACTGGAAGAAGCTTTGTGTGCTGAGGCAGTTGGGAGCATTGACACTAGAGTTAGTCCATTTCTAGAGGCACACATTATAGCTATGGAAAAGCAATTAGAGAAGCTATCAGTAAGTTCAGCCCATGAGACATGCTAAGGAATTTGGTGTACATATTGTGAAGTGGAAGGTCAAACCAAGGATAGTTGCCCTCGCAGATTTGTACACTCATTATTGTTGGACTGTGAAAATTTTCATTTGAATCATGATGCTAGTCAATGTCCTTTTTTACAACACACGATAAGGAATAATGTATCTTGGTTTTGCAAAATTTACAGGTCCATGACTCATGATACTAAGGATTTTCATCTTATTAGTCATATCTAGGATGCTATAGACCTTGGGGTACGATAGACAAGTATAACAGATAGTTCTAAGGGTAAGAATGAGCACTAGGATTGGGATCATAAGAAAACGCGCTATGATAGGAATGATAGACATTTTGAAGGAGGTCGTGGAAGGGGACATGGATATCATGGTGGATATGGAGGAAGAGGACATGGTGGAGGAAGAGGAGAGTTCCATCATGGAACATGTTATACCTGCAGATCTCCTAACCACTATAGGTGTGAATGTCCTCAGAATATTTCATGTTCCTTCTGCAGAAAGAACCATAGCTATGAAGAGTTCCCAGACTTATATGAACATCTAAGTAAGCAGCATAAGTAGGAAAAAAAAGGCACCGGGATGGTTAGAATCTAGTGCACGGTAGAAGATCAGTGGATGCCCAAGATAGCAGAATGACCTAACACATTGATAGTGAAGATTACTACACGTGCTAAAGTAGCACGAGCAAGAGAGGCATCACACCAAAAGCCTATGATCACCAAGGAGGAGGTTTTTCATGTGAGGTACCCAGATCTTGATCATCAAAAGAAAGTTCACCAGGATACCATGGAAGTGTTAATGAATCTTCAAGGTGAGATACAATACCTAAAGGAGAAAAATAAAGCATCAGAGATAGTCCAAGATGATCTGCGAGAGGTGTGCAAGATGTTGCACTAGGAGAACATTATTCCACTATTAGGAAGTTTGTTAAAAGGGAACACTCCATGTGCAATTCTTGAGACTAGACGGAAAATTCTACAAGAAAATATTCCCCCTAATAGCATTGACTATGAAAAATAAATTACTCTAAATGATGCTATGGATGCATGGCTATTGAGCAACATATTGATCGATATAGGTGCAGAGGTAAATGTGCTTACATTAAATGCATGGGTACAAATGGGGAGGCCTCCATTGCAACCATCATCTAATGTGTTATTTATGGAAAACCAAACTAAGGCCACTCCAATAACAGTTTTGAAGGATGCATATATAACTATACAAGGGGTCAAGATCAATGGGGATTTTGAGGTATTAGCACTTGCAGAAGCAACAATTTTCTAGCCCTACTTAGAATTCCTTGGCGCTATGTGAATAATACTGACTTGAGATTCAGTGAGGGGTATATCAGCTTTAAAAACAAGGAGGAAAGGGTTGTGATACTTTTGACAGATGGAAATTCTACACCATATGTCGAGCCTCTAAGTGAGGAGGATTTAAAAAGAGTCTATGTACACACTATCTAGGACCCAGAGGTCAATGAGACATCAAAAGAAGGCATCCTACAGTGGGAGGATTCTCATTCTATTAGTGATATACAAGTTTTGCTTGCGAAAATTGGGCTCAGGGTACCTATTAATTAGTAGGACACGAGGTGAAAAGCATAGTTGCATGCAAGAATGGAATTCATTCAATTCGATGGATAGGTAGCACAATACCTTGGTATATAGGGATAGAAGATATTACTGCCTTTCTAAAGGCCATGGAAACATAGTGGATAGATTAAATTAAAAGGAGAGATATGTTAGTATATACACTACGCGAGACAACAATGCACTGGTGGTTAGTCCACAGAGATAATCTTATAAACTGGGAAGAGATTGGAGTCACTTTATCTACTAGGTTTATAAAGAGCAATGCACCTACGCAAATATGCACTTATCATGGTGATCAACCTTTTCAACATCACATTCAGCAGTGTGAGAGACTCTAGACAATAGGATAGGAAGCATTACCACATTCACTCTAGGTGCATAGATTGTATTCTATGCTACAAGGATGTGCATGCACCTGGTATGTATATGCAGAACTACATCGAAAAAGTGGGAACTGGCAAGATTTGACTACAGGAATGATCCAGACTTTCGACTACTTCTCGACTAAGCCTCCTATTGCAAAGGTGTTAAAATTTGTTAAGCGTTTAACTATGGGAGATAGTGTAAAATTAGAAGATCATATTTAGGAATTATTCAGTGAGGAAGAGTTTAGAGCATGTGTTGAAAAGGAAGAAGAAATGGAATCCTTCCTATTTTAACATGCTTTCCTTGAGAAACAGAAAGGAAATATTGTTTACATCGTGGATGATGAGGAAGTTGAGAGCCTGGATATTGAACATTTACATGGGGTGTGCGAGGTCTTGGAAAGTGTAGAAAAGGATACACGTGCCTACCAAAAACCCATGAAGAAAAAAAAGGTGAATATAGGTTCAGAGGCTGAGCCTAAGGAGGTCATAATTGGAGATTACTGGTCAGACTTAGAGGTAGCAAAGATCATCGAGTTACTCAAGGATTATCAAGACGTATTCCCTCGACGATATCATGAACTTATAGGTGTGCATGAATCACTTGGGGAAATGCAAATCAAACTTAAGGATGGTGCACAGCCAGTTAGAAAGAGACCTTATATAATGAATCCTGATTTACGTGAAAAGGTAAAAGAAGAAATTGATAAAATGTTGAAATTTGGAATTATCAATCCGCTTGATGAGTCAGAATGGGTTAGCCCAATGGTGATCAGTATCAAGAAGGATGAACATATTAGGATATGTGTGTACTACAGGGAGATGAATGTTTCATGTGTCACAGATCCATTCCCTATGTCATTCACTAGGGAAATACTACGAGTTGCATGGCGTGAAATATATTCCTTCACAGATGGATTTTTTTTGATATAATGAGGTTAGGATTGCTTAGGAGGATTAAGAAAAGACAACATTTACTACTGAATGGGGTAGTTTTTCCTATATTGTGATGCCCTTTGGATTGAAAAATGCACCTACTATATTCTCACACATAGTTGTTTAGGCATTTAAAGATTTTATTTACAACTTCTTATAGTTCTACCTAGATGATTGGACAGTATATGGGCTTCTGAAAGATCATTGGGACAATCTGCGCTTAATGTTTGAACAATGTAGACAATTGAGTATCTCTTTGAACATCAATAAGTGCATATTTTCTATGCCATTTGGGATACTATTAGGACATATAATCTGCAAGGAAGGTTTACTAGTTGATCTAGCCAAGGTTGCAGTAATTTTAGGCCTAGAAGCACCTATAAGTCAAAATGAGGTGTGTGGATTTTTAAGTCATATAGGATATTATAGAAAATTCATAAAAGGGTATGCCAAAATTTCTGCACCCTTGGAAGAGTTACTTAAGGGGAAAGGTACATTTTATTTGGGAGAACCACAATAACCTGCGTTTGAGATATTAAAAGAGAGACTTACTACCGCACCCATTTTGTGATTCCGCTCATGGGATAAATCATTTCATGTGCATGTGGACACTTCTGGTATGGAAATTTGCGCTGTGTTAGCTCAACCTGGTGAAGGTATTATAGATCATCCAATTGTTTTTGCTAGTAGGAAGTTGACTCCTGTTGAACGAAATTATACAACTATAGAGTGCAAATATTTGTCAATGATTTATGCATTATAAAAGTTTCGACAGTACTTTTTAGTGACACCATTTGTGTTTTATACAGATCACATGGCCTTGAACTACTTGGTAAACAAGCTCGTCTTATAGGGGTACATATGCAGATGGGTGCTCCTATTTCAAGAGTTTGAATTCATAGTTGTGCTGAAGCTAGGGAAAAACAATTCTGGACTATACCATTTATCTAGAATCAATTCAGGAGAGGATGCACAGATAATTGAAGAAACAATTTTGGATGCACAGTTATATAGGTTACAACATGCTCCCATGGAATTAGAATAAATTTTTGTCTTTCTACGAATAGGTATGGCACTAGAAGGAATGAAAGCATTAGAAAAGAAGCAACTTGTTATGCACATGACACCATTTATGTTAATCAGTGGTGACCTCTACAAGCTAGGAAGAGATGAAGTATTATGCCATTGTGTATTAGAGCATGAGCATAAGGATATCATGGAAGAAGCTCATGGTGGCATTATAGGAGGCCATTATGTAGGTGATGCGACTAGAGAGAAGATCCTACTTGTTGGATTATGGTGGGAGACATTGTATAAGGAATGTAAATAATATTGTAAGGCGAGTGATCATTGTCAGCACCTAGGAAAACTAGGGAAAAGAGATGAGATGCCTTTGAGACCGATTACTAGTGCCAAACCATTTGAGAAATGGGCCATTGATTTTGTAGGACCTATTTTGCTAGCCGCGTGCAGGATTGGATCACACTTTATCATTACTTGCATAGATTATCTCACATGGTGGGTAGAAGTAAAACCTACCAAGGGCTGTACGGCAACTACAACAGCTAGGTTTCTATGGGAGAATGTTCTTACAAGATATGGATGTCCCTTAAGCTTGAAAAGTGATAGAGGTACACAGTTTTTGAATGAGACAATTAGGATCTCGTTAGATGAGTTTATGGTTTCACACCATAAAACTACACCTTATCATCCTTAGCCAAACGGAATTGCTGAGGCCTTAAAGAAGATTTTGGGCTAGAATTTGACAAATAAATTTGATGCTGGAAGAAATTATTGGGATGAAAAAGTATCAGCTATGCTTTGGGCATATAGAACAACTTACAAGAGATTGAAGAATGCTAGACCATTTCAGTTGGTGTTTGGTGTGGAAGCTATTATCCCTATAGAATTTATGTTACCTTCTTTGCGCATTGCGCACGCTGGAGATCTAATTGATGAAAAGGATTTAGAATAGCTTATCAAAAGGATGATTCAACTAGATGAGTTCCGAGCCATAGTACGATGGATTTAGAAGCAGGAAAAGGCCAAGTAGAAGGCATGGCATGATAGAAACATAAGGGATAAGAAGTTTGAGATTGGACAAATGGTACTTCTTTATGACTCAAAGTTCTTGCGCCATCCAGGAAAGCTCAAAGTACATTGGTTGGGGTTGTATGTCATCACTTCTATACTTGAATCAGGTTCTTTCCAGTTAGAAGCACTTGATGGAACACAACTACCTGGTTACTTTAACGGGAGTAGGCTAAAGCCCTACTATAAATAAGTCTTCTTGGTGTTTATAATAAGGTAGTATTGCCATTTAGCTTAGGTTTTCAATTCTACATTTTCTTAATGTATTTCCTTCATTGTCACTATGCTTTGTCAATTTAGTTTTTTTTATGTAATAAACACGCTTGCACGCATGTAGCTAATTACTATATGAAGAATTTTTATGCACAGAGGACTGCACATACTTTTAGTGTGGGGTGGTTGTAGTTATCCAAGAAAAATATTATGGGAATTGAAAGGTGAAAGGAATAAGCTGGTACGGGTGTGCTTTAAGTCAAAAGAAGATTTCTTCTCAAAAGTGATCAAGGATGGAGATGAATGAAAGAACAATATAACGCGAGGTAAGCAGAGGCCATGATAGCTACCAGGAGAAGGTACAGTGATGAGGTACTCAGGAATAAGAGCGTGCACTGAAGAGAAGTCTGTGAATAGAGGATAGGAAGGCACACTAAAAGGTTATAGCTAGGTGCAAATATGTACTGCACAGAATGAATGGATTTAGTCAATGAATGAGGGGATATTTGGTAGGTGAAGGAGCAATAAATGCATAAAAATTTGAAAAAAAAATATAAGGATGGGATGCGGATTCATTTTTACCATTGCAACTAAGAGTATTTGAAGAAAGAGCCAAGTGTGAAGAGCCGAGTGATTGAGTTAAGGTGCGAGGGGTGTGAAACCAAGCATGATAACTAGATCTGTGCGACAAGAAGCTTGCGTCCCCAATGGTGAAGGGTTTGAGAAAATTAGGGAGATAGGAAAGAGTTAGGTTATGAAGTTTCCACCAAGGGCATAATTGAATCGATCTATGGTTTCATTTGTAGAGTTACAGAGTTGAAGAGGAGAAATTTGCAAGGTAAAAAAAAAATGGCATCAAAGAAGGCATCTGCAGTAGCAGTAAAAGGAAAGAAGAAGGTGGTCATGAAGGAGGAAGAGATGGCACTTAAAATAAAAAGTTTAGAGATGCAATATTTATAAGGAGTCATTGTCAGCCAAGAATGGGATTCACCCATCAGAAAGACAAAGTGAGTGAATATAATCACAGTACTTCAGAGAACAAGAACAAGCTCTATTTCTTGCTCACTGCTAGAAAGAAAAAGTGCACTACGGAGGACATGCTAGTATATGATGATGTGGAGGAGAAGGTTTTGAAGATAATTGGGGTCTACTAGTTATATGAGATTCCATATTTTGTGAAGTATGAGCTCTTGTATCAGTGGCTCATGAGCAGGGTGCATGAAGACTTCTTCTACTTTGTAGGGTGCAGAGTTAGAATTTCATCTATGCTTGTCTCATCAGTCATAGGTCTGATGGCCATAGGAGAATATATAAAAGGTGATCTTCCAGATAAAGTCATGATTGTAAAGACCAATCAAAGTGTGGGTACCTGAAGGGTCCACACAGAATGGACATAGATAAATTAAAGAACTGTCTAGTTGTTCAAGCTGTAACACACCTTGTTACTAACCTAAATGATTAGGAGTCGTGGTCACAAGTAAATACTATGTGGTTACATGTGGCACATAAGATGTCAGAAGGAACAATCTACAACATTGAAGGCTATATTGTAGTGAAAATAGTCGAAGAAGCACACACATGTGGGAAGATCAACTTTGGGGTTGTTCTACTATCACTGGTATTTATGGAGATCAAAGTACCAGATGGACCAAAGGAGAAAGTATGGGAATACCCCATGGAGAACAAGTACCCAGCTGAAAGATTCAACAAGTACCTATGCAAGGGGGCCATGACAGATGATGTAAAACAAAGGGTGGAGAAGTGGTATAACAGGCTTTGCATGACATTTGGGGAAGAGTGGCGCATCCCAAAGGATCCTACCAGCAGTGGTAGGGAAACAAGTTCATTTTGTTATATATCAACATTTTTGCATCGTGCGCTTCCCAATGAAAGATAGATTCTAGAGCCCTTGGTGTAAATTTCCTTACACATTCATGGTAAGGTATTTCTAAGCATCCGTTCATATATTTATAGACACGTGCCGACTGGTCTTTAATGTAGATAAGGTAGACTATGATTACCATATGCTGAGGAAGAAGTATGTGTATCCTAGTAGAAATTATTATACAAAGAGGATCATTTTAGAAGTACTAAATATCAAGCCAATAAGTCTGGATGTAGTAGATGTGGGGGTAGCATTAGTGTATCTCTAGTGGAAGCTAAATATGGAGGATAAAAAATATGTGGAAGGTGAGTTCGCACTTCTAGAACCACTGAAGGGAAAGAATATAATGGAGAACATCCCAGTGCCTAAGCCCACAGAGCCAATTAAAGTGTAGGATGAGGAGGAGGAGCGCAGAGATAGTGGTGGTTTGGAGCATAGGGGTAGGAGACATCCTACTAGTAAGGTTGAATCTGAGCACGTCGTTACACCACCTCAGCCACAAGAGGAGGATGACGAGGAATTAAATGCATTTGAAGGGGAGCACAAGTTTAAAAGGGTATTTAGGAAAACAAGGACCTAAGGTGCTACTCCAACCACTGTGCACAAATCACACAAACTATCCTTACAAAAGGAGGCGACCGCATAGAGGAGGGAGCTAAAGTTGAGTGAGGAGGTGGAAGAGTTAGAGGAAAGCATTCCTAATTCTCCTACACTTCTAAAGGACACAAAAGAATAGGGTGAGGCATTAATGGAAAAAGAAGAGGATGAGAAACGACCATAGGAGACAGCTGCAGAGGATGTTCAGGACATGGAGACACAAGTTTTAAATTTGGAGGCTAAAGTTCCTAAGTAGAAAAGGTCTAGAAGAAAAAGTGGAGAGCATATTCCATCAAGCATGGGGTATGCAGAGGATGTAGGAAAATTTTTCCTCGCCCGCTTCCAAAGCACAATAGCACATAAGGATTTATTTAGCTGGGAGTTAATGGATGAGGATATGATGACTATGCACACTAGGAAACAACTATCATGGTCGATGCACACCCACATGGATGAGCCTGACTTTGATGTGTGTAAAGATTCATGCATTTTGAGGTGACTGAAGAAGGAACCTCAAGATAGACACATTACAGTAAATCCTACTGGACCATATAAGATGAGTAGGTCAGCAATGCATTGGTGAAAGTTTCTGCTGAGGTGGCTAGAAGAAACCTGGACAAATCTGCCACGATTAGAGCGCTGTGTGAGGAGTTGAAGACAAAGGATACAGAGATAACATGCATAACATAGGAGAGGGAATTCATGCAAAAAAATAATGAGGTGTTTATAAGCATCGCAGAGGAGATTGGGGACAATGTCATCAAAATAAGGCCACACTTGGAGGCCAAGGTACCATAGACATTTCCTTCAACGATACACTATTTGGGAAAGTTGGTGGACCTGGTACTTGAAGATGAAACTCTATGTATGAAAGTTCTAGAACTCTTAGAATAAGATGTTGACTGGGAGAAAGCATCAATGATGAGAAAAGTCACATCTCATGAAGGTTTTTTACAAGTATCACAGGAAGTATTGAAGAAATTAGACCATGCTTTAAATGTATGTACAGCTCCAGAGGTGCTTATAAACATCAAGGCCCTTGAAGAGAACAACTAGGTCTAGAAAGTGATGAAAGATCAGACATTAGGCCACGCAGAAAGATTATCAATGGTTAAACAGAAGTGTGAGGCCCTGGTAGTTGCACAAGAGCCGCAGAAGACTCGGTGGGAAGAGCTTAGAAAGCTAATTGCGTAAAAGATGGACCTTTTAGAAGGTAGAATGACATCAATGTCAAGTTTTGTGTTGGTTCTACAAAATGAGAAAGGAGAGATTGTGAGGGATGAGTTGGAATCCATTGTTGTGGACATCCCTGAAAAATTAGAGCAAACACTCATTGACTGACAGGTATTGGAGGCTGAAATAAAGGAGGAGTATCCAAAGTTGATACTGCAAACTGATATAGAGGAGGTTACCTAATAACCTCATAAAAATTCTTTATCTATCTACATTCTTTCATTCTTATTCTTTTCTTTCTTCTATTCTTTACGTTCTTCTATTATTTCCTTCAATTTTTGGAGATACCCACTGTCGAGACGACTATGAGATTAGTGTGGGGTAATGTTGATCAAATAATACTTTTCAAAGATCACACAAGGAGTCCGTGCGGGATAGAAGACCTGGAAGGACCCGCATGGAGGGTAAGCTCAGATTTCAGGAATAGCCGATTTTGAACATGAAGACCTATTTTTAGAAGATGGCTTGTGGAATACACCAACAAAGCAGAGACATGCACACCATGCATTGTCTATCTTTGGAGAAGCAGTTCGAAGTGTTTTTTCATGGAGATAAGATGAGAATAGAATTGACACTTCAGTTAACTGTAAGATGACTATAAATAGCACACTTGCATGTGTGGCTATGCTTGTAAATAGGTATATGGCTATCAATACCATGTGGCCTATTTCTAGAATGGATAAGCAGTGAAGGGAAAGTCCCCACTATATATATGATGTTAGGTACATAGTAGAAAGAGATATGTATGTATACATGGTATGAGATGTACATATGTGTAACAAAGAATATACACATATGATTGAATCATTGTATCAGTTCCATACGCGCACTGGTATAGATTGACAATACTGTATGAATCTTATGTATTTATTAATAGATGGAAGATATTGGCTGAATCTAAGTGTCAGTATATGTGTAGTTGAGTAGTGCATGGTATTAATTCAATCATGATTATTGTTTAATATTTTTCTTTCACAGATCTGAGTATAGCATGCATTATAGAATGATGGATTAGTTATGAATCTATATGCTTCTTCCTTCATCATGTTAACATCCTGTTACAACAACCCTAAAGAGGGACCTTTTACCTTTACGTACTTCGGGCGAGCGCTTAGTCTAGGCTGAGTGATGTGCCAGCATGACTAGGGTGTTATCTGGTGAATTCTAGGTTGCATAATGCACCACAAACCAAAGATAAATGTTACACAGAACACCACTTTGACCCATTAAACACAGCTTCTAGAACCTGTAGTAAAAATCAGAGTATGAATAGTATACCCTACAACAATGCGAGGCAATAAAAGACAATAAAATAAGCAAAGGATGGATAAGATGCATCACAAAATAGTTTTTATTGCCCCATAAGTTACATTGTACATCATCAGTGGGAAAGAGGCAATAAAATGCCATTACAAATCCTAGAAAGGAGGCTTAGACTCCATATTGTACCCTAAGGAAGAAAGAGATAGGGGGCATGAGAGAAACAATGACCAACCTTTTAGAAAATTCCCCTCCTTTACAATATATAGAAGAAAGAGAGAAGAAGAGAGGGAAAATTCAAATCCTTCCTTAACCACCCTAAGATTACATTGAATACACCTACTCCAACCACCCTAGAAAGCATTGAAAACTACCTGCAACAATGATGGGTTCCCTGATAGAGTCCATGCCTTCACGTGTTGTTCCTTGTTGGGCAAGAGGGAAGCCCATTCTTCATCATGGTGGCAGGTGAGAGACTTGACAGCCTCAAAATGGTGGAATGAAATATAATGGTGGTGGGTGAGAAGCCAACACTAAGGGCTCCCTAAAATTTACTTTCCCGCTCAAAACCAAGCTCCCAGTTGAAGGATATGGCTTTCTGAAGATGAGGTTCACAGGCTCACAATATTTAAAAGATTCCATCCGTGTAAGACCCACGTGGTAGCCTCACATGCCTTAAAGATTCAGTCCCTTCATCTCACTCATGAATTTGCGTCAGACTGACACGTAGTGGATTTCATAGGTTCCTTGGTTTCCTATGTATTCTTCTCGAGTCCCTCCTGTTGGCGGAGACATTGTGCCCGACCTGAGACACGTGGAGGCTTCACGCTCATTTGGAAACTGCCTCCAGATTTTTCTTTTGAAATTACGTGGATGAGACACGTGGAGGCCTCTGTAAGATTTTGGAATTTTCAATGTCCGACCTTACCTTTTCGGACTCTGACCATGTGGTGGGTTGGCACTTATTTCCTGACTTCCTTTTGGGTTGCACCTTTTAAGTTGTGCCAAAGAGTCACATGGCACCTTCCGCAGCTTTGTTCTATTTCCTTGTGTTTTGGCTAAGTCCCTTTTGTTTAGCGGGGCCATATGTCTGACCCTAGACACATGAAGGCTCAATGCACATTTGGGGACTCGTTCTTGATTCTTCCTTTGAAGTCATGTCAAAGAGACACATGGAGGCTTCCGCTCGCTCCTTTATACTTATTTGATTCAAGCTTGTTGCCCATTTGACTTCTGTTGGACCCTAGCCACGTTGAGAGCTAGTGCTCATTTGATTCTCCCCTTTGGGTTGCGCCTTTGAAATTACACTGATGAGGCATGTGGATACTTTTTCTGACCCTCTTATACTTACTCAATTAAACGGTCGGCTTTGTCCCTTTTTTGGACCTAGGACACATGGAAACTTTGAGCACATTCGATTCTTTGTTTCTACTTTTTCATTTGAAACTACACCGAGCTAACGTGTAGCTCCTTCCGCTGGCCTTAGACTTTTCAACGGCTGATGAGACCCCACTTTAGATTCCAACTACGTGGTGGACTGGCACATGTTTGGGGGACCCTGCTTTGGATCACACCTTTGAATTTGCGTCATTAAGACACGTCGAGGCTTCCACCAGCTCTTCTATAATTATCCGATTCAACGGCTGAATCTGTCCCCTTTTGACTTTTGGACATGTGGAGGGCCTGTGCACATTTGGGGTTTCGCCTTTGGGCCTAGCCTTGTTGTTGTGTAGAAGAGGCACATGGAGGCTTTCGTCAACCCTTCCATACTTAGTTTATTAAATGGTTAGCTCTGCCTTTTGGACCCCTAGGACATGCGGAAGCTCCGTGCTCATTTGGGGGAACGCCCTTGGCTTTGACCCTTGAAGGTGCGTTGATGAGACATGTGGCATCATTTGCTGGCCTTTAGAATTTTCAATGGCCTATTCAAGTTTTTGAGGCTCTAACCATGTGGAGGCCTAGCACTCATTTGGGGACTTTGTTTGGACCTGACCTTTTGAAATTGCGCCAAGATGACATGCGTGAGTCCATTTATACTTGGGCGATTTAGGCCTTGAGTTGAATCATATGTGAAGTATGAAGAAATCGAACCTTTACCCATTTTCCTTCTATTGAGCTTCTTGTCTCTTGTAACATTATTGGCCTCCTCACCAAATTTTCTCCTTCATTATTGAGCCCCACCTGTAACCTGACTATTGGATTTAAAATGTGGGCTCGCATGACTGAGACAACCCTTCCTATTTATTCTGTGCGGGGTCATGTTTGATTAATTTTTCTGGGGGGGAAAAATTGGGATAACAACAACATTCTACATCAGCATATATGATTCCTTGAATCATTTCAGAAAGGAAAAAAAACACTATGGAACACAAGAGAGGCAAAAAATCCTAAATATTTTTCTATCTATTTATCTAAGTGTGCAGGTACAGGTAGCAGATTAGAAAGTAGAAATCTTTTGTAAAATAATTACTATACAGAAAACAAATAATTGTTGAAGGAATCTACATGGTACAGATTTATGATTTGTTCCAACAAAAAGGAAAAAAGTAGATTGGAGATGTATAAAAGAAAGGCATTGGGAAACTGAATCAGAAGTGAACAAACAAGATATAAGTAACAGTTCTTTAAGAGAAAATTTTTCATCAAAACATAGAAAATCAGCAAGGGTATCTTCCACCTTTTGTTAACAAACCTCTACAAGAACCCATGAAGAGGATAGTTACAAGAGATACCACAAATGAAAAACTGTAAGGGTATTGTTGGCGAGAAAATTTGTCAAGTGGAAAAACTTTTGGATTTCTTACCAACGTTGTGGGAATCTAATTCCCTCTACTTAACCGGTGTAGCTGCCATATATGCATATGCATGAAAAGGTGGATTTTTGTGGTGGCATTTTGACCGGGGATCCAGTAGGACACTCCATTGACCCTGCGGAAAATATTACAGATACCTGCAAGTGAGGAATTTGTCTGAAAGTGGGAAAGGGAGTGAGAATATAGGTAGAAGAAATAATGTTGCAGGTAGAAAATCAGATTCCTACACACACACTAGTTAGAAACTTCAACACATGCATTTATGGGAAGAAACAACTCTGCGAATAGCAACATGACCAAATATAATTCACTGATCACCAAGTATCAAGAAATCCCTTAGTCAAAGAAAGCTAGAAATTCCTTCTTATATTGATTGCTCAAATCAAAGTTGTACATAATGTGAGAATGGAGGAGATTTAGAAAAGGGGGAAATAGAAGAAAATGGCTATCTCCTTTGCTTTCTCTAGGTACAATGCACTCTTGAGTCTACAAGATCAATTTCCAACTCTTTGAAATAGGTATGACATTACAATTTATAGAATAGAATATGACTCTTCATCTACCTCATGACGTTTCGAATACCTTAATATGACTTAAGACTATTCATACTCCACTTTAAATATTTAAGTCCCTTTTATAATAGTAAGGAGACTTAATTTACATTATATTTATAAAGTCACTTAAGTCATATTAAAAAGTGCAAACCCCAACGCGAAATTAGAATATTGGAAAGTGAGAGAAAGTTAGGGGGAAGAGGAGAGAGAAAGAGAGGGAGAAGAAGAAGAGGATATGTTTCCCGATGAAGTCCATTAATCTCCGTTGATGGAAAGCTCCAAATGCAGTGAAACTATGAATCTTCGAACTCTTTGCACACTGTGAAACTCCTCCAAATTAGCTCCCGAATGCTCACCTAGTTGAATGAACTAAGGTGGGTCTCAAATTCCCTGTGAAAAATGGCTAGGATGCTCCCGAACAATGATGTCCCCCTGAATGATTAGCCTTGTACATCCCATTGTGCCAAAATTTCTCTTTAAGTGTAACTTACTATTTTTAGTAAGTGTGAAAAAAGTAACTCCCTCGATCCTTAGCTGAGTGTTGTGACCTTGATTCCCCTTTCTCCCTGCATTCCTCACTTCTTTGGATCAAATTTCTATTTTTAACAGGTGCTCAAGGGCCCACTAAATATTTTTAGTAAGTGCCAAAAATTTCCATTTTGATGAATTCTCAGCTATAGTGCACCTCCGATATCTTCATCTCCTTCGCAAGTTCTTCTGTTATTGACTTTCCTGAAATAGCAGTTCCTATGTAGTAGACTTGCTATTTTTAGAAAGTTGGCCTCTAACAATCGGATTGATGTGGAATGAAATTTTTTTATATGCGTTTTTTCCCAATATCATCTCTCTGAAATTTTGGGCCATCCCACTTAATAATCCAGGAGATTTTAAAGTTTTAATTTTAAGACCTGGCAGTGCTTCTACGTACGACAACCATTAATGGACCTTAAAATTACAAGTTTTGTTTTCTCCTCCATTTCTAAGGAAAATTATATTTTTGATGTGGGTTTTTTCTTCCAGTGTTTCATGTGCGATCTTACTTCAATTTGGCAACTGGTTTGACAGGAAATCCCACTTCTTTCTTCATTGAGTCGGAAAGGAGATTTCTTCATTGTGGATGCTCTGTCACATGAAGGGGGAGTTTGAAGGTGTCCTTTTTATGGTCTTGGGAAAAAGAATGAACACCAATAAATGGTTTGTTGTTTCATACACCGGCTTGCAATATTTCTTCATATCTTCGTTTTTAGGCTATGGAGATTTTCATTGTTTTCTTCCTCTTGTTCTTAGTTTCTCCTTCTTATTTCGATGAAAAATCCTTCTGATACTTGCACATAGCTTTGAGGAATGTGTTTTAGTTCTTGGGTTGAGTAGGTTTGAGAATTTGCAATGGCATAATTATGGTATAATGTTGTAGAGGAAGGATGAAGATTATCTATGCACGGGAGTGGAAGCAGCTGGAAGCACTGAGCGACAGTTAGATTTTTTGAATTTTTGGAAATCATGGAAGGAGAAGCTTGGTTGAATTTTTCATTACTTGATTTATCTGACCTTATGGATGTGAGGGACATCAAATTCAATGGTGGTCAAGAGGACGACACATGGCGTCGATCCGTCAGCAGGGAATGAAGTTGGAAAAAGATACTTTAAAGCACTTGGGGATGGAAATTGGTCACATGGGTGTCCAAATGACTCCCTATGGGGGCTGGGAGAAATTTTCCATGTCTAATTTCCCCCACCTTAGGTACATAAAGGAAATCAGTTTCCACGGTGGTCGTGGAGGTGACACATGGTACCCGATCCAACGGCAGGGAATGGATGCTCCAAAAATGCACCTGGGGGCTGAAACTCGGTCATGTGGGTGTCCAAGTGACTCCCCATAGGGGATGGATGAATTTTTCAAGGTATGATTTCCCCCACCTCAGGTCCACAAGGGACATCAAATTCCACGGTGTTCCTGGAGCTGACACGTGGTGCTCGATCCGACGACAGGGAAGCCATGCTCTAAATAACCACCTGGGGGCTGATCTGTCAAGTCTGGAGGTCATATGAGGGCCCCAGAGGTCACATGGGGGCTGGGAAAATTTTCCAAGGGATTATTTACCTAACCTCAGGGACATTAGGGACATGAAATTCCACCAAGCTCTTGGTGCTGACACGTGTCCTCTCGAAAAAATGACTAAGTCCTGAACTGTGTTTGAGAGGGTAACTTAGAATGAAGATAACCTGAGATCCCGGTGGAATTTATTAGTGAAATTGTATATGATCATAACTGGAAATGGAATTTTTAATCCAATTATGTGGATTTCATGTCTTGATTCAGCCATATGATCCCTGAAATATCATATTTTTGATCTGGTACTCCACTTGTGCTTGAGAAAAACTGCATGTCAATCATATGCGCCAAGGTGTTGTGAAAAATATAATTTTACTATCATGTAGGTATTAGAATCCTCTTTCTGATGAATTTTTTTCTACTTCTAAATCCATTCAGAGCTGTCGAAATCTTCTTCTGAAGCTCAACAACTGTTTTAGGCCTGTGTACTGCCTAGGCTTATGAACTTTGTTTTTTTACTCAGACTGCTCCAAGTCTTGCAGGACTTCCCCAGACCTTCTAAAATCATTTCCATGATGTTACAAGGTATTTAATTTTTCTCTATGTTGATTTTTTTCTTCTGTTCCACTCTAGGTGGGTGATCTGATCCTTGGAAGGCCAGCAATAGCCCTTCTCGTGACTACCCAAGATTTGCATTTTCAATGAACTCCTAAAATCACCTAGGGGGAATGAATGAAATTTCCTAAATCACCTAGGGGGATGAGATTACATTATTCAGGAGGTAATTTGAACTGATTAGATAGACCCGGGGTGTCTTGAAATGATGGGACTTGAAAAAACTAACACTGGGGTATCATTGTCGTGCTTTAAAATTGTCAATTTCCCTATTGCACATTTGCACGACAAAAGTTGGATCTAGCTTGGGGACATGACATGGACTGAGCATAGTGAATACATGAAATTGGAATCCATAATCTCAATTTTAGACCATATAGTTCGTTTACCAGTGCCTTATCCATTGGGCCCTACAAATTCATGCACAAATTCTAGGGAGGAAGATTAGAAGAAGGAAACACACACACAAAACTAGGGAAAGGAAACACACACAACAAAAGGGAAACACACCTATCAATCACCTATGATAAAAGGTGGGGGACAACCCACTTTCACTGAAGTACTTTTCATTTCTCAAAAGTTACCCCTGAAGAGGTAACACTGAATGATGATGTTCTGCGAAGCCGTTGATGGGTTCTAGAAAGTAGCCTCCCCTCCTCAACTACTTATGAAATCTAGGTGCTTTCACAATTTTCTATGTACTTGGTAGGAGTGATTCCATGTGAGCTTCTTGATGCTCAAGTCCTCACTTGGAAATTCCATTGCCTTCATGTTCTTTGAAATTGGTCTCATAGCACTAGTTGCCTTCCATGTTTATCCATATAACTGATTCTCCATCGAGTGTCTCATCATTGCCCCAATGCCGATTTTTGTTCCAATTCCTTGAAACTTCTGAGTTAATTTCTCTCCCAGGTCTATGCTCATTGACATCTCTTCCATGAGAAACCTCAGACTTATTTGTTTCCTTTACTCCACTGCGAGGTTCTTGAGTATTGATGGAGGGATTGGGGGTGGCCTCATTCTTTTCTTCAATTCCCATGGCACGAGTGAAGAAATCAAGAATCATCTTAGGGTCTTATGCAACTTCTACTGTGTCCACTAATTATTGCACAAAGATCTCATCATCTTGGGAAGTGCTGAACTCTAATGATCCTTCATCAAAAAGAGATTCATCTTCAAATGAGAATGAAAATATATCCATTTCATTATTACATCCATCAATCATTAGCTCTAGAGTGGCATCGTATTTTTTATACTGATTTATCTCGATGTGGCCGACCTTCACACGAGTTAAGGCTTCCAAAACAGCTTCACGTTTGTCTTGCAGATTTGTGGCTTGTATCAGGATCTTGAGACTGAGCTTAGGATCTTCAGTTTCTTCTGTAGCTTCAAGCATTTCTTGTATAGAGATTTCTTTCAAAACTTTTGCGAGATCATCACAAGCTGAGTTTTTCTCTCCATAGATGGCTTGACTGAGATCATCTTCATCCCCAAATGGGAATGAGAATAAATCCTCATCTTGGAAAATCATATAAGCTAATTTATCTTCTTGAAAATCATCGAGAACCATCTCCTCTTCCACATGGTCTACATCATCTGTCGATTTAGAGCTGCCCTCTTGTAACTCGAATCTCCTTAGTGCTTCTTCAAAGTCCAAATCTCTTCAGGAAGGCATGTCTGGACCTATCAAGATGGGAATATCTTCTTCTCCTTAGTTGTTACCAAGTGATTCATCCACCTGGTATTTTGGTACAAAATGTTAGCTTCTGGGCTTCTAGACTTTTGTACAGTGTACCTCATCTTCTTCTCAGGAAGCAATTTTTGCATATCTTCTTTCACTGGTATGGTTGTGAATGATCAATTCATCTAAATTTTACCTCCCAAGTCTTGGCAAAAAATTCTACTTAGCAACATTCTGAATGAGGCTGGGACATCGGCTACTAAAATCATCGTTGAAATATTCTTGTCTATAAATTTGGCAAGAGACACCTATGCATCTTTGACCTTCCCTACAAGTGGGACCTTTTTCGACTCCAAAAAGTAACAAGAGCCAATAGGTGGAGCCATGATAAGTTTGAGAGCTTTAGTGACCTTCAAAGGCATCACGTTATCTAAGGCACAAAAATCTATTATGCAATTGCTCAGTACATATTCTCCAACAAGCAAGGAGACATAGAAAGGTTCAACTTTATCATTCTTTGATGCACTCAGAGAAAACATGTTCTATGAGGGAGGTGTAGGTGAGTTTGGTAGCATGCCTTTGGAATTAGAAGCTATAGCATTGGGTGTTAGACTACCACTCCTGATATATCTGATGAACCTCTCGAATTATGTAGGATGAGTCCACAAATATTCGGTTTCGGTAATTTGCACTTTGGCTTTATTTGCATATTCTATGAAGTCAAAGGGAGCAGATGTGGACTAGGGGGGTGAAGGGACTACTTTTGGATTTAGGATAGGTTTGGAAGTAGGAGTAGATTTTTGGGAAATGGAGGGTATTTTGAAAGGTACACTAGGAGCTGATTTAGATTCATACTTGGAAGAGACATCAGAAGACTTACTTGGGATTGTGAGAGCTTTCTTACTTGCTACGAGATTAGGCTCCAAAAATGCAAACTTCATGGATGATGGAATTGTGGATCCTCGAATGATTATTTTGTTTTGCGGAGTCGCCATAGGAGGATCATCAACCTTCTTTATTTTGTAGCAGTGGAGGGAGATGCTCTTTTCTCAGACTAAGAACGAGTGAATACTGCACATGAGAAACTGGGTGCATCTTTTTCATCTTCTTCATAACCTCAAGAATACTCAAAAAATCTGATTTGTGTATCATTCTCAAACTCATCACTTTCTTGGAAATCGCCACCTTCACATCTCTTGTTCAAACTCTCCTTCACTTTCTTCAAATCTGCAATTTACACTCATAAGTGGGGCCTCTAAGGTGAGCCTTTGGGGTGCTCTTGCAATCTGATTTTTGTTGCTTCTTTGAGAAGATACTCGTTCAAATAATTCCCTCTTCAAAGAAGCCATCTCATTTGCCAAATTTTGCAGTGATGGATTGGTTCTCTCATCTCTAATATGTTGGGCCTTTCCCTTTGATGGATTCTTGATCTTTCCAGAGATGATGAGATCATCATCAAGTTCAATGGCCATCCTTTGTGCTTCCACTATGTTCCTTGGTTGGGATCTTTGCAGCAAAAATCCTACTTCTGATGATTGGGCATTGATGAAGGATCTCTTGACATTGTTTTGAGATGGTGAATCCTCTTCAGGTATCCTATGAAGCAACCATTCAAAATGAGCCACGAAGTCTCTCATGGTTTCACTTTCTCCTTTCCTCATTTGAGCCAACTGCACCAAGAGGTCTTGACAGTCCTTCAGTTGATTAAATCTTTCCTCGAAGGCAGCCTTGATGTCATCTCCAACCAGTGAGATCGAGCAGGAAGGAGGTAGAACCATTCAACTAATTTTTCTTGGAGAGACTTGTCATCAGCAATCCGGCACTATGATAATTCTTCACCGGGAACTCCTTGTGCTATGATTATTTACTAATGCACAGCCTTTAGTTTGGTGGACGTAATCTGGAAACAAAACAACAACATAAC
Source organism: Taxus chinensis (assembly GCA_019776745.2). Classification (NCBI taxonomy): domain Eukaryota; kingdom Viridiplantae; phylum Streptophyta; class Pinopsida; order Cupressales; family Taxaceae; genus Taxus; species Taxus chinensis. The sequence goes on from CM034154.1 coordinate 619,649,148, forward strand.
ACAAGAATACCATTGACTATGATAAGACAGAATGACGAAAAATCTGAAATATCAAAATAAATTTATAATATTAACATGAAACTGTTACAATCTCACCCATGAGATTCTTCAACAAGAAGACTATGGGAGAAACTTTACAATTACACCTCTCGATGGCTTCTTCAACACACCTTTAACTGATGGCTTCCTTCGCACACTTCCTACAATATTTCTCACTACTTCTTTCTATGCTAAATGAGGGGGGTAGCCTCTCTATTTATAGAACTTACAGGCTTATCCATCTTATCTCTAAGATAGGATAAGAAATCCACTCTGACGAATCATATCCCATACCTTAACTCTTATCTGTACATGTAAGCTTATCTCTTAAGATAAGATAAACCTTATCATTTTACATGGGTTCCACATTTTTAGAATTTTTACAAATAAAATACACAAAATATTTATGACCTCACTCCTTGTCCTTATTACCAATATAATATTCTAATTCCTAATCATGTAGACCCTACTTCTCTAATTACCCAAACTTTGACATTTTAACATTACCGGACCACTTACGACAAATATTTACTTTTTACAACATTCCTATTGTACTTTGACTGTTACCGTACTCCACATTATTTGCGGCGTCGTACTGGCAGCGCCGTTATCTTCTATCGGACGCTACTACTAATTACACTTAACAACATTCTATTCCTAATACATACATTAATGAAATAGAAATTATGGAGGAAAATTTTAGTGTCGACATCTTCCCCCTTCCTAGCTTCTACTCCGTCCTCGGAGTAGACTCTTCTGGTGCGTGGAAAATCTTCAACTTGTCGTGGTTGACCCATTTCGTAATGGGAGTGCCATCCAATTCCTCCAGTCGGTACGTACCATTTTCATGCACAGCTACTATTTTGTAGGGCCCCATCCATTTTGGAAGAAATTTTCTTTGTCTTCTTTTTTTGTATCTGGAATCATATACTAGAACCAAGTCATTCACCTGAAATGGAGACCAAAGGATCTTTTGATCAAAGTATTCCTTCTGCTTCATTTTCTTCTTATGGCTTGTATCCTTTGCTATTTCCCTCATTTCCTCTAGCAAATGAAGATGTACCAACCTTTCTTTTACTGAATCACTTTCATCCATCCTTTCATTTTTCATAACTCTCACAGTAGGAATATCAAACTCAATAGGAAGAACTGGATCAATGCCATAGGCCAACTGAAATGGAGAGTATCCTGTTGCTGACTTTGATGTTGCCCTATATGCCCACAATGCTGCATGAATCCTCTTATCCCATTTATGTACCTGCAAGGCTGCATCTTTTGCTAGAATTTGACACAACACAAAATTTGTTCGTTCCACCTGTCCATTTGTGCTTGGCTTGTATGTTGTTGCCTTCCTGTGCTTAATAGAAAACTTATTGACTAGGGCTTCTACCACCTCATTAATGAAGTGGCTTCCTTGATCTGTTACAATTTCTAATGGACAACCAAATCTGGTGACAATGCGTTCATATATGAACCTTGCCACTTCATCCATGGAAGCTGTTTTCAATGGCCTAGCTTCAACCCACTTGGTTAAATAATCTGTGGCAACTACAATATACTTATTTTGACGTGATGTAGTTGGAAGTGGACCTACAATGTCTATTCCCCACTTTTCAAAGGGACCAAGTGGAAGAATAGGACATAATGGAGCTGATGAAGTCTTACGGTTACCATGTGTTTGACAAATATCACATGTCTTACAATAATTATAACAATCTTTAAAAAGAGTGGGCCAGTGATAACCTGCATCCAAGATCCTTCTTGCTGTAAGTTGTCCAGAGAAGTGCCCTCCACATGTACCATTGTGGAATTCTTCTAGCAGCTCCTTCCTTGATCACGTCCAACTGCCTTCTTGTACTGTCCATCAGGTCCTATTCGAAATAATGCTCCATGCAGAATAGAATATGGACGACTGGCTTGAGTAATCTTTCTCTTAGTCTTTGCATTGGCACCATCAGGAAACTTGAATTCATTCAGATAATTCCAAATATCTATGTATTCACTAGGGATTGTGTCAAGGGATAACAATGCTGCATCGGGAAAATCATCATCATCATCACAAGATGATCCTAAACCATCATCATAGGCGAGAGAGTGCATCTGCATTGACATGCTTCTTTCCTGGCCTATCTATAATATCAAATTCAAATTCTTGTAGCAAAATTATCCATCTTGCTATCCTCCCTGATGGGTTAGGCTTATTGACAATATATTTCAGAGCCTGATGATCCGTTACAACTATAAATTTTGCCCTAGCAAGTAATTTCTAAACTTCTTTACAGCAAAAAATGATAGCCAGAGCCTCTTTTTCAGTTACAGTATAGTTTACCTCAGCACTGCTCATTTGTCTGCTCCCAAAGTAAATTTGGATGTTCATTCCCATTTTCATCCTTTTGGCTCAAAGTACTTCCTAGTGCTGCATCTGAGGCATCAGTGTACACAATGAATGGCTTGCTCCAATCTGGATTCTTCAAAACAGGTGAAGACACCAGGGCTTCCTTCAGTTGTCCAAAAGCTTCATGCGCCTTATTTCCTGGTTCATAAGTAACATCCTTCTTCAAGAACTGGGTTAGTGGCTGTGCAATCTTTGAGAAATTCTTGATGAACCTTCTATAGTAACCCACATGGCCTAAAAATGATCTCAACTTACTTCTATTATAGGAAATGGTAAATCTTTGATTTTTGAAACTTTATCAGGATCAGTACCAATACCATCTCTGGATACAACATGCCCTAACAAAACGCCTTTAGAACATCCAAAGACACACTTTGTAGGGTTTAGTGAGGCTTGTGCTTCATCTAACCTTTGAAATGCTGTCTCCATCTGGTGCAGGTGGTCCAACTTGCTCCCATAGATGCAAAAATCATCATCCAGAATACTCTGATGAAGGTCCCAATGTAGGGTTCGAACACCCTATTCATCAAACGCTGGAATGTTGCTGGAGCATTACACACCCAAAAGGCATAACTCTATAAGCAAACGTTCCCCAAGGAGTGGTGAACGTGGTCTTCAGCTGATCTTTCTCTGCTATACGAACTTGGTTGTAGCCGCTATATCCATCATCAAAACTATAGCACTCCTGGCCAGCTACTTCATCCAAGATCTGATCTGAAAATGGAAGAGGGTAATGATCCTTCTTTGTTGCCTTATTGAGCTTCCTGTAATCAACACAAATGCGTAGCTTCCCATTCTTTTTTATTGAGATCACAATGGGAGAAACCCATTCTGAATTCTCCACAGCAAATATGAATCCTGCATCAAGCAACTTATCTATTTCTTCTTTTACAGTCTTGGAAAAATTAGGATTCATTCTATATGGCATTTGCTTTATGGGCTTAGCACCATCTACCAGCTCAATACAATGTTCTACCCCAACTTACTTGACGGAGTTCCTTGTAATCAAAAGTGAATAGGTGTATGTACCTTCGAAAGAGCTGGAGGTAGGATTCCTTCTCACTCTCCATCACAGCATCACCAATCTTTATTTGTTGGAGACGATCATCAACTTCTTCTTCAGATAATTTTATGGGGTCATGAGTTGGTGTGACTGGAAGGATATCCATGACTGAAACATCCACCTCGCTTTCTTCATCTTCAGTGTCCACTTCACTGGTACTAGAGTAATCAGAGGATGTCCAATCATCAGTTTCATCACTTGAATCCACAGGTTCTACTTTATGATGTCGAGGGATCACATTTATCTTCACCCTCTCTCTACCACGTCCAAGTGTCATGAAACCTTCATTCCAGTAGTTTCTTGCATGAACTCTCCTTAGCCATGGTCTTCCCAGCAGCATTGGGTACGCAACAGTACCATTTTTCATCACCTGAAAGTCTACCACACATACCACACCCATAACAGATATTGCCACATTTGAAACTACACCTTCTGGTTTAGTTTTTCCCTTATTTAATGACCTTAACATAAGTGTTGAAGGGCGATCAATTTTTAAACCCAACATATTCATTACAGACTCAGTCATTACATTAACTGCAGCACCTCCATCAACTAAGACATCATGAATTGAAATACCATTACATAATACCTCAGCTTGTGGAGCATAGGGATCTGCCTCTGCCTCCAAAACAGGGACCTCAACCTCCTTCCTTCTTCGAGCATTGAGTCCACCTCGCAACTCCCGCCTCTTCTCAGAAGACATAGCCAAGAGTTGACCATATGTAATATTTGCAGGCCTTTTGGACAGATCTTCCAAGATGGAGTATGGTCCTTGCCCCTGTGAAATCAGAAAATCCTGCACACCCAACTTTCTTCTCCTATGTTTCTTACTAGTTTCTTCTTTCATCTTCTTAGGATCATTTCATCTTGATTATCTTTTTCTTTCTTTCTTTTTGTTACAAACACATCTACTTCATTATTTCTGCTCTTATCTACTACATCAAAAGAATTCACAGGTGCTTTTCCTTTATCATTATCTCCTTTTTGTACCAGATGTAGAAGCTCTATCTGGACAATTATACTTATAATGACCCTTTTTATAACAACCATAACAAACACTTCAGAAATATTTCTTTTTGGACCTCTATCTCCTCCCTGAGAACTAAATTCCTTTCCTTGAAGAAGATTAATAGTTAACTGACCCATCTTTTTGAGCAGATCTTCATACTCAGTAGATGTACTAGGAGAAATATTTGTGCTCACCAGGAGTGGTGTGGTGGATTCTGGACCAAAGGTGCTGGTGTAGGCTCTACTTTAGCAACAATTTCTTTGGGCTCCTCTTCCATGCTTTCTTCTTGCCTTCTTGCAATCTCCTTTGCTTGTTTCAATGGTAGCTGGGCGGTCATACTTCACTCGTTGTCTGATCTCTGGCTTCATCCCAAGAATGAAGTGCTTACAGAGGAGATTATCCACGCCATTCATCAACCCATCCGCTAATCCTTCCTTTCGGATCTGGGCATCGAGCTTCCTCCTTAGCTCTAGAACACGAGCATGATAATCCCTTATCTTCTCCTTCTCTCCTTGGGTTAGCTTTGTGATATCGATCATGAGATCTGCATATCTCTGTTGTTCACCAAATTCTTCAAGAAAACTTTCAGTTAATAAATCCCATGAATTTTTCACATTATCACCTAGTGTTTCAAACCACCTAAGTGCTGAACCATCCAAAAGGTAGGAAAAAATTCAGTCCATTGTTCCCTTCTTATAAGGCCATTACAAATACAAGATCACTTAAAACTCTTGAATGAAAGAAGAAGCATCTTCATTAGATTGAGCTGAAAAAACAGGAATCTTTCCCATTTTCAAAAGTAACCACCGTGAAATACCAACCCACAAGTACAATCAACAAGACTTATGTGCACAAATAATTGGAATCACTATACTAGAAAGTGACTTTACACATTTCTACAGTAAAAATAGAAATGACCACGGTAAACTATGGTAAAACTTGACTTACTACGGTAAAAAAACTGACTTTACTGTGGTAAACACATTGTATACAGTAAAAAGTGAAGTTACTGTGGTAAATACTATTCATGGTAAAAAGTGACTTACTGCGGTAAATACTATTCCCAGCAAAAAGGACTTTACCAGGTAACTACTATTCATGGCAAAAATGCCTTTAATGGTGGTAACTACTATTCACGGTAAAAATGACTTTACCATGGTAACTACTATGCACAGTAAAAACAAGGTTACCCTCCAATTGATTTTTGACTTAGTGGGAATATCTCTCCAGAAAATCCACCAACGAGGAATGGTCCCGGCAACGGAACCAAATGTCATCACCAATCCGGCACTATGATAATTCTTCACCGGGAACTCCTCGTGCTATGATTATTTACTAATGCACAGCCTTTAGTTTGGTGGATGTAATCTGGAAACAAAACAACAACATAACACAAGAATACCATCGACTATGATAAGACAGAATGATGAAAAATCTGAAATATCAAAATAAATTATAATATTAACATGAAACTGTTACAATCTCACCCATGAGATTCTTCAACAAGACTATGGAGAAACTTTACAATTACACCTCTCGATGGCTTCTTCAACACACCTTTAAACTGATGGCTTCCTTCGCACACTTCCTACAATATTTCTCACTACTTCTTTTCTATGCTAAATGAGGGGGGTAGCCCTCTCTATTTATAGAACTTCCAGGCTTATCCATCTTATCTCTAAGATAGGATAAGAAATCCACTCTGACGAATCATATTCCATACCTTAACTCTTATCTGTACATGTAAGCTTATCTCTTAAGATAAGATAAACCTTATCATTTTACATGGGTTCCACATTTTTAGAATTTTTACAAATAAAATACACAAAATATTTATGACCTCACTCCTTGTCCTTATTACTAATATAATATTCTAATTCCTAATCATGTAGACCCTACTTCTCTAATTACCCAAACTTTGACATTTTAACATTACCGGACCACTTACGACAAATATTTACTTTTTACAACATTCCTATTGTACTTTGACTGTTACCGTACTCCACATTATTTGCGGCGTCGTACTGGCAGCGCTGTTATCTTCTATCGGACGCTACTACTAATTACACTTAACAACATTCTATTCCTAATACATACATTAATGAAATAGAAATTATGGAGGAAAATTTTAGTGTCGACAGACTCCACAAACAATTCTTACAACAACATCTTCATGTTGGGAAACCCTAACTCCACATGATGTCATGAAAGCCAAATGTGTTTTCAACTTCTTCTAGATGTTTAGCATTATCACCATTGAACTCTAGAAAGTTCTTGCGGGAACCCATTGGTAGATCGTGATTGAGGGGGGGGTTCAAGAGAAAGTGGGCTTTTCGTATCCTTCATCCATGGAACAATGGGTTGAGGTATCTCTTCTTAATCCACCCATTGTTTCTTCTAATTCTACTTCAGCTCTTTCTCTGCAAAATTTTTTCCAAGGTCTTCAAAATCTTCTTCTTCCATGAACTCGATGTTCAATGGTTCATAATTGAAAAATTGTTAGAATTTGAAGAATTTTGGATAGGATTATCAGGTTCAACTTTTGAAGAGCCAGATGAAGATGAGGCTTGAGAGAGAAAATATGGATTTCTTTTTTATTCATGGCATCTTACATATTTTACAAAGCCTCGAAATTGGAATCCATTTAACAATTCTTGACCTGCAAACAACCTGATGTATCTTCCTTCAGCCAAAATGCTCTTGGAAACTTTTTTAGTCAGAAAAAATGAAAGGACACTGTGGAATGAGAAAATGTCACTTTTTGCAAAAATCAGTAGTGTATCTTTCAGCAATTGAAATTCATGAACTTCTCTTTCTAATTTATTTATTTTTAAAAATTATTTTCTAGACCTTACGGTCATATATTGGGTGTAGACCCTGCTAAAAATACCCCACGGTGGGGTGCCAAAAACTGTTGGCGAGAAAAAATTTGTCAGGTGGACAAACTTGTTGGATTTTTACCAATGCTCTAGGAATCCTAAGTCCATTTACTTAACCAGTGCAGCTACCGAATATGCTGCGCTTGTGAATAGGTGGATTTCTGTGGGTGGCCTTTCGACCGGGGATCCAACAATTGACCCACTTTGTTGACCTTACGAAAAAGCTTGCAGATACCTGCAAGAGAGGAATTTTTCTGAAAGGGGGAAGAAAGGGAGTGAGAATAGAGGTAGGAGAATTTAATGCTGCAAGTAGAAAAATCATATTCCTACATCATAAACTAGTTAGAAACTTCAACACATGCATTTATGGGAAGAAAAACTTTCGAATAGCAACATTCTGACCAAATAAAATTCACTGATCACCAAGTGGCAAGAAAACCCTTAGTCAAAGAAAGCTGGGGAGAAACTCCTTAGGTTTGTATTGTTTGCTCAAATCAAAGTTATAACATAATGTGAGAATGGAGGAGATTTCAAAAAGGGAAAATAAATAAAAATGGTTATCTCCTTTTCTTTCTCTAGGTTTTTTCAATGCACTCTGAGTCTACAAGATCAATTTCCAACCCTTTGAAATGGGAAGGAATGGAATTACGATTTATAGACTATAGAATATGACTCTTCATCTAACTCATGACCTTTCGAATACCTTAATATGACTTAAGACTATTCATATTCCACTTTAAAATATTTAAGTCCCTTTTACTAATAGTAAGGCATGCTTAATTTACATTATATTTCTAAAGTCCCTTAAGTCATATTAAAAAGTGCAAACCCCAACGCGAATTAGAATATTGGAAAGTGAAGTTTGAAAGTAAGGGGGGAAGAGGAGAGAGAAGAGAGAGGGAGATTCCTGAAGAGGATATGTTTCCCACATGAATTCCGTTGATCGTCGTTGATGGAAAGCTCCAAAGGTGCAGTTCCAAACTCTTGAATCTTTGAACTCATTGCACACTGTTTGACTGAAACTCCCTCCAAATTAGCTCCTAAATTCTCACCTAGTTGAATCTTGAACTAAGGTGGATCTCGAATTCCCTATGAAAAATGGCTAGGATGCTCCCAAACAATGATTTCCCCCTGAATGATTAGCCTTGTACATCTTTCCATTGTGCCAAAACTTCTCTTTGAGTGTAACTTACTATTTTTAGTAAGTGTGAGAAAAGTAACTCCTTCGATCCTTAGCTGAGTGTTGTAACCCCATTCCCCTTTCTCCCTAAGTTCCTCACTTTTTGGATTCAAATTTCTATTTTTTAACAGGTGCTGATATCGAGGGCCCACTTAATATTTTTAGTAGTGCCAAAAATTTCCGTTCTAGTGAATTTCAGCTATAGTGCACCTCTGATATCTTCATCTCCTTCACAAGTTCTTCTGTTAATGACTTTCGTAAAATAGATTCAGTTCCTATGTAGTTGACCTGCCATTTTTAGAAAAATTGGCTTTGAGAGTCGGATTGACGTTTGGAAATAAAGTATTTTGATATTGTTTTTTTATCTAATATATCATCCCTCTGAAATTTCGGGGGCCGCCCGTTTAATTATTGATTCAGGAGAATTTAAAGTTTTAATTTTAGACCTGGCTGTTCTTCTAGGTACAACAACCATTAATGGGACCTCAAAATTGTTCTCTCTGTTTGCAAAGAAAAAAATTATATTTTTGATGTGCAAATTTTTTTCTTGCCAATGCTTCATGTGTGATCTTACTTCAATCGGCAACTGGTTTGATGGTCCAGGAATCCAATTCTTTTTCGTTGAGCCCGAAAAGATTTCTTCATTGTGGATGCTCTGTCACACAAGGGGGAGTTTTTGAAGTGTCTTTTTATGGTCTTGGGAAAAGGAATGAAACCATAAAAAAATGGTTGTTTCATGCACCAGCTTGCAATATTTCTTCAGATCTTCGTTTTTAGGCTATGGAGATTTCATTTTTTCTTCTCTTGTTTCTTCATTTCTCCTTCTTTTTGTGAAAACTCCTTCTGAGACCTGCACTAGCTGTGGGGAATGTGTTTCAGTTCTTGGGTTGAGCAGGTCTAATAATTTGCAATTGTTTTGAATGATGGTAGATTCAGAATGTTGTAGAGGAAGGATGAAGATTGTCTATGCACCGGGAGTGTCTGCATACAGATGAAAGCAGCTAGAAGCAATGAGTATAATTAGATTTTTGGTAGTTTTTCAAATCATGGAAGGAGAATAAGCTTGGGTGAATTTTTCATTACTTGATTTTTTGACCTCAAGGATGTGAGGGACATCAAATTCCACAGTTGTCAAGAAGAGACAACACGATTGGCGATCTTTAGGGAATGTAGGTGGAAGGAAAAACTTCTTTAAATAGCACTTGGGGCTTTAGGAAATTGGTGTTAATGGTTGTAAAAATGGGTGAAAAGTGGATCCCTGTATTGGTCAAGAGAATTTTTTTTCAAAGTCTGATGTCCCCAACCTAAACAGGTACATAAGGGACATCAATTTTCCACGGTGTCCTGGAGTAAGGACACGTGGCACCTGATCCAACAACAGGGAATGGATGCTTCTCAAAAATGCACCTGGGGGCTTTTTTCTCGGTCACGTGGGTGTGAAACTACTCCACATAGGGGCTGGGTGCATCTTTTCAAGGTCTGATGTCCCCCACCTCACTCAGTGTGTTTCTATTCAGGGAAATTAAATTTCCTCACGGTCATCTTAGAGTTAACACATGGCCCCCAATCCTATGCTCCCTAGCAGGGAAGGAAATGCTCCAAATAATGGTTGATCCGTCAAGTCAATGAGGTCATTGAGGTCCCGAGAGGTCAATGGGGTTTGGGAAAATTTTCCATGGGCTTATTACCTAACATTAGGATGTCGAGGACATGATGGAGAACTTCTTTCAGAAATGTGTCACTAGATTTCACCCTGAAATCAGTTTACTACCCTATCCGAAATTTTTTCATACTTTTAAAATAATGGGTCATTTTGTGTTTTTATTGCTTGAAAGTTCTTTGTATTCTTTCAACACGAAGCATAAGTCATCCTAAAGAGCCTTCTTTAGCCTTTTTCATCAAAACCTACCATATAGACCAAATGCCCAAAAGTGTTTCTATCAATGTCAGGATTTTCTTGCGGGAAATTTGTATTTAATTATTTTGAGCCCCGTATGAGGCAATTTTTGAGCTCTGGTTTTAACCTCTATTATGAACATGAGTGAATATGTTATTATACCTATGTGCCAGAAGAAGTTCAAGACCAAAACTTATTTTAAGTTTTGGGCTTTTTTTGTAACTTTTTCGCAATTTTCGTTTGTTTTTTTGTGGTGTCCCGTTTCGTTTTTGTGAAAATTTTCTGGAGCACTTCCTTTGCAACTAAAGTCCCGAAATTTCCTGAACTAGCTAGGAAACATATATGCACATTATGCCAAAGGAGTCACCATCAGAGGTCCGGATCACTGGGAAAAAGTAAAGTCGTGCACAGAAAAGCCCCTGCGGGGATGGGCGCATTTTTGGAAAAAAAGGATTTAAGCTGCGATGGGAAAAATATAAGCCATAGGCAGGGTGGGAATTTTATATCTACTTGGCAAGTACATTTTTCCAAGTTATAAAAGTCACTTAACTGCTAGTGGGTTCAAAAATAGAGGCTTTAGGCAGGTGGGAATTTATTGCCTGCCTGCAGGGTAAAAATTTCCATGAATAATAAAACCATGGAAAAGTGACTTAAGTGAAATCATAGATTTTAGTGCCTGCCTTGTAGGGTAAATAATCCCATTGTCAAAGTCAAATCACTTAAGTGGATCATGGAACCAATTTGGTGCTGTCATCAACACCCATCCGGCACTATGATAATTCTTCACCGGGAACTCCTCGTGCTATGATTATTTACTAATGCACAGCCTTTAGTTTGGTGGATGTAATCTGGAAACAAAACAACAACAGAACACAAGAATACCATCGACTATGATAAGACAGAATGATGAAAAATCTGAAATATCAAAGTAATAAATATAATATTAACATGAAATGTTACAATCTCACCCATGAGGTACTTCAACAAGACTATGGGAGAAACTTTACAATTACACCTCTCTGATGGCTTCTTCAACACACCTTTAAATGATGGCTTCCTTCACACACTTCCTACAATATTTCTCACTACTTCTTTCTATGCTAAATGAGGGGGGTTGGCCTCTCTATTTATAGAACTTCCAGGCTTATCCATCCTATCTCTAAGATAGGATAAGAAATCCACTCTGACGAATCATATTGCATACCTTAACTCTTATCTGTACATGTAAGCTTATCTTTAGATAAGATAAACCTTATCATTTTACATGGGTTCCACATTTTTAGACTTTTTACAAATAAAATACACAAAATATTTATGACCTCACTCCTTGTCCTTATTACCAATATAATATTTCTAATTCCTAATCATGTAGACCCTACTTCTCTAATTACCCAAACTTTGACATTTTAACATTATCGGACCACTTACGACAAATTTACTTTTTACAACATTCCTATTGTACTTTGACTGTTACCGTACTCCACATTATTGGCGGCACCGTACTGACGGCGCCGTTATCTTCTATCGGACGCTACTACTAATTACACTTAACAACATCCTATTCCTAATACATACATTAATGAAATAGAAATTATGGAGGAAAATTTTAGTGTCGACATCTTCCCCCTTCCTAGCTTCTACTCCCGTCCTCGGAGTAGACTATTCTAGTGCTTGGAAAATCTTCAACTTGTCGTGGTTGACCCATTTCGTAATGGGAGTGCCATCCAATTCCTCCAGTCGGTACGTACCATTTTCATGCACAGCTGCTATTTTGTAGGGCCCATCCATTTTGGAAGAAATTTTCTCTGTCTTCTTTTTTTGTATCTGGAATCATATACTAGAACCAAGTCATTCACATGAAATGGAGACCACTGGATCTTTTGATCAAAGTACTACTCTTCTGCTTCATTTTCTTCTTATGGCTTGTATCCTTTGCTATTTCCCTCATTTCCTCTAGCAAATGAAGATGTACCAACCTTTCTTTTACTGAATCACTTTCATCCATCCTTTCATTTTTCATAACTCTCACAGTGGGAATATCAAACTCAATAGGAAGAACTGGATCAATGCCATAGGCCAACTGAAATGGGGAGTATCCTGTTGCTGACTTTGATGTTGCCCTATATGCCCACAATGCTGCATGAATCCTTTTATCCCATTTATGTACCTGCAAGGCTGCATCTTTTGCTAGAATTTGACACAGCACAAAATTTGTTCGTTCCACCTGTCCATTGTGCTTGGCTTGTATGTTGTTGCCTTCCTATGCTTGATAGAAAACTTATTGACTAGGGCTTCTACCACCTCATTAATGAAGTGGCTTCCTTGATCTGTTACAATTTCTAATGGACAACCAAATCTGGTGACAATGCGTTCATATATGAACCTTGCCACTTCATCCATGGAAGATGTTTTCAATGGCCTAGCTTCAACCACTTGGTTAAATAATCTGTGCAACTACAATATACTTATTTTGACGTGATGTAGTTGGAAGTGGACCTACAATGTCTATTCCCCACTTTTCAAAGGGACCAAGGGGAAGAATAGGACATAATGGAGCTGATGAAGTCTTACGGTTACCATGTGTTTGACAAATATCACATGTCTTACAATAATTATAACAATCTTTAAAAAGAGTGGGCCAGTGATAACCTGCATCCAAGATCCTTCTTGCTGTAAGTTGTCCAGAGAAGTGCCCTCCACATGTACCATTATGGAATTCTTCTAGCAGCTCCTTCCCTTTGATCACGTCCAACTGCCCTCTTGTACTGTCCATCAGGTCCTATTCGAATAATACTCCATGCAGAATAGAATATGGACGACTGGCTTGAGTAATCTCCTTCTCTTAGTCTTTGCATTGGCACCATCAGGAAACTTGAATTCATTCAGATAATTCCAAATATCTATGTATTCACTAGGGATTGTGTCAAGGGATAACAATGCTGCATCAGGGGAATCATCATCATCACAAGATGATCCTAAACCATCATAGGCTCGAGAGAGTGCATCTGCATTGACATGCTTCTTTCCTGGCCTATCTATAATATCAAATTCAAATTCTGTAGCAAAAATTATCCATCTTGCTATCCTCCCTGATGGGTTAGGCTTATTTACAATATATTTTAGAGCCTGATGATCCGTTACAACTAGAAATTTTTTTCCCTAGCAAGTAATTTTCTAAACTTCTTTACAGCAAAAATGATAACAGAGCCTCTTTTTCAGTTACAGTATATAATTTACCTCAGCACTGCTCATTTGTCTGCTCCCAAAGTAAAAAATTGGATGTTCATTCCCATTTTCATCCTTTTGGCTCAAAGTACTTCCTAGTGCTGCATCTGAGGCATCAGTGTACACAATGAATGGCTTGCTCCATCTGGATTCTTCAAAATAGGCGAAGACACCAGGGCTTCCTTCAGTTGTTCAAAAGCTTCATGCGCCTTATTTCCTGGTTCATAAGTAACATCCTTCTTCAAGAACTGGGTTAGTGGGCTGTGCAATCTTTGAGAAATTCTTGATGAACCTTCTATAGTAACCCCACATGGCCTAAAAATGATCTCAACTTACTTCTATTCATAGGAAATGGTAAATCTTTGATTTTTGAAACTTTATCAGGATCAGTACCAATACCATCTCTGGATACAACATGCCCTAACAAAACGCCTTTAGAACATCCAAAGACACACTTTGTAGGGTTTAGTGAGGCTTGTGCTTCATCTAACCTTTGAAATGCTGTCTCTCCATTGGTGCAGGTGGTCCAACTTGCTCCCATAGATGCAAAAATCATCCAGGAATACTTGATGAAGGTCCCAATGTAGGGTTCGAACACCCTATTCATCAAACGCTGGAATGTTGCTGGAGCATTACACAACCCAAAAGGCATAACTCTATAAGCAAACGTTCCCCAAGGAGTGGTGAACGTGGTCTTCAGCTGATCTTTCTCTGCTATACGAACTTGGTTTGTTATAGCCGCTATATCCATCAGCAAAAATCTATAGCACTCCTGGCTTGTTGCTACTCCGTCCTGTAATCAAGATCTGATCTGAAAATGGAAGAGGGTAATGATCCAGCAATATTCCTGTTGCCTTATTGAGCTTCCTTCGAAAGAGCTGGAGGTGGATTCCTTCTCACTCTCCAACTCACAGCATCACCAAACATCTTTATTTGTTGGAGACGATCATCAAATTCTTCTTCAGATAATTTTATGGGGTCATTGAGTTGGTGTGACTGGAAAGATATCCATGACTGAAACGTCCACCTCGCTTTCTTCATCTTCAGTGTCCACTTCACTGGTACTAGAGTAATCAGAGGAGGTCCAATCATCAGTTTCATCACTTGAATCCACAGGTTCTGCTTTATGATGCCGAGGGATCACATTTATCTTCACCCTCTCTCTACCACGTCCAAGTGTCATGAAACCTTCATTCCAGTAGTTTCTTGCATGAACTCTTCTTAGCCATGGTCTTCCCAGCAGCATTGGGTACGCAACAGTACCATTTTTCATCACCTGAAAGTCTACCACACATACAACACCCATAACAGATATTGCCACATTTGAAACTACACCTTCTGGTTTAGTTTTTCCCTTATTTAATGACCTTAACATAAGTGTTGAAGGGCGATCAATTTTTAAACCCAACATATTCATTACAGACTCGGTCATTACATTAACTGCAGCACCTCCATCAACTAAGACATCATGAATTGAAATACCATTACACAATACCTATGCTTGTGGAGCATAGAGATCTGCCTCTGCCTCCAAAACAGGGACCTCAACCTCCTTCCTTCTTCGAGCATTGAGTCCACCTCGCAACTCCCGCCTTTCTCAGAAGACATAGCCAAGAGTTGACCATATGTAATATTTGCAGGCCTTTTGGACAGATCTTCCAAGATGGAGTATGGTCCTTGCCCCTGTGAAATCAGAAAATCCTGCACACCCAACTTTCTTCTCCTATGTTTTCTTACTAGTTTCTTCCTTTCATCTTCTTAGGATCAGTTCCATCTTGATTATCTTTTTCTTTCTTTCTTTTGTTACAAAACACATCTACTTCATTATTTCTACTCTTATCTACTACATCAAAGAGAATTCACAGGTGCTTTTCCTTTATCATTATCTCTTGTACCAGATGTAGAAGCTCTATCTGGACAATTATACTTATAATGACCCTTTTTATAACAGCCATAACAAACAACTTCAGAAATATTTCTTTTGGACCTCTATCTCCTCCCTGAGAACTAAATTCCTTTCCTTGAAGAAGGTTAATAGTTAACTGACCCATCTTTTTGAGCAGATCTTCATACTCAGTAGATGTACTAGGAGAAATATTTGTGCTCACCAGGAGTGGTTGTGGATTCTGGACCAAAGGTGCTGGTGTAGGCTCTACTTTAGCAACAATTTCTTTGGGCTCCTCTTCCATGCTTTCTTCTTGCC
This sequence comes from Taxus chinensis, assembly GCA_019776745.2. Lineage (NCBI taxonomy): Eukaryota > Viridiplantae > Streptophyta > Pinopsida > Cupressales > Taxaceae > Taxus > Taxus chinensis. Next base: position 619,665,038 of record CM034154.1, read on the forward strand.
TTCTTGCAATCTCCTTTGCTTGTTCAATGGTAGCTGGGCGGTCATACTTCACTCGTTGTCTGATCTCTTGCTTCATCCCAAGAATGAAGTGTTTACATAGGAGATTATCCATGCCATTCATCAACCCATCCGCTAGTCCTTCCTTCCGGATCTGGGCATCGAGCTTCCTCCTTAGCTCTAGAACACGAGCATGATAATCCCTTATCTTCTCCTTCTCTCCTTGGGTTAGCTTTGTGATATCAATCATGAGATCTGCATATCTCTGTTGTTCACCAAATTCTTCAAGAAAACTTTCAGTTAATAAATCCCATGAATTTTTCACATTATCACCTAGTGTTTCAAACCACCTAAGTGTTGAACCATCCAAAAAGGTAGGAAAAAAATTCAGTCCATTGTTCCCTCCTTATGAGGCCATTACAAATACAAGATCGTTTAAAACTCTTGAATGAAAGAAGAAGCATCTTCATTAGATTGAGCTAAAAAAATAGGAATCTTTCCCATTTTCAAAAGTAACCACCGTGAAATACCAACCCACAATTACAATCAACAAGACTTATGTGCACAAATAATTGGAATCACTATAATAGAAAGTGACTTTACACCTTTCTACATTAGAATAGAAATGACCACGGTAAAACTATGGTAAACTTGACTTACTGCGGTAAAAACTGACTTTACTGTGGTAAACACTATTCACGTAAAAAGTGAAATTACTGCGGTAAATACTATTCACGGTAAAAAGTGAAGTTACTGCGGTAAATATTATCACGGTAAAAAGTGAATTTACTGTGATAAATACTATTCCAGCAAAATGAATTTGTCATGGTAACTACTATTCATGGTAAAAATGAGTTTACCATGGTAACTACTATGCACAGTAAAAACAAGGTTACCCTCCAATTGATTTTGACTAAGTGGGAATATCTCTCCAGAAAAATCCAACCAACGAGGAATGGTCCCGGCAACGGAACCAAAATGTCAACACCAATCCGGCACTATGATAATTCTTCACCGGGAACTCCTCGTGCTATGGTTATTTATTAATGCACAGCCTTTAGTTTGGTGGATGTAATTTGGAAACAAAACAACAACAGAACACAAGAATACCATCGACTATGATAATACAGAATGATGAAAAATCTGAAATATCAAAGTGAATTATAATATTAACATGAAATTGTTACAATCTCACCCATGAGGTACTTCAACAAGACTATGGGAGAAACTTTACAATTACACCTCTTGATGGCTTCTTCAGCACACCTCTAACTGATGGCTTCCTTCGCACACTTCCTACAATATTTCTCACTACTTCTTTTCTATGCTAAATGAGGGGGGTGGCCTCTCTATTATAGAACTTCCAGGCTTATCCATCCTATCTCTAAGATAGGATAAGAAATCCACTCTGACGAATCATATTCCATACCTTAACTCTTATCTGTACATGTAAGCTTATTTGTTAAGATAAAATAAACCTTATCATTTTACATGAGTTCCACATTTTAGACTTTTTACAAATAAAATACACAAAAATTTTGACCTCACTCCTTGTCCTTATTACCAATAATATATTTCTAATTCCTAATCATGTAGACCCTACTTCTCTCAATTACCCAAACTTTGACATTTTAAACATTACCGGACCTCTACGACAAATATTTACTTTTTAAAACATTCCTATTGTACTTTGACTGTTACCGTACTCCACATTATTGGTGGCACCGTACTGACGGCGCCGTTATCTTCTTATCGGACGCTACTACTAATTACACTTAACAACATCCTATTCCTAATACATATATTAATGAAATGGAAATTTTGGAGGAAAATTTTAGTGTCGACAGTGCCTGCCTTGCAGGGTAAAGAATCCCATTATGAAAAAATTCCCAAGAATAGAATTACATGTGCAAAAAAGTGCGCCCCCTTTAGTGAGAGAATAAAAGGATTAAATTGATTATTTTAATTAATCTTTCCTCTCAAAAAGTGTGCCCAAGCTTGGAGGAGGTCAACAAGTCAAAGATGGAATAAAAGAAAGGAATTAAATTCATTAAATTTAATTTATTTAGTGGCTGCCCTCTTCCTCTCAAAAAGTGCACCCCATTTGGGTATTATTTAATGTTTTTTAAAGCATTAGAACATTAAATTAATTCCTATTTTCAGTGGCTATGGTCAAAGCACACTGTGAAGCTTAAGTGAAGTGTTGTGTGAAGGATTAAATTGGATTAATTTAATTTATTGGATGGTTGTCCTTAAACATGCTATTTTTAAAAGAGAAAAGCATGATTTTTAATTAATTAATTACCTTTAATTGTTAGGGAAAATATTAATTATAGAATTATGAAGGTTATATAAGCATGGGCAACCATATGGGTGAATTATTTAATTCACAGGTAAAGAATTGCAGCCAAGAGGAAAAGTGTGCCCCCATTAAAGGAAGGATTTTGTTCAGACAAAGTGCTAACAAGGCTAAAAGCTTCCAGATTTGGCACATGCATTAGAGGAGGTTGATCCTTGTCTGCATAATTTTTTTCACAGGTGTTACAGGAGCTCAGGTGTTGATTGAAAGGATTTATGCTCTCTTTATGTGTAAATTAAACACCAATTTTTGGGGCAGAAGGCTTGAAAAGTGCAGGTTTTTATAATTTAAATTCACTATTCATTCTTCGGTGGCCATTTTTGTCTGATTAAATTGCAGGAATGCATTACAGGTGCTTTACAAAAGAAAAAGAGTTTTTATCAATGTCAAATACATTGCAAATATCCTTTGAATCTGAAGAATTGTCCAGATTTGTACCAATATTGAAGAAATCTGGCCAAGTTAGAAGAAAAAGAATTATTCAGACGAAGATAGACAAAGCTATGGCGAAGGGAGATGAAAAAGAAAGCACGATGGAGTCATGCATTTCTTCCAAACTTGAAGACATAGGAGACATATATATGGGCCCGGAACCTCTTGCTGATTTGATTGATAGATCCAGAGCAGGAAAGACTTCACTCATGCGTGCGGTCAAAAGCAGTGGAATTATTTGAGCTGCAACTTTTCCATGTATAGCCCAATTGCCAGAGTTCGTGATGGAGTGTGCTAGATCTTATCATCCTTCATCCAGATCAGTGCGTGATGCTTCGGGAAAGACAATAATTCGTTTGGATGCAGAGTTCATCAATTACTGTTTGAAGATTCCAGTGCAAAAAGTGGTGACTTCTAATAGCATTCAATATGCTAACAGTAGATGGGAGAAGCATAGAGATGATTGTGTGAGCATCATGAATAGCCAGTTCATGAAGAATCCTAGATCCCCTTGAAAGTTCCCGAGAACTCTTCCGATGGTCTAATTTGGTGCAGGAGGCAGATGATGTCATCAAATTGCTATGCAGGATGAATAGAGAAGTGAACGCCTACACTTTCCGCACATGGATGTATGCTTTTATCAGGACCATTGAAATCAAAAAGGTTGATTCTATAATCAATTGGTCAGAAATATTAGCAGCAACATCGGTGAGCAACTTTGAAATGTGAAGTGTACTTTCAACTTCAAGATGACTTCATACTTGGTGTATGCTGTAGCTTCACAAGGTGTCTTTTCCAAGCTGGATAGATGTGGTGTTCTTTCCAAGGACCCCATTTTCGAGTGCTACCCGTAGCTTACTGCACCTACAGGCGAGAAGGAATTCAAAGTGATCAACGATGACTTCTTCTACGATTTCATATGCAGGCTAGACAAAGACTTGTAGGCCAACATGGTAAGCAAGGAAGCGTGGGGAAGCCACGTCCAAGATTGTTAGTCTATTCATTCAATTTACAGATTTCACATACCTCAGGGTTACGGGCTTTTCTTGAGAACTAATAAAGATGCCCAGGTATCTGAATGATAGATTGATCGCCATGGAGCTGAGCAGGCAACTTGTGGAGTTACACGACCTACCAGTCAAAGGGGCACAAGTCTACGGGCTTCTTCCCAATCACTGTGGTATATTACAGCTACATTAGCATTCACAGAGCTTGAGGGATGGAAACGCAAATGTTATCCGAGTATGAGTAAGAGTTCTTCCCTGCACGGCTGAACTTCGATCCGTTTGGAGTAGCTAGGAAGACAATCTCCCAGCAGTACGTACATGTTCCTTCATTAGAAGATTTATGGATGAAGTGCGGAAGTGAGTACGAGGTAAGAAAGAGATATTTCAGCAAGTTGTCAGCAAAAGCAAGTGTTTGACTTTGGACTAGCATGGATACCTGCGGATCTTAAAGATGATGGGAATGTGGTACTTGACACTTACCATCAAATGGGAGGAGATAAAGCCATACTGCAGAATAACATGGGAGGCTACAACACAATTGAAGAAATATCGAGAGCTGTGTTGGTGAATACTTCAAACTGGTTGCTGACGAAGGGATATTGCCTTGATGAAGCATTGATGAATCAAATCACTCGAAAATTTGGCACTGGAGATTCCCTCAAGTGAAAGCATGAAGGAGAAAGCAGTAGAAGGTCCGAGAAGTTGAAAGTACACAGAAGATCTCAAGAGAAAGAGAAGATCACTTCTACGACCATAACTTTGAATCCGGCTTCTCCTGTACCCAGTACTTCACCAACTATTGCACCACAGCAGCAGGACGTTTCCATGCCTTCATTGAATCCGGCGACGTTCATCTTCTCTCCTCAGCCACTTCGTTCATCACCCGTTCCAGAGGAGATGTTAAAGCTACAGATGGAAGAGTTTGAAAGAGCTTTGTCCTTGGATGATTCAGAGGATGGCAGCCATGACACTGTGGCACTTTGTGACGGAGAAGATGCAGAGCGGGAGATGGTAGTGCACTCAGCGAATTCTCACTCTCCGAGAAGTAATTTCTCGGAATGGTTGGCTTTGCAGTTGGTTCCAGAAGTGAGAATGGAGATGAAATTAGAGGAGCACGACTTGCAGCTACTCCAGGATCTGAGCAGAAGAGACAAAAGGCCTAAAGTTGCTAAAGAAACTTCTAGGTTGATCATTGAGAATTCGGGAGAGAATTTTGCTAAGATATCAATTCTGACAGAAGGAAAGATAGAGGAGGAGTTCATGGTGGAAGATGTGACAGTGACCAAAGTACCACTCGGTCAAGCCTCCACTGAAGGATTGAAGCAGGACACGTAGAAATTAATAGACGCTTTATTCGTTAGGCTTGACAGTGAAAAGGCAGAGAAAGAAGAGTTGCAGAAGCAAGTATCTCAGTTATGTGAGGTCATAACCAAGGTTGCTAAACCTTCCATTTAGCCCATTTCAGAGTAGGTGAGTGATCATCTTATGCAGGAAATGGAGGATGCAAGCAATCAAGTAAAGGCTATTGACGAATGGAAGGATCTGATTATTCGTCAAGCTTCTGTACAACTTGGGGAAGTGCCAGCTTTCCTAAAGGTTATGAACGATGCACAGCAAATCAACTAAAGCAACTCATGGACAGTGTAGAAGGCATGAATACAGTTGCAGAGAGTAACCTTAGTATTTTGGCCCAGATGAAAAAAGCTGCCGAGAGATGTATTGATTGCGGAACAAATTGTAGCAGACGGATCAGTCGAGAAGGGGAAGCACCTAAAGTTTGCAGTATCTTTCCATTTGGAAATCTGCAGAGTTTTGCTGAAAAGGATGCAGGCACTTGAGAGTAGAACATCAGATTTACCAGACAGTATCATTTCTTTCACTGAGGAAAGAGTGGACGGAGGTGTTACTTCATACGTGCGGATTGTTTCTAATGAGGTGTCTACTTCCCTTAAAGGTTCTCTTCTGATGGTACAAAAGAGAATTGATAAAGTTACTAAGCCTTTCACGGTGAATTCTATCAGTAGACTGGTGGCTCTGCAGGCAAACATTGCGAAGTTTGGGCCGAGTTTGGAAGAGGTGGAAGCGTGCAGCAAAGTGTTGAGTGAAGGGTTGCTACAATTCAGGACAGAAAAGGAAGCAGTGGCTAAAACAGATGGAAAGATGCTAAATTACATGTTCGACAAGTATATCCGATATCAGAACAAGAAGAAGACATAAATGTTACACCTGGCATGACTTCTTCTATTCTTTCTTCTTCTATTTTCTATGTTCCCGGATGAAATTGTAAAACTTCTAAGTTATTGGTTTTACAACCATTACTTGAAGTCATGTGGAACCATTCTATTAGTTAAGTGATACATGTGTCACTTAAGAAGAAGTTAGTTGAGGATGATTGCCAAATGTCATCTTTACTTGTTGTTCATGCTTTAGTTCAATTTGAGTCTTCTATTTGTACTTTCCCTCCTACATTCTATAAGTAGGAGAAAAACCTCCGGGTTAATAATCGATCAGAATTTGTAAGCAACAATCTTGTGTTGTAGACTTTGTGCTGAACCCCTGAGAGAAACTTGGAGCAAAGGAATACAAAGGTGCAGGTTTCCGAAGAAACTTTGTGTCACGGTGTACTTTGTTTCTTGCTTTTAATCTTAGATCTCTTAAGTAAACTTTGCGTTATTTTAGATCTGGATCTAGAGCTACCTTTGTTTTATAATTTTGTGTGTTCATATCTATTAAGTTTCTTCTATGTGCATGTAATTAGCTCTGCCATCTACTAATTGGGATGCACATCTTCCCCATTTCTTCTCTGTATTTCCTTCACTTCTTTCTTCTGTAACTTTCCTTTCTTGAACAGCTACTTACTTGCTGCAAAACTTCTTAGTCATGGTTCATGAACTAAGTGGTTAAAGTAAAACCCTGGATAGATAATAACACATTTTAATTGAAAAATCTGACACGGGAGCCTCACCAGTTAAATGAGGGAGATTTATCTCATGACTGCTTAGGTTTGATGCTATGCAGAAAATCTAGCCAATAGTTTTTGGTGACTCCGCTAGGGAAACAACTATTTTTGTAGATCAAAGTTTTTCTATTGAAGATCATAGTGTTTTCCATACAAATATCAACTTGGTTGAACGTCCATTCACCCAATCCATGAAGGTGCAAGGAAGGACTGATCATTTCTTCTGACTGCAGGAGAAATTCAATTTCAATCATCCTCCTCAAGTTAGAAGCCGTAGATATAGTCTCTCACCAGGAAGGAGAGTACACACCCATCTAGATCCGGATCGTATTCAGCATATTCCAGCGGCTGGAATTATCCATCAAGTCTATCAAGTCTACACAAGGAGGAGACGTGCTCAAGTTAACATGGCGCACCAAATTGTACCTGTTCCATGGGGAGCAGCTTTTGGACCTCTCAACTTGGCTCCACCTATGCACGAGCTGCCAAAGGGATCCAGAAATAATTTTCCGAAATTCTTTGGAGATGGAAAGCAAAACCCAGATGATCATTTGGTGGCCTTCTTCATATCTTGTGGTGTGCTTGCAGTAGAGCATGAATATGTCTCAGTCAGGCTCTTCATTGAGACTCTACATGACTTGGCTGGAGAATGGTTCTATCGGCTGGCTCCTGGCACCATAACCAACTGGGCGACTATGCGTGAGCAATTTCTGAAAAGATTCAAGCCTGTAGAGGACGCTAGCATGTTGATCACCCAATTAACGCAGTTGAAAAAGGAGCCAAGCGAGAACGTGCAGGACTTTATTGCAAGGTTCTAAAGGATTTTGTATAAAATCCCCACTTTTGCCGCATTGAGCGATGAAAATCAAAAGACATTTTTTATAAACGCTCTATTTCCTGAAGTTGGATATCAGCTAAGAAGGGCAAGACCGGTAAATCTGCTTGAAGCACAAAATGCTGCCATGGAGGTTAAGGACGACTTGATCATGGCTGGAAAACTCAAACAACTATCTCACAAAGGTGATGGCGCTTCTTCTAGTACTTCGGACCCTTTGTTGCAGAAATTGGCAAATGACATGCTGCAGATCAAGAAGTAGATCTCTCAAGCAGGGAATGTAACCCCCTCAAGAATAACTCCTACCTGGACCTTCAATGGTCAAAATCAAAATCAAAATCAAAACAGACTTGTTGCTACACCACAATGGTTGGCAATAGAAGCTACTCCAAGGAATAACTTGAAAACTAATGAAGAGGATCTCGGCATTGATGAATCATTCGATGATGAAGACTTTATAGATCCCGCTGGCGACTCCAATATTGGTTACCTGGACTACGAATCTGATGATGGCTATTATGAATCTTTTGAATATTCTGATGGTCACACTTTTGCGGTGTTTACAAGGTCTCAGACGTTCCAAAATTCCGAAGCATCCACAAGCGGCCAGAAAGAGAGAGAAGATCCAGGCCCGGATGTTACTATCTTGAAAAGAGGTAGCACTCTTCCTTCTTCTTTAGCACCTAAGGATAAATATTCAAATTCTTTCAATTCGCAGCAAAGAGCCAACACACATCCTGCTGAAGAAAGTCCGGCTTTTGACATAATTGATCACATCAAGAGGAACAAGGTCCAAATGTCAGAAGCTGAGTATTTGAGGGAATTTCCTGATCAGTTGAATAGATTGGTCAAATATGTGCAAAGTAATGGTCCCAGTACAACAAACAATACTTCACGGGGTATCTTGTCAAATCCAAAGAATACTCCTCCTACAAATAATGCGGTGGCAAGTTCTTCTCCTTCTACCCCTTCTCCTGCTACATCAGAAAGGATCGAGCCATTCTATGTATCTTTGCTTATCAACGGATACAAACTGAGCAATTGCATTTTGGATTCTGGAGCTTCTGATAATGTAATGCCTGCCAAAGTTGCTGATGCCTTGGGTCTCACGTTGACAAAAACCATCAGAAGATGTTATTCAATGGAAAGGAAAGTCCCTCTTGTGGGGAAAATCAAAGATGCATAGGAAGTACTTGCTTCTTTTCCAGATAAAAGACTGAAAATGACTATCCTTGTAGCAGACATTCCAGTCTCTTATGGCATTTTTGTTGAGTAGAAATTTCTGCAAAGAGCTGGGTGGAGAAGTCAAGATGGATTGGTCTTGTGTGCACATACCAATCAAAGGAGTAAATCAAAAGATGGAACCTAAGAAGAAATCTAAGTACACAGTATCAAAATCTGAGGATCCTAAATCTCAGATCTTGTTTCAGGAATCGGATCACGGAGTCTATTATCTAGAAATGGATAAAGAAGAAATTCAACCGATGATTCGAGAAACACATCAAATTGATAACAAGATTTGGACTCTCGAATTTGATGGTAGTTGCTATTCATTTGGATCTGGCACAGGTGTTGTTCTTATCTATCCTGAAGGGAAGGTGCATGCACACTCCTTCAAATTGATGTTCGAAAATACTAACAATACAGCTGAGTATGAAGCCTTATTGTTAGGTATGGAGTAGGAAAGAACAATGGGAATCAAATTATTACACGTAAGAAGAGATGCTGAGATGATTATGAAGCAGATAAGAGGTCTTTACCAAGTCAAAAAAGACAAATTGCGGCACTATAGAGATCGGGTCTACTCTGCTATCCTGGATTTTTCATCTTTCTCGGTATCTTACATTCCGAGAGAACAAAATTCAAGAGCCGATTCGCTTGCAGTAACTGCAGCCTTGTTGAATCCGGATCAGCCTCCTACATTCTTTAGACAGGGGGACTACAAGGTGGAGATGGTCTTTCACCCAAAGGTTCCTGACAATGTCCAGTAATGGCAGATTTTCAATGATGATACGCAGATTGCTACGTTTCTCCAACAGAAAGACAACTTTGAATGAATCTACTATGAGGGAAGCAATACACCTCCTAGGCAGACTACTGTCAGAGAAATGGATATGGACGTCTCAGGAAGTCAGGAGGTTATCCAGCTAAAGGGAAATAAAAATCCCAAAGGTTTGGTATCTCTTGAGAAAATGTTTGATAAGCATGATCAAATGCTTAAGAAAAATGAAGAAAATGAGGAAAATTATTCCTCCGACACACAACTACTAAATTTGGGTGCTGGCAATGATCGCAAATTAGTAAATCTGGGTAAGTGTTGCTCAGAGGCTGAAAGAGAAGATTTTACTGAGCTTCTTAGGAAATACATGGATGTTTTTGCCTAGTCTTACTAGGATCTAAAAACATATCAGCCTGCAAAAGTTCAACACTACATCCCACTTAAACCAGAACAGAAGCCTTTCAAGCAAAAGCTGCGGTGGCACAACCCTACCATTTGAGGAACCATATTTGCATAAATCTAGAAGTTGTTAGATGTAAAGATTATCTATCCCATACATCATTCGGAGTGGTTGGCCAACATAGTCCCTGTAAGAAAGAAGAGCGGTGAGATTAGGCTGTGCGTGGATTTCCGTAACCTTAATCAAGCTTCACTGAAAGACAACTACCCCCATTCCCATCATGGATCACACTCTGTAGGTGGTCACTGGATCTGAGATGCTTTCCATGCTTGATGGCTTCTTAGGCTACAATCAAGTCAAGGTGGCTGAGGAAGATCAATACAAAACGACATTCATCACACCTTGGGGAACCTTCGCATACCAGAAGATGCCGTTCGGCTTGATTAATGCTGGTGCTACATTTCAAAGAGCTATGGAGCTAGCCTTTTCTCACCTCAAAGATATAAGCATAGTGGTGTATCTGGATGATCTGACAGTCTTTTCCAAAGATAGAAGCACACACATTTCAAACTTGGAAGAGGTTTTCATACAGTGCCGCAAGCATGGTATTTCTTTGAATCCCAAGAAATCCATCTTTGTTGTGACCGAAGGAAATCTTCTTGGGCACATTGTTTCCAAGGAAGGAACAAAGATAGATCCAGAGCGTGTCAAATCCATTCAGACATTTCCTTTTCCCACATCCAAAAACGGAGTTCACTCTTTCTTTGGAAAAGTGAATTTTCTCAGGAGATTCATTCCTGACTTTGCTGAGCTAACCCGTCATATTTCGAATATGATGAAAAAGAAACAAGATTTTAAATGGAGCAGCGAAGGGAAGGAAGCTTTCAAGAAAATTAAAGAGGCCCTGTCGAAAGCTCCAGTCTTGGTTCCACCCGACTTCAGTAAAGAATTTATTCTTTACTGTTACTCCTCTGAACACACCATGTCAACAATACTGATGTAGAAAAATCAAGAGGACACAGAAGCTCCCATTGCTTTCATGAGTACGCCTCTTAAAGCCTATGAGTTGAAATACACTCCCATGGAAAAGCATGCATACGTAGTGGTGAAGGTGTGCAAAGCATTCAGGTATTATATTCTTTCCTCACACGCTGTGGTTTTGGTTCTAGATACTGCAGTTAAATCCATTCTTACTCAACAAGAGTTAGGATTATTGAGAGGCACATGGGTGACAAAAGTTCAAGAATATGACATGGATATTAAACCAACAAAGCTGGTTCGAGGAAGAGGTCTGTGTGAATTAATGACGGAGATGAAGACATCAAAGACAGAAGAAAATCAAGATGAGATAGATGGAGATTTTCCTGCAGTACTTTTTATAGATCTAGTAGAAGAGTGGTACAGTAACATTGATTACTTTCTGACGTATGGATAATGCCCAGATCAACTTTGTAGAAAAGAGAAACGAACAATCAAACTTAAATCCAAATATTTTGTTCTTTGGGATAATGGTTTGTACAAAAGGGGAATTGATGGTGTATTTCTCAGATGCGTGGACAAGGCTCAATAGGATCAGCTACTACAACAGTTTCATGACATGGCTTGCGGTGGTCATTTCTCAGCTTGAGTCACTGCAAACAAGATCATCAGAGCAAGGTATTACTGGCCCACCCTTTTTCAAGATACTACAGAATGGGTAGCTAAGTGTCAAGCATGCCAACATTTTGTTGGGCGTGTGAAATTGCCTACATTACCTCTAAAACCAATTGTGATTGAAGAACCTTTCCAACAGTGGGGAATGGATTTTATTGGTATGCTTAACCTGGCTTCTAGTGTCGGCCATCATTACATTCTAACAGCTACTGATTATTTCAGTAAGTGGGTAGAAGCTATCCCTATGAAGGCTGTCACTTCCGCTGAAGTGCGCAATTTTATAAAAGAAAATATTATTTTCAGGTTTGGCGTGCCCAGCAAAATTGTAGCAAACAACGCTCTGAATCTTTCTTCTGAGGAGTTGGTGGAATTCTGCTGCACTTATGGGATCCAGCTAGTTCATTCCTCAAACTACTATCCACAAGGGAATGGTCAAGCTGAATATAGTAATAAAAACTTGGTAACTATCGTGCGCAAGCTTGTAATGGAAAATCAAAGGACTTGGCATAAAAAGTTGTTTGATGCATTATGGGCTGATAGGATCACACCAAAGAGGGCGATAGGCATGTCCCCATTTCAGCTACTATATGGTAGAGACACAGCGCTGCCTCTTACCTTGGAATTGCCTGCCCTACAACTTTCTAAGGCCCTAGAGGATTCCACATTCACAGATGCTATTGATAAAAGAATTATGTACTTGACTGAATTGAGGGAAATACAAACCCAAGTTGCAGATAGGTTGATAGAGCATCAAAGGAGGGTGAAAGTCATCTTCGACAAAAAGGCCAGGGAAAGAAAGTTTGAAGTCAATGACCGGGTCCTTCTATGGGACAAAAGAAGAGAAACAAAATGCATGCATGGAAAGTTTGATTCACTATGGAAAGGGCCTTTTGTGATTAAAAGGATCGCCGGAGCAGATAGATTCATTCTTGCTCATCAGGATGGAGTTGAATTGTTGTTGCCTTTCAATGGGAAACACTTGAAGCTGTTCCAGACATGAGAAGCAGGGTAAAACCTGTATGTACATAAATAAATCTTTTGTTTGTTTTTCCTTGTTTTGTTTTGTTTTGGTGTTGTGTTGTGTTGTTTTCGTTTTCCTGACCCCATGCCAAAAGGACAAGATACGAAACCAAAGATGCTGGGATCTCATCTTTTCCCTTTGTCATTCTGACAAGAGAAAAAGATATCCACAGACGGAGCTGACTGGTGTCACTCAGATTTCACCCTAAAATCTGTGACTACCCTATCCGAAAAATTTTCGTACTTTTAAAATAATGGGTCATTTTGTGTTTTTATTTCCTGAAAGTTCTTGTATTACGTCAAGATAATCCTAAAGAGCCATATTATCCTTTTTCGCCAAATACCCAGATGCCCAAAATTGTTTTATTCTGTCATCAGGATTTGTCTGCGGGAAATTTGTATTTAATCAACTCTATTATGAGCGAATATGTTATTATTCGTATGTGCCAGAAGGGTTTTAACTTATTTTAAGTTTTGGGCTTTATTTGCAACTTTTGGCAATTTTTCGTGTTTTTGTGGTGTCCCGTTTCGTTTTCTGTGAAATTTCTCTGGAGAAATTCCTTTTCTGGGTAAGCCCGATTTTTGGCTTGGAGCAGTTGGGAAACATATACGGACATTATGCTCGGAGGAAGTCACCATCGGAGGTTCGGATCATTGGGAAAAAGAGAAGTCGTGCATAGAAAAGCCCCTGCGGGGATGGGCGCATTTTTGGAAAACAAAGGATTTAAGCTGCAGATGGGGAAAATATAAGCCGCAGGCACGGTGTGAATTTTATACTTGCCTGGCAGGGTACTTTTTCCCGTGTTATAAAAGTCACATAAGCTGCAGTGGAAAAAATAGAGGCTGCAGGCAGGTGGGAATTTATTGCCTTGCCTTGCAGGGGTAAAAATTCCCATGATATAATAAAAGGAAAGTGACTTAAGTGAAATCATGGGATTTTAGTGCCTTCCTTGCAGGGTAAATAATCCCATTGTCAAAGTCAAATCACTTAAGTGGATCACGAGATTTTGGTGCCTGCCTTGCAGGGTAAAGAATCCCATTATGAAAAAATTCTTAAAAATAGAATTACATGTGCCAAAAAGTGCGCCCCGCTTCGGTGAGAGAATAAAAGGATTTAAATTGATTATTTTAATTAATTTTTCCTCTCAAAAAGTGTGCCCAAGCTTGGAGGAGGTCAACAAGTCAAAGATGGAATAAAAGAAAGGAATTAAATTCATTAAATTTAATTTATTTAGTGGCTACCCCTCTTCCTCTCAAAAAGTGCACCCCATTTGGGTATTATTTAAAAATTTTTAAAGCATTAAAACATTAAATTAATTCCTATTTTCAGTGGCTATGGTCAAAGCACACTGTGAAGCTTAAGTGAAGTGCTGTGTGAAGGATTAAATTGGATTAATTTAATTTATTTGATGGCTGTCCTTAAACATGCTATTTTTAAAAGAGGAAAAACATGATTTTTAATTACATTAATTGCCTTTAATTGTTAGGGGAAATTATTAATTATAGAATTCTGAAGGTTATATAAGCATGGGCAACCATATGGGTGAATTATTTAATTTACAGGTAAAGAATTGCAGCCAAGAGGAAAAGTGTGCCCCCATTAAAGGAAGGATTTTGTTCAGACAAAGTGCTAACAAGGCTAAAAGCTTCCAACTTTGGTGCATGCATTAGAGGAGGTTGATCTTTGTCTGCATAATTGTTTTCACAGGTGTTACAGGAGCTCAGGTGTTGATTGAAAGGATTTATGCTCACTTTATGTGTAAATTTAAACACCAATTTTTGGGGCAGCAGGCTTGAAAAGTGCAAGTTTTTATAATTTAAAATTCACTATTCATTCTTCGGTGGCCATTTTTGTCTGATTAAATTGCAAGAATGCATTATAGGTGCTTTACAAAAGAAAAGGAGTTTTTATCAATGTCAAATACATTGCAAATATCCTCCGACTCTGAAGAATTGTCCAGATCTGTACCAGTATTGAAGAAATCCGGCCAAGTTAGAAGAAAAAGAATTATTCAGAAGAAGATAGACAAATCTATGGCGAAGGGAGATGAAAAAGAAAGCACGATGGAGTCATGCATTGCTTCCAAACTTGCAGACATAGGAGACATAGATCTGGGCCCGGAACCTCTTGCTGATTTGATTGATAGATCCAGAGCGGGAAAGACTTCACTCATGCGTGCAGTCAAAAGCAGTGGAATTATTTGAGCTGCAACTTTTCCATGTACAGCCCAATTTCCAGAGTTCATGATGGAGTGTGCTAGATCTTATCATCCTTCATCCAGATCAGTGCACGATACTTCAGGAAAGACAATAATTCATTTGGACGCAGAGTTCATCAATTACTGTTTGAAGATTTCAGTGTGAAAGGTCGTGACTTCTATTAGCATTCAGGATGCTAACAGTAGATGGGAGAATCATAGAGCTAATTGTGTGAGCATCATGAATATCCGGTTCATGAAGAAGTTTAGATCCCCTTCAAAGTTCCCGAGAACTCTTCCACGGTCCAATTTGGTGCAGGAGGTAGATGATGTCGTCAAATTGCTATGCAGAATGAATGGCGAAGCGAATGCCTACACTTTCCGCACATGGATGTATTCTTTCATCAGGACCATTGAAATCAACAAGGTTGATTCTATAATCAATTGGTTGGAAATTATTAGCAGTAACATCGGTGAGCAACTTTGGAATGTGAAGCGTACTTTCAGCTTCAAGATGACTTCATACTTGGTGTATGTTGCAGCTTCACAAGGTGTCTTTTCCAAGCTGGATAGATGTGGTGTTCTTTCCAAGGACCCCATTTTCGAGTGCTACCCGTAGCTTACTACACCTTCAGGCGAGAAGGACTTCAAAGTGATCAACGATGAATTCTTCTATGATTTCATCTGTAGGGTAGACAAAGACTTGAAGGCCAACAAGGTAAGCGAGGAAGCGTGGGAAGCCATGTCCAAGATTGGCAGTCTATTCATTCAATTTACAGATTTCACATACCTCAGGGTTATGGCATTTTCTAGAGAACTAATAAAGATGCCCAGGTATCTGAATGATAGATTGATCGCCATGGAGCTAAGCAGGCAACTTGTGGAGTTACACGACCTACAGTCAAAGTGGCACAAGTCTACGGGATTCTTCCTAATCACTGTGGGATATTATAGCTGCATTAGCATTCAAAGAGCTCGAGGGATGGAAGCGCAAATGTTATCCCAGTATGAGCAAGAGTTCTTCCCTGCATGGCTGAACTTTGATCCATTTGTAATAGCCAGGAAGACAATCTCCCAACAATGCGCACATGTGCCTTCATTAGAAGATTTCTAGATGAAGTGCAGAAGTGAGTACGAGGTCAGAAAGAGAGATTTCAGCAGGCTGTTAGCAAAGCAAGTGTTCGACTTTAGACTAGCACAGATACCTGTGGATCTTAAAGATGATGGGAATGTGGTACTTGACACTTACCATCAAATGGGAGGAGATAAATCCATACTGCAGAATAACATGGGAGGCTGCAACACAATTGAAGAAAGATCGAGAGCTGTGTTGGAATACTTCAAACTGGTTACTGACGAAGGGATATTGCCTTGATGAAGCATTGATGAATCAATTCATGGGAAAATTTGGCACAGGAGATTCCCTCAAGTGAAAGCATGAAGGAGAAAGTAGCAGAAGGTCCGAGAAGTTGAAAGTACACAGAAGATCTCAGGAGAAAGAAAAGATCACTTCTACGACCATAGCTTTGACTCCGGCTTCTCCAGTACCCAGTACTTCACCAACTATTACACCGCAGCAGCAGGACGTTTCCATGCCTTCATTGAATCCGGTGACATTCATCTTCTCTCCTCAACCACTTCGTTCATCACCCGTTCCAAAGGAGATGTTGAAGTTGTAGATGGTAGAGTTCGAAAGAGCTTTGTCCTTAGATGATTCATAGGATGGCAGCCATGACACTGTGGCACTTTCTAACGGAGAAGATGCAGAGCGGGAGATGGTAGTGCACTCAGTGACTTCTCACTCTCTGAGAAGTAATTTCTCGGAATGGTTGGCTTTGCAGTTGGTTCCAGAAGTGAGAATGGAGATGAACTTAGAGGAGCACGACTTGCAGCTACTCCAGGATCTGAGTAGAAGAGACAGAAGGCCTAAAGTTGCTAAAGCAACTTCTAGGTTGATCATTGAGAATTCGGGAGAGAAGTTTGTTGAGATATCAATTCCGACAGAAGGAAAGATAGAGGAGGATTTCACGGCGGAAGATGTGACAATGACCAAAGTACCACTCGGTCAAGCCACCACTAAAGGATTGAAGCAGGACACGCTAACATTGATAGATGCTTTATTCCTTAGGCTTGACAGTGAAAAGGTGGAGAAAGAAGAGTTGCAGAAGCAAGTATCTCAGTTATGTGAGATCGTAGCCAAGGTTGCTAAACCTTCCATTCAGCCCATTTCAGAGCAGGTGAGTGATCATCTTATGCAGGAAATGGAGGACGCGAGAAATCAAGTAAAGGCTATTGACGAATGGAAGGATCTGATTATTCGTCATGCTTTTGTACAACTTGGGGAAGTGCCAGCCCGCCTAAAGGTTATGAACGATGCAGAAAATCAACCAAAGCAATTGATGGAAAGCATAGAAGGCATGAATACAGTTGTAGAGAGTAACCTGAGTATTTTGGCCGAGATCAACAAGCTGGCAAGAGATGTATTGATTGCTGAACAGATTGTACCAGACAGATCAGTCGAGAAGGGGAAGCAGCTAGAGTTTGCAGTATCTTTCCATTTGGAAATCTACAGAGTTTTGCTAAAAAGGATGCAGGCACTTGAGAGTAGAACATCATATTTACACAGACAGTATCATTTCTTTCACTGAGGAAAGAGTGGACAGAGGTGTTACTTCATATATGCAGATTATTTCTAACGAGGTGCCTAATTCCCTGGAAGGTTCTCTTCTTATGGTACAAAAGAGAATTGATAAAGCTACCAAGCCTTTCACGGTGAATTCTATCAGTAGATTGGTGGCTCTACAGGAAGACATTATGAGGTTTGGGCTGAGTTTGGAAGAGGTGGAAGCGTGCAGCAAAGTGTTGAATGAAGGGTTGCTGCAATTCAGGACAGAGAAGGAAGTAGTGGCTAAAACAGATGGAAAGATGTTGAATTACATGTTTGACAAGTATATCCGATATCAGAACAAGAAGAAGACATAAATGTTATAGCTGGCATGACTTCTTCTATTCTTTCTTCTTTTATTTTCTATGTTCCTGGATGAAATTGTAAAACTTCTAAGTTATTGGTTTTATAACCATTACTTGAAGTCATGTGTAACCATTATATTAGTTAAGTGATACATGTGTCACTTAAGAAGAAGTTAGTTGAGGATGATTTCCAAATGTCATCTTTACTTGTTGTTCATGCTTTAGTTCTGTTTGAGTCTTCTATTTGTACTTTCCCTCCTACATTCTATAAGTAGGAGAAGAACCTCCAAGTTAATAATCGATCAGAATTTGTAAGCAACAATCTTGTGTTCTAGACTTTGTGCTGAACCCCTAAGAGCAACTTGGAGAAAAGGAATACAAAGGAGTAGGTTTCCGAAGAACTTTGTGTCACGGTGTACTTTGTTTCTTGCTTTTAATCTTAGATATTTTAAGTAAACTTTGTGTTATTTTAGATCTGGATCTATAGCTGCCTTTGTTTTATAATTCTGTGTGTTCATATCTATTAAGTTTCTTCTATGTGCATGTAATTAGCTCTACCATCTACTAATTGGGATGCACATATTCCCCATTTATTCTCTATATTTCCTTCACTTCTTTCTTCTGTAACTTTCCTTTCTCGAACAGCTGCTTACTTGCTGCAGAACTTCTTAGTTATGGTTCATGAACTAAGTGGTTAAAGTAAAACCCCTGATAGATAATAACACATTTTAATTGAGAAATATGACATGGCAGCCTCACTGGTTAAATGAGGGAGATTTATCTCATGACTGCCTAGGTTTGATGCTATGTAGAAAATCTAGCCAACAAGGCTTCTGGTGCTGACACGTGTCCTCTCGAAAAAATGACTAAGTCTTGAACTGCGTTTGAGAGGGTAACTTAGAACGAAGATAACTTGAGCTCCCGGTGGAATTTATTGGTGAAATTATATATGATCCTTACTGAAATGGAAATCTTTTGAATCCAATTATGTTTGTTTAATGTCTTGATTCGGCTATATGATCCCTGAAATATCAGAGTATTTTTGATCTGGTACTCCACTTGTGCTTGAGAAAAACTGCATGTCAATCATATGGGCCAAGGTGTTGCGAAAAATATTATTTGACCATCATGTAGGTATTATAATCCTCTTTTTGATGATTTTTTGTTTTACTTATAAATCCATCTATAGATCCCTAAATCTTCTTCTAAAGCTTAGCAGTTGTTTTAGGCTTGTGTACCGCCTAGGCTTGTGAATCTTGTTTTTTTACTCAGACTGCTCCAAGTCTTGCAGGACTTCCCCAGACCTTCCAAAATAATTTCCATGATGTTCCAAGGTATTTCATTCACCTCCATGTTGATCTCTTTCTTTTGTTCCACTTCAGGGGGTGATCCGATCCTGGAAAGGCCAACGATAGCCCTTCCCGTGACTGCCCAAGATTTGCATTTTCAATGAACTCCTAAAATCACCCAGGGGGAATGAATGGAATTTACTAAATCACTTATGGGGATGAGATTACATTATTCAAGAGGTCTTTTGGACTGATTGGATAGACCCGGGGTGTCTTGGAATGATGGGACTTGAAAAAATTAACATTGGGGTATCATTGTCGTGCTTGGAAATTGTCAATTTCCCTATTGCAGATTTGCACAAAAATAGGTATGAATAAAAGAAATGAGCTCAAAAGAACAGCTAAAAAATGATCAAGTGTGTGGAAATTAATATGATACATCATTCAAGTACAATTTCATACAAAACCTATTTTAAAGGGTAGGAATTTTGAACCTAAGAGTGTTGAAGCAATTTTTTTTCCAGTTTTACCCCCTTGAATGAGAACTAATTTCTACCTTTCCAATTATTTGTAGTGGTTTGTACATCTAAATAATTCTTTTGAATGTCAAAATCCCCAATTAATCATCTTACCTTGTTGCAAATTTAGTAATTTCTGCATAATATTAGTGTGCATGTTTATCTTACTATATTGTTGTGATTCATTCCCTCAATAAACCAAGTGTTTTTCCTTAATATTCTTCTTAAAACTATTGGTTTGTGCATCCATGTTTCATTCTCAAATTTATTGTGCATATACTCAGTCAAATTCCTCATCAAGTTTGGTGTATCACCCCAATTTTCAATTCAGTTATAGTCATCTTTTTACCCTCAAAACCCCTAAAAATTAGTTTAGGATACGTAAAAAAGGAACCAGCCTTGACACCAGAGACTCACCTCAACAATAGGTATACCCATAGATTTGAGGTGTTTCCATTGTATATATGAAAGAGAGAGATCCAGAACAAACGTAGAACACTTGCAGACATCTCTCAATAGGGTGCACTTTCGAGAGATAATAGTTTTTGGTGCTCCCAGTGGGATGAAAAATCAGATTTGTAGTAAATTACAACAATTTAAAGTGAAAGAAAGTCACTTTTTTGAGGAAAAATTGCAATGTATTCTAAATATCATAATATTTATTTGGCGACTCCATAATGCTGACTTTAGACCACTTTTGTAGCTTGTTCCATGCCTAAAGTGACTACAAGATCATCGGTAAGAGGAATTCCTTCTGAGTTTATTTCTTTACCGTTGAATTCTGTAAGAAGAAGAAGAGTTGGCAATACCTTACCTTATAATAGGCCTAGTTTTTGTAACCCTCCTCCTAATCTTCCTTCACCATGTATTAATCTCTTTATTCAAATTTTAGTTATTCCAATGGCTATTCAACCACCTAGGAATTTTGTGACCTTTACTAATAACATCCCTTTAGTAATTCCAGTTTATCCTGATATTATACAATGCCGCCATAAAAATTTCACCTTCATTCACTAGTGAAAATCAGATTACTCCTGCAGAGCACATCAAAGATGTTACAGCCCTTTGTGTTGTCCATAATATAACTCATGAAAATGTAACCTTAAGACTTCTAGCTGCATCCTTTAAAGGGAAAGCCTTGAAATGGTATAGAACCTTAGAAATTGGGAGCATAAGAACTTGGGATGAGTTAGGAGAAAAATTACTTAAGAAATTTCAAGATCATTCTTATCATTTATCCCTTATAGAGAAGTTGTCTACAATTAAAATAGCCCCTCATGAATTTATGGCTAGTTTCAATATTTGTTTTTGCTAGAACTTGGGAAAGAATTCCAGCTAGTGTTAAGCCTCAAGATGACCATGCTTTTCTTTATCATCCTAGAGCCTTAAAGAGTGATATTTCAACTATGATTTAGTCTATGGGAGGAGAAACTCTCCTAGTAGCTTATGATATTTCCATTAGGGTTGAAAACAACCTTATTCAAGCTAGGAAATTGGCACCAAGGCCTTCAATGCCTCTTATAGCATATTTATTACCTATTCCACAACCAATTACCATTATAGAGCCTATTGTTAGCTCCTTCAGATGATTTATTACCTATTCATACTATGGGTAGTAAATTGACATCAATTGAAAACAAATTATCTCATCCTAGCAGGCCCTATCAATCTCCATATCTGCAAAATCAGTAAGTTCAACAAAATAGGTGACCTTATTAGCAAAATCAGAATTATAGACAACCATATCAGCCAAAGAAGTTTGATCCAAAAGTCCCTAGAACATCTACTGCTCTTGTTCCAGTTGACATGGTTCTTGAAGAATGGTGTCATCCTTGTAATCAACCTCATTCAAATGTAAATTGTCCAAATACATTCCTGAATATAAGCCTTGTCTCACAACCTCAACCTAAAGCATTATTCATGCCTCAAATAGAGGGTGGGCAAAAAGAAGCTCATAGTCAGAAATGACCAAAACAAAATTTGGTCAGCTTTGGAGAGGAAGATTTTATTGCAATCACAACTAGGTCCCAAGACAAGACTCAAGAGAGATAAAAACAACAAAACATACTTGTTTTTCTCATAGTCACTGATAAAACAACTGCAGGTCAAAAAATAGCTAATAGTTCTGTTATTCCCCAAAAAATAGTAAGTGTTTCAGCTCAAAAGAACCAACAAAAACAATTGCAACATTATCCCAAAAGACTCTTCATACCTCAAATTTCAAAAGTTGTTGAAGTAGAGTTAGGTTTTGCTAAAGCAGTACAAGTTGTTTCAAAACTGGTTGATTTTTTTAACATTTTCGATGTAATGAAGAAGCATAATATTAATATTTCACTTTGGGATGCTCTAAGTATTCTAGGAAAATAAGATTTACTTTCTCATGAGCTTGCTAAGCTACAAATTTAATAAAAAACGACAGAAAAGGAAGCCTAGAAAGAAGACATGGTCCTTGGAAAAATGGAGCAAGACCGCATTAAAGAGGTTAAATGGATGGCTCAAAAGGTCTTAAATGCTCATGATATCAAGAAGCCACAACCATTTTATCTATCTCTGATTATTGGAGACCATTTAGTTCATAACTAAATGGTTGACATGTGGTGCAAGTAGCACAGTTATGCCAAAAACAATTACAGAAAAATTGAGCCTACAGTATGAGCCTACAAAAAAAAGCATGTTGCAGCTAGACAGAACAACAACCAACATAGTTGGCATTATCAGAAATCTGGAGGTAACCTTACATACTTTTCCCAATGTCACTATTTTACAAGATGTGACTTTTGTAGATTTACCTCCCTATTTTTCCTTATGTTTATCATGAGATTTTATAGCAAAAATAGGAGGTTGTCTCTCTTTAGATTGGTCATTTTTGTTCTTTACTACAAGGTATGGAACCAAAGTTACCATAAATTTAGAGCCTCTGGCTAGATTTCATATTGAGCCTCATGCTTCAAACACTGCAACAAATTATGTAGCTTTAGATCAATCTGATTTTTATGTTACAACACATGTTTATGCACTAGATGGTGTTTATAATCTGTTTATGGATGGAAAGACTTAAGAAGAACATGCTTATGACCCTTTCAAAGAAGCATAAGAAGATTTGTTCGGTGTTTATTGCTTGCATGAAGAAAATGCACCAATATCCTTGCTATATAAAATAGAAAACATAGCAGGGGGGCTATGGAACCTTCACTTTGATGGAGCTAAAAATAAGAAAGGACAAGGTGCAGGTTTAATGCTTACTTCCCCTTCAAATGAAAGGTACTTTTCAGCTTTAAGTCTGCAGTTTTCTTATACTTGTAATGTAGCTGAATACGAAGTGTTAATTCATGGTTTGCAATGGGCCAGGAAAAAGAGGTATCAGTACTTTACAAGTTTTTGGTGATTCAGAGTTAGTTATTAATCAAGTAAAAAACTTTAATGTGTGTAAGAATTCATTTATGAAATCTTACAAACATAGAGTTTCAGACTTAATGGATGATTTTGATGCTATTAACATTCAATCTATCCCAAGAGCTAAAAATAAGCATGTAGATAGACTCGCAGCAGTTGGTGCTAGCTTTGATGTACTAGAACAGATCAAAAACAACAAAGTACAACCACATATGAAGTTTAATTATCAAACCTTCAGTGCTTGACAATGAAGAAAATTGGCAAGTTTTCGAAGATGATGAATCAGATTTGTAGATTTTTATAGCAAGAAGCTGAATTTTATGCACTAAATTATGAAAAACTGTAGCACCTCTATGGTAACCAGATTGTTCAGTTGAAGACAAACAAGTTGCCTCAAGGATTGGTTACACTAGAAGACAATTTTAGTTCTGATGATCAGTTAAGAAAAGACAAAGGTAATATTTCAACTCATGTAGATAACTATGAAGAAATCTTGGTGGATGATGAAAAGAAACTATTTATTGGAAAGGTATGTTCCTCAGCTGAAAATTAGTCATTTATCAAATTATGTAAAGAATTCAGAGATGTTTTTTCTTGGAAATACCAAGATCTTAGAGGATTTGATCCAATTTTATCTCAGCATACAATAGAGTTATAGACCAAATTCCAAGCCAGTTAGGTAGAAGCAAAGGCTTGTAAATCCATAGATTGAGCCATTAATAATAAAATATTTATCTAAGTTGATCAAATTAGGTATTAGATTTCTAGTTAAGCATTCAATTTGGGTAGCTAATCTTGTTCCTGTTTGAAAAAAGAATGGAGAAATTAGGCTATGTGTGGATTTTAAAGACCTTAATAAAGCTTCATTAAAAGATCATTATTCACTACCTAATATGGATCAAATTTTGAGAACAGTTTCTGGTTCAGATAGATTGTCTCTTTTGGATGGTTACCATGGATACAATCAAATCCTTATGCGTGAAGAAGACAGATACAAAACAACCTTCACCACGAAGTGGGGTACTTATGCTTATAAAAGAATGTCTTTTGGTCTCTCAAATGCTGGTGCAACGTTTCAACGAGAAATGTAAATGGTTTTTCACATCTTATTAAATAAATGCATATTGGTTTTCTTAGATGATGTCACCTTATTTTCAAAATATTATGATGACCATCTAATGCATTTAAGGCGGACTTTTCATCTTTGCAAACAGTTTCGAATATCTTTGAATCCCAAAAAGTCTATTTTTTCAGTACATCAAGGTAAATTTCTTTGGTCATATTGTTTCTAAACAAGGTTTAGCTATTGATCCTTTCAGAATCAAAGCTATCTTCATAGTTTTACTTTCCTCATCATAAGAAATCATTACTAATTTTTCTCAGAAATATCAACTTTGTTAGAAGATTTGTTCCATATTTTATAGCATTAGTCAAGCCATTAAAAGTTATGTTAAAGAAAGATAAGACTTTCTCTTGGAACAACGAAAGGAGAAAATGATTTCAATCTATTAAGTCATCCATTTCAAAAGCTCCTACTCTTGCAAATTCAAATTTTGATAAAGATTTTACAATGTATGCACTTGCAGGAGCTGATACTATTTCAACTATTTTAACTCAAGTTAATGATGAAAACACTGAGAAACCAATTACTTTCTTTAGACAAAGCTTGCATTACTACGAGACAAGGTACACCTTTCTTGAATAACAGGTACTTTAGTAGTTAGAGGATTGAAAAATTTCAAGTACATGCTTTCCAATAACAAGATACATGTTTTAGTCTCTCATCCAAGTGTTAAAGTGTTCTTTTTGAACAAAGAGATGAATGAGAAGAGAGCAGGATGGATTATGAAGGTTATGGAATACGATGTTGGCATCCGTGTTGTAAAAATAGTTTGAGGAAAAGGTTTATGTGAGCATCTAATTGTTGATATGGAAAAACAACATGCTACAAAATCAGAAGATCCAAAACAACATGCTGAAGTTACGTATCAACAGTTAGATATCATGGTACAACCAGAAAATCAACAACCCGAACTTAGTCAAGAAGTTTAAGAATTAAGGTAGATGACTGATTTTGTTAACTACCTACAACACGGTACTTATCTAGAAGGTATGGACAAGAACAAATGAATATATTTCATATTACAAGTTGTACCTTATGTTTTCATTGATGGCGTGTTATTTAAAAGAGATATAAATGAAATTTTACTGAGATGTCTTGATTATGATAGAATTCAGTAACTATTATCTGAATTTCATGAAGGACATGCAGAAGGTCACTTTTTAGCATGTACTACAACCTTAAAAATTATAAAATCTAGTTTTTATTGGCCCAACATATTCAAGGAATGCTTTGAATGGATAAGAAAATGTAAGAAATGTGCTTTCTTTTTTGGAAAAGAACATTTAGCTTCGCTGACCTTGCAGCCTATTTTAGTGGATCAACCATTTATATAGTGGGATCTTGGATTTATTGGCATGATAAATACACCTTCGTCATAAGGACACAAGTGGATCTTGACTGCTACAGATTACATTACATGTTGGACTAAAGAAATAGCCTTAAAAGAAGATAAAAAAACTTTTATACTATCCTTTTATGAAGGTATAGTTTGTAGATTTGGTGTTCCAGCAACTATCATTTCAAATAATGCCTTAGTATTTCTTGGTGCAAAGGTAATACATTGGGCTATCAAGCATGAAATTTATTTAAGTACATCATCTAATTATTACCCACAAGGTATTGGATTAGTTGAAAGTACTAATAAGAATATTTTGAGGATCATCAGAAGAAAACTCAAAGACAACCAAAATTCTTGGTATCTAATGTTGAATTCAACACTTTGGGTTGACAGAGTTACTCCTAAAAGATCAGTTGACAATTCACCATACAACTCTTGTTTATGGAAGAGAGGAAAGAATGCCTATCTCAGTTGATTTTCCTGCATAGATTTGCAACATTAGATGGAATTACTTGAGAATAAACCATTTCATGTTCATTATGCATAGTTAATATAGTTTCAGGAGCTAAGAGATCAAGCTCATCTAAATATGGAAAAGAATCAAAAATAGATAAGAAATTTTTTGACAAGAAGGATAAGTTCAGAGTCTTTAATGAAGGATACATTGTGTTAAAATGGGATGTTGATCATACAAAGCCAAGAAACCACATGAAGTTTGATACAATTTAGAGTGGTCGTTACATGATTTCAGCTTACAAAGAACAAAATGCATTTCAGCTTTCAAAGCTAAATGGTGAATGGTATGTTTCTTAAACACTATTATTAAAAAATCCTATACAGTGTCATTGTTTAGAGTAGGATTTCCCTTTCAATAAGTTCTTTCATGCACATTGCAATGTTTTAAATTCAATAAGTGCATTCGTGCACATGATCTAGTTTCCAGATCCTTTCCCAACTTTAGTTTGTTTTTGGAAAGGTAGTTTGTGTTATATGCTTTAACTCCATGCCCAATGGACAAGAGTAAGGCACTCGTCTACAAGCTAGCAGAAAGCCTTCCTCGAAGGATCACCATAAATTTTGAAATTTTTTGCTCTTTTGCAAAAAGGAAAACTCAATTTTTTTTTACAATGGACGTATATTGATGAAGTGGACCTAACTAGGGGAATGCATTACAATTTCATCAGGTTTTCAGTTGCAGCAATTGATTAGTTACATGTAATATGCAGCTATGTGTTTGTTACAAAATGTAACACCTCACATAGCTTTCCATTCCATTTTGTCTTCAACAAGGAAATCACAAAATCCCTGAAGGACTAATGCATTGCCTTGATGAAGGCGGGAATCAAAGTTTAGGTGAAACACTAAATTTGGGGATAACAAACAGAGTTGTAGTTTACAAGAAAGAGAGTTCATTATTAAGTTACATGTATTTCAAACTCTTTATTTCATGCATGTAAATACAATTTAATTATGTGTTTGAGTTTTTTATTTTGTTATACGATCAATATATATGTCATAAAGCTGAAAGAAGAAAGAAGTATACAACTCAAGTATAAAAATTAAATGTCATTTATTCATGAAGAAGTACATATATTTCCCACACAAGCTGTGGGATGTAACTCATAACTACTGAAGAAATAAGTTCATATGCATGAAGTTAAAAGTAAAGGAGTATTGAAGAAACCCATCATTGCCTTGGATTCTCTTATGTTCTTCTTCACTTCATCTCTAGCTCCATCTTTTACCTAGCTCTCCTAGTAGTCACAATGTACTTGAAAAAATGAATGAGAATTATCACCAACATTGAGCTTATTGGTTTATTCTATACTCTTGTACTATATAAATACATGCAGATGGATTTCTAAAAAAAGAAGTATAAGGTACATCACATACAAATACAATATTTATAAGAGCAACATTCTACATCAACATATGTGATTCCCTGAATCATTTCAGAAAGGAATAAAGTAATTTTATGGAACATCGTATCTTTCAGAGCTGGCCAAAAATCCTAAATATTTTTCTAACTATTTCTTTAAGTGTGCAAGTACAGGTAACAAATTATACAGTGGAGAATAAATCTTGTACAAAATAATAAGTGTACAGAAATTAATTACTTGCTGAAAGAATCTACATGGTACAAGTTTCATGAGTGTCACATCTAGGAAAAATGAAAAATACAGATTGAATATGTATAAAACATTGGCATCGGGACACTTACATCAGCAAGCAAGGAAGCAAGATATTAGTAACAATTATCTCAAAGAAAAGTTTATCATAAAAATAGACATAGTCAAATCAACTTTGAGGGTATCTTTATTTTTGTAACTAAGGATATTAATGCCTCATTACAAGAAGCATGAAGAGGATATTCACTTTATTTACCAAAAATGAAAAACTTAAGGATGTAAATAAAACAAATGAGCTCAAAATAAAATAATAGGATGATCAAGTGTACAAATTTATCCTAATATATGCATCAGTCAAGTACAATTTGATACAAAAGCTATTTTAAAGGGGATGACTTTTTGGACATTGGAGTGCTAAAGCATATTTTTCCAGTTTTTCCCCTTGAATGAGAACTGATTTCTACCTTTCTAATTATTTTTAGTGGTGTGTATATCTCATTATTTCTTTTGAATGTAAAATTCCTTGATTAATCATCTTACCTTGCTACAAATTTAGTAATTTCTGCATAATATTAGTGTGCATGTTTATCTTATTGTATTTGTTGTGATTCATTCCCTCAATACACCAAGTGTTTTTCCTTAATATTCTGCTGAAAACTATTGGTTTGTGCATCCAAAATTCATTCTCAAATTGATTGTGCATGTAATCAATCAAATCCCTCAACAAGTTTAGTGTATCACCCAATTTTCAATTCATTTACAGTCATCGTTTTACCCTCAAAACCCCTAAAAATTAGTTTAGGATACATCAAAAAGGAACCAACCTTCATACCAGAGAATCGACTCAACAATAGGTATACCCACGGACTTGAGGTGTTTCTATTGTATCTATGGAAGTGAGAGATCTATCGAAATCTTAGAACACCTAAAATCATCTCTCAACAGGGTGTGATTTCGAGAGATAACAATATTGACTTGCACTCCCTTTGGATAAGAGTTTGATCAAATCATAGGTGTGCGAGGAGGACAGGTCGAGAGATAGGGTTTGGATTGAAGTTAGGACATGTACTTTTGAGCTAGGGCATGCAGAGTTAAAATGCAAATATTGGAGTAGGTAAAAGAACACCATTTTTATAATTAAAATGGCACCAAAAAGAGCACCTGGGGCTGGTACAAGGGGAAAGAAAAAAAAGATCCGAGATCAAAGTGGAAGATGCTCCAAAGAGAATATTTTTTGAAATGTAGTACCTAGAAGGGGTTTTGATGGGTCATTCTTAGGATTCATACATTCGTTGCTACAAGGTCACTTGTTATAACCATAGGAACAAGGATACCAAGGAGGAGCTTGAAAAATGTCTTTTGGTAAAAACCTCTAAGAGAACAACATATGACATGGAGGTCTATGATGACGCAGGAAATAAATCTTTGAACGAGGTAGAATTTTTACAATTGTATGAGCTCCTGTATTTTGGAAAACCTGAGAAATTATACATATGGCTCATGAGAAGATTCCATGAGGACTTTGTCTACTTTTTTTGGCGTCGAATGAGGATCATCGGTCCTTTGACTGCAATTTTAACAAGGCTGAGGAGTTCGAGTGTTGAGCTAAGTAGCAACCTCACGGATAAGGAGGAAATAAAAAATATGAAGAAGGAGCTTGGATACACCAAAGGAGGGTACGGAATGGAAATCCCTAATAAATTTCAGATGTATCCATTCAATCAGGAAACAACCCATCTCCTGACAAAGCTAAAAAATCAAGAGCAATGGTCTCAGGTAAACAAGGCTTGGTTGCATGTTGTACAGTGAATGGAAGAAGGTGTTGTGTATAAACTCTCAAATTTTATTGTTTAGAAATTCATTGAGGAAGTGTAAGAAGGTAATAAAATCAGCTTTGACACCATACTTATGTCATTGGTTTTTGTTGAAATTGGCATGCCCGACGGGCCCAAAGATAATATGTGGTAGTTTCATGAGGAGAAGAAATCCTTGGAAGAAATATTTTACAACTATACTTGTGATGGATCAATGAGTGGCCCCTTCAAGAAAAGGGAAGAGATGAAGGATGAGCATTTGCACGCCGTGTTTGAGGAAGAGTGGAGAATACCAAAGGATCTTCCAGTAGTTCTAGGTAAACAAGTATAATTTACAGTTTATTAACATTTCACTATTGCGTGTTTTGGGACGAAGGATAGAAAATGAAGCCCTCGGTGAAAGCCACCATATTCCTTCACAACACGTTATTTTCATGCATCTGTACATAGGTTTTCATATGTGCGTTAGCTATTATTCAACACAGATAAGACATATTTTGACTACCACACACTATGGAAGTGATATATCCAGCCAGGTAAGACTGATTACATTGAAAGATTAATTTTAGATGACATTAACATGAAGGATTTAAGTTTTTCCATTAGAAATTTGGGTGCAGCCCTTGTATATATATATTTTAAGCCTAAGTTGTAGAATGTAAAGTACTTGGAGAATGACTTCAAGCTCCCTGGGATGTCTAAGGGAAAACATGTTATGGGTACCGTACAACAAGAAGAGGATATGCCTATTGAATAAGAAGAAGGGGAAGAAGAGGAAATAAATGAATACAGTGATGTCCTAGAACATAGGGGAAGAAGAAAACCCATTTTTGGAGGAAAGAGAGAACGTAAGGTGATCCCTTTATTGTAAAAATAAGAGAAGGAGGTGTTACAGATGGGAATAATAAAGATAGATGTAAAAGAGACCACCGAGGAGCCTCAGTTTAAAAGAGATTTCAGAAGAACAAGATCTCATGGTGTGGGATCATCACGTCCACTTTGGAGGTCACCTGGGTTTTCACCCCAGAAAGTAGAGCCTAAGAAGAAGAAAAGACACAAGATCATGCTTTAAGAGGATTATGAGGATGAATCCGAGGAAATTATTCCTGGAACTCTAGTGCAACCCAAGGAGACAAAGGAACCACATGATGAAGAGATGAAGGATGATGAAAACGGGTCGATTGATCCAGAGATAGAAATAGATAAGGGTGATCCTTCCAGCATTCCATATACTACACAAGAAGTTGAATTACCAATTCTAGATTTAGGCACCTAGATTCCAAAGGAAAAGAGAACAAAGAAGGAGAAAGTGGGTGAAGACTATGAGAATACTATTGTAGGATATGTGGATGACACAAGCAAGATCATGTGCACATGGTTCAAGAGTACTATGGAACTTAAGGATTTATATGGTTGGCAGATGATGGACGCAGATGATGGACATAGTAATCTTGCTCCATGCAAACTCATATGAATGAGCATGATTTCAATGTGTGACAATAATCGTGCATTTCATGTAGGATGACACATGAATATTAAGCTTACTATTATGTCATATGAATAGGTGATTAATGCCTTGGTAAAGGTATCTGCATAGGTTGTGCACAGGAAAAATAGATAAAGAGGCAACCATTAGGGCGTTAATGGATGATAAAAATGATAAAGATAGCAAAATAAAGCACTTGAGAGAAAATAAGAAAAGAACTGAGGAAAATAAAAAAGTATTGATCAGTATGTAAGAGGAGATTGGAGATGATGTTCTCAAGGTAAGGCCACATCTGGAATCTCAAGTTCCAGAGAAATTTCCTTAAGTAATGCACTACATACGCACGCTAGTGAAACTGGTGATAGATGAAGGGCTCATGTGTATGCTTGCACCAAAAGAGCCTATAGATGAGGAAACAAAGGAAAAGGCCACCATTTCTAGAAAAGGTTGCAAGTTATGAATATTTGTTATAGGCCTTGAAGGATGAGCTTAAAAGGAACATCAAGCTTTGAATATGTGCACAGTGCTAGATGCAATCATGAAGACAAGGACTTTGGAAGAACATAATGAGGTCCTTCAAGCATAGAAGAATAAAAAAATTGGGTGTGTAAAGAGGTTTACTGGTACATAAAAATTGCAACGCACTTACAGTAGCCCAAGAACCACATAAGGAGAGAATGAAGAAAATCGGCAAGCTCATTGCGGAAAAAATGGATTACATGGAGGGAATGTTTTCAAGCATGGCTAATATTGTTAGAATTTTGTAGAATGAACAAGACATCATGACCCAAGATGAGTTAGAATTCATGGTTGCATATGTCTGTGATAAAATAGGCAAAACACTAAGGGATTAGCAGGAATTAGAGGCAAAGATTAAAAATGAGTATCAAGAATTGATCCTTCTAGTAGAGGAATAGAGTGCCGAGTGATACCTCATTCTTTTTTCATCAATAAATGGTTATTATTTTATTCTTTATTAATTATTGTTAGAGAGATAAGTTTGGATTACCCATTTTCAAGGGCAAAAATTTCATTAGTGTGGGGTAATGTTGAGAATATAAAATATAGCTCAAGGATTAAAGTGCATAAGGATTGGGTGTGCATGAACAAGGTGCACAGGAGTGCATGCAAGTACAATAGAACATGAGCGCACCCAAAAATAGTTGGAAAATAGGAATTAGCCACGTTTTCAGATCTAGGATATCTTTGGGACATAATGTATCGAGCATGTTTCATAGAATATTTGTTCATGCAAGGATATTTTTGGGAGTAGCAGCAGTTCGAGAACTATGCAGGATTTTTTCCTCATAATAGGATCTGTACTAGAATTTGACTTTAGAAGATATATTATTAGAACTTACATGCATTTTTATTCTCTTGTAAAGGTGCATCTCTAGTATTAGCATGTATTCTATTTTTGTTCGGTGATTAGGTAGCGAACGGAAAGTCCCCACCCATATATATATATATGTATTGATTTGCATGGTTTGGATATACTATTTATTATAGAGTTATGTTGCATATTTGTTAGCACAAATTACAATGGAAACTGGATGTTGATGTATGAAACTTATGTGTTTTATGGTAGTTAATGTAATGGATCATATTGGCTGGATATTGGTGTTAGATGTGACTGAATATGGTTATTGTATGGTAAATCTCATTATAGTTACTTTTTAGTCAATTTTTTATATGATTAAGACCTAGATTTTTTTTACGCACTACGGTTTAATTTATTATCTATTATGGATCTGAATTATACTTGCAATCATGCTAAAATATTGAACAATCTACTCTAAAGAGGGACTTGGTACCCATGCACACTTCGAGTGAGCACCCAATTCAGGTTGAGTGATGTGTCAGCGTGCCTTGGGCTATTTGAATTGAATTCTAAACTACATCAAAAGGGGTTTGAACATGTGTAGGTTGAGATAGGAATAATTTTCTCCTTTTCTATGGGCTCATATAGAAATAAACCAACTTTACACAGTTTTATTTTAAAGTAAACTGATCAATGCGATAATTTTTCTATGAGGGAAAAAATAATCAATGTGGGAAGCTTTCCTGGATGCTTTTTATAATGATGTATTTATTTTGAAGGTTGATGAATACAGGAAGCCTTTTTTATGGGTATCCATCCTTTAGGGGTATGGTCTACACTTTGGACTGGTAGTTATCTTTCGAGGGATCTATCTAAATTTTTTAAAAAAATTGTAGAGATAGTCATCCTTTAAGGCATCGGTATATGATTTTGATGGATAGTTGTGCTTCTAATGATCAGTCTTCTAATGTATTTCAACTTTTGAGATATGCACCCAAATGATTTCAATACAGATATTTTTTGCTGAGGGAAAATCCCTAATAGACCATTTCAAGGAGGGGAAAAGATACATATATGATATACACATTCATGCCCTATGTCATGTATTTTAATTAATATATTAGTGTAATGATTAAGGGGTTACCTCAAGAGAGGAAATTTTCCAAAGTGAAAGATGCGAAGAACAGAGCCATGGTGTTCATATTTAATGTATATCTAAGATAATGATGGATAACAACATACTTTCATATCATTACTATGACAAGATAGATGATATGACAGAGTGACAATATTTTAAATGTAGCTATCATCATGATGATACAATCCTATCCCATATTTATGAGTGATGACGTATGGACCGATCCAATTAGGGGAAAA
Organism: Taxus chinensis; assembly: GCA_019776745.2. Taxonomy (NCBI): domain Eukaryota; kingdom Viridiplantae; phylum Streptophyta; class Pinopsida; order Cupressales; family Taxaceae; genus Taxus; species Taxus chinensis. Next base: position 619,698,656 of record CM034154.1, read on the forward strand.
ATTTCCACATTTACTTTGTTCTAATTGAGTGACATTTTGATTTTATTTAAGCACCAGATGAATAATTTTAGTCACTTTCTTTGATATGTTTTTTATATACTCGTTTAATGAATTCTTGATAAACTCGATGATGTTCAAGGGCCATTAGACATTTTTCATCTAATAGTTCAAGTTGTGCTAGATGGTCTTGTCAATATTCTTCATTGAGGATGATATCCTAAAGTGATACATGAAGTGATGGGATTTCAACTTCAAGAGGTAATACATATTTGTATCCTTAGACGAGTGAATAAGGTGTGGCTCCCATATGAGTATGGATGCTAGTTCAATAAACCTAAGGAGAAAATGGTATTTGGAGATTCTAATTCTTTTCTGCACCATTTACTGTTTTCATGTGGATTTTATTAAGTGTTTTATTTGTGGACTCATAATGTCCATTTTCTTGAGGATAATATGGTGATGAAAATATGAGTTTAATATTGAAGGTATCACAAAGTTTTTTAACTTATTTATTTTCAAAATATTTTCCATTATATGTGATAAGTTTATATGGAATGTTGAAATGACATATAATGTGTTGATATATGAAATTAATAATAGGTCCGAACTTAGTGGATTTTAAAGGAATATCTTCAACCCATTTAGTGAAGTAATCGGTAGCTGTAATAATAGAGTGATGTTGTTGAGATGATTTAGGATTAATAGAACCACTGAGGTTTAACCACCACTGAGAGAAAGGCTAAAGGTTCTGAGTAGGTTTTAATGCTTAACTAGGGACATGAATGAGATCTAAATGAAGTTGACATTTAATACATTTCTTAACATACTCACAACAATCCTTAGTGATAGTAGTCCAGTAGTACCCTAACCGTATGACATGTTTAGTGATGGAATTTCCACTGAAATCTCCTCCATAAACTCCATCGTAGACTTATTCAATTTTTTTAGATGAGTCATGTGATTTAAGGCACCTTAATAGGACATCATCAAACATAAATTTGTAAATGATACCATCGATAATAACAAAGTGAGTGGCACATTGAAAAAATGATCATTTAGTGTTATGTGATAATGCAAATGGAAATTTTGATTCGGAAAGATAATCATATATATGAGTATACGATAAATCAGTTGGGATATAGTTAATGACAACTATAGGAGGAAGTTCATTTTGACATGAAGGGTGATCCAATAGTTGAATAATGATGTATATTTTAGTGTTTCCTTTTAACTCTTTTGTTTCTAATGGTACATGGGATCCTAAATATGCAATTGTATCTATAAACTTATTAGAGGATCGGGTGATGGTTTGGATAGTGTAGTGATAAAAAACACTGAGAGGAAAGTCAATGTTATCTTTATATTTTTGTAATATTTAATTTGTATACTAATATTATCCTTTTACTTGACTAATAATGAGTTGAGAATCTCCATAGATGTCTAAGATGTGAACTCCTAAGAGACGAGTGGTCTTAAAACCCATGATTAAAGCCTCATATTCTGCCATATTATTAGTACATTAAAAGTTAAGTTTGAATGATAATGGAATAGGAGTGCCCTAAGGAGGTATGATAACAACTCCAGTTCCTCCCCCTTCCAGGAATTTAGAACCATTAAATAAGAGATTCATCTTTACAAGGATGAATTCATATTTGTCGACACTATTGATGGATTTTTCTGGGAAGTATTCATGAGGAAGTTTATTGTCATGTAAGGGAGTGTAAGTGAACTGATCTACAATGTCCTGACCATTAATATATTTTTGTGATATGAATTCGATGTCAAAATCAGTCATAAGCATAATCTATCAAGGTATACGATCACTATGATATGGTTTAGAGTGTATAGTTTTGAGGGGTAAAAACTAGTGACAACAAAAATTTTCTGATTAAGAATATAATGGCACAACTTGGAAGTGGAGAAGTATAAAGCACAACATAGATTTTTAACTTTAGTGTAATGGGTTTCATATTCATGGAGTGTAGAGATGATATAATATATAGCCTATTCACGACCCTGATTATCATGGTGAATGAGCATGGCTCCAAGGGAATGGTCTGAAGTAGATATGTATAGGTAAAATGGATCCCCTTCATAAGGTGGAGTACGAATAGGTGGTGATAGAAGATATAATTTAATTTCATCAAATGCTTTATGACAATCAAAATGATAATGAAAATCAACGTCCTTATGGAGAAGATGATGAAATGGTTAACAACAGTAAAAAAATTGTGATATAAAACATCGAATGGACTGTAATTTTTCTTGAAGACTTCGCAATTGTGTAAGATTATATGCCGGAGGAATTTAAATGATGGCCTTAACTTTTAGTGGGTTAAATTCAATACCTCAGATTATAATGATGAATCCTAAAATTTTTCCAGTGAGAACACCGAAAACAATTTTTGTGAGATTGAGACAAGTGAATATGGATTCAAGGATGTCAAGATGATCTTTGCATTGGTTAGATTTTCGTAAAAGATAATCTACATAATCTTTAAGTGGTTTGTGAATGAGGTCTTAAAAAATGTAAGTCATGGTACGTTGATAAGTAGCTCCTACATTTTAAGGCCAAACGATAAGACATGGTAGCAGAAGGTTCCTTGAGGCATAATGAAATAGGTTTTATGTTGTTCATCAGTGGCAATAAGAATTTTATTATAACCATTAAAACCATCCATAAGGAAAAGCATCTCATGGCTGACTATTAGGTCAATGAGCTGATCTATGTTTGGAAGAGGGAAATCATCCTTAGGATATGAAAGATTAATATCCCTGAAGTTTGTATAGATACGTAACTTTCCCAAAGCTTTGTTTAAGGGAACGATGTTAGAGATCCATTGTGGATGATAAATGGGTATGATAAAATTAGTGGATAAAATACGTTGTAACTCTTCTTTGACAAGGACAACTATACGTTTATACATCTTATGAAGTTTTTGTTTAATTGGCTTAACATATGCATATATGAAAATATTGTTTAGAAATATATTGGGATCAATTCCAAGCATAGCACTATATGATATGGAAAAATCTTTAAAATATTTTGATAAAAATTTGGTGAAGTTATCCAACTCCTTTGGATTTAGTGATTGACCTACTTTAACTATGCGAGGATCCTCAGAAGTTTCTAGGTTTGCATCAATGGTGTATTCATTGAGGAGGGTTGGTGTATCAGACAGTAGATATTTTTGGAATAATTGATCTTTGAATCCTATATGGGAAAGGATGTCTTGGTCATCATGACATTTAAGGATATTTATGATAGGTGAATCTTCTTCAACTTTTTTTGTCTAAATAAGAGGAGTTATTTAATGCCATGGTTGGATTGATAAGAGATCAATCCTAAAGATATGGTATTGACTAAAAAAATTTATGTGGGATTGACTAAAAAAAGTTATGTGGGATGGATACAATGTCATCTACGTCCATAGGATCTTCAAGGGTTATGGGTGTTGATGGTTCTAATTTATTAATGAGCATGAATATGGCACGTTTGCATGTAGTGGCCTCAAATGTTTCAGAGTCGATTTTCTTATAACCTAAACCATATTTCTCATACGTTTTAAGGGAACTTTGGATAAAAAAATCATGTATTCCCTATTCATAATGGCCAATGAAAAAACCTCTCCATACACAATGGTGAAAATACATGTGGGTAAAATTTGGATTATCTAAAGATTTAAAATATGATGTAAAAGGCATCGCATGGTGTTGATCAATTGTATGGGATGAAGGATAGTCAAGTCCCTCATAAACAATATTTGTTTTGAGGTAAACAAGACTCTAGGAGATAACATATCCTATATTAGGATCAAATGTAGGTTGTTGGTCAGGTTGGTCACAAGTCTTAGGTGAAGGAATGTGATTAAGCATGGGGAGACAGTACTCCCCTAACATCAAGTATTGTACAAAATCACTGAGGAAGAAATAATCTAGTATTTTAGAGGAAGGTATAAATGTTCTAGTAGATGCTTCAACATATTATTCACATGTGGATTTAGGAACAAGTACGTCATTTGGATGATACATAATGTAAAAATCAGTGAAAGGATTTGGATCCACAGGAACAGTGACTTTCTGCATCTCATGTTCATATTTAAGGCAGCGATGAAGAGTTGACAAAACATAATGCATGGTGCATATCCAAGGGCGTCATAGTAGCATATTATATTGAAAATATCCTTCTACGATGTAGAAGAGTTCTGGTAAGGTTTTACCACTAAATTTAAGTGGTAAGATAACAATGCCTAATGTAGGTGTGATAGTGTTATTGAAGGATCTTAGAAAGATTGTAGTTTGCATGATAACAGTGTTAGGTAGCTTAAGATGATAAAAAGAAAGGGAGGATATAATGTTAATAATGACACCACTATACATCATTACCCTTTTGATAGGAACGTCATTAATTTGAGCAGTGATGAAAATTGGTAAGTCATGATCTTTTTGTTTAAGAGAGGGTATTTCAGATGGTTCAAATGATATGATGGCCTATGCTTTAAGGGCTGATAAAAAGTTTGTAAAATATGAAATATCATCTAGAGTTATTTTTATTAATTCTAGGGATTCAATCACGGCTTGTTTATGAAGAGGATATGTTTGTTTCAGTTCATAGAATGACATTTTAAAGAGAGCTTGATGTAATTGTGTAATGACGACCTTTTGCATTGCGGTAAATGGTGAAGGTGGTGTGGTGAGGATGGAAACCTTAGTTTTGTGTGACATTTTTGGACCACATGCTTCAGGAGCTATAGAAATGGATAATTTGGGTTTATCTGATGGATCAATTATTTCTGGTGGTGGAGGTATAGCTATGAAAGTTTTACCTTTCTTATGCTCAGATGGGTTTGTGTCATAATTCTATGAACATGTAGTGATATGTACAACATCGAATTGGTGAAAAGGAGATTTAGAAATAAGTTCCTTTGATTTAGGAAAAGGAGATGACAATGCTGAGGTTGAAGTTAAACATAATTTGGAAGGAAGGGAAGATGTATCTACTATATTTTGAGTGATCAAGAGAAAGGATTTGCAATTCTCAATTGAATTTCCTCATGTTCTATGATAATCACATGATACGTTGTAATCATACCAAGAAGGTTTCCATCCTCTTAGATCTGATAATTTTCGTTTTGGTAATGTTATGAGTGATTTTTGGAGGTCATCTAAAATGGTTGCATAATGCCCCTTAGGTGCTGATGTAGATGGGGATGAGGTTTTTGGTATTTTATCTTCTAGTTGCAATAAGACATTGATTGTAGGTTTTCAAGTTGTTTGTTGTTGATGAGTCCTATATAGTATAGTAAATGTGTGATTAAGATTAGTAGATTAGATTGATAAGGATGTCTTGGACATTGAACAATAGGACGATTACTAGTAGCTGAAATGACCCTTCTAGGAGGAGGTGGAAGAAAAGGCCGAGGACCATGAAATTGAAATGGTTTGGGAAAAGTATAAAAAATTGTTTTTGAAAACTTGGAAAATACCTTGTTTGGGAGGTCGTTCTATAGTTTTGGATGAGCTATGCATGGATGTAGAGGAATTTGATGATGAAGGAAGGGGGGTTTGAATAATGTGATTGATGCAATCCAAATGAATTGTGGATTTTGTAGTTTTAGGATTGGTTGATGTGAAGGTAATTTATTTTGTAGATGGAGGACAAACGTGACTTGTAATTTCCTTAGGTGGAGGTGTTTGTGTCATAAATGTTTCGAGTGGTATCATATTTATATTTGTAAATGAAGGTGTAGATTTAGGTGTAAATATACTCAAGGATATGATTGGTGGAGGGATAGATTTGGTAATAACCTGTGATGAGGATGGAAAGATAGATTTTGTAATGTTGATAGCACACAGGGATTCAATAGATACTGATTAAGGTTTAATGGGTATTATTATTGGTTGTGTGGATGTGGATGTTTGTTTAGTAGGTATGTTTGTTGGTTTAGTAGATGTGGATGTTGATTCAGTAAATATTTGTTCAGTAGATGTGGATGTTGATTTGAGAATGAGTAACATTTTAGAAATGGTGTTAATGGTGAGGTGAATATGAACAATTTTTTTTTGGTTGATTATTTGATGCGAGATGATTTGGGAAGGGATGCTTAAATATTTCAGCATTTTGATTTGGGGGTGAATTTGGATTTTCCAAGTGAATTTCACCATTGTTAATCAAGTCTTGAAGAACATTGCAAAATGTACGAGACATTTCAATGTCATGTCCTTTGAACCTATGGTAGTTACAATAGTCATTATCTCGATACCAAGAGGGCTTAGATATAGATGTATCGATGGGTCGGATAGGTGGGAGAGTTATCATATTTGTAGTGAGTAATTTATCAAAGACCACAATATAAGTATCTCTTATTGGTGGGTAATTATGTTGTGGATGAAAACATTTAGTAGTGATGTTTTACTTTAGAGTATATTTGAATATTGTGGCATAGTATGTGATTTGGATTTTTTGGGACTAGAGGATGAATTAGAAGGAAACATAGTTTGCGGTTTCTTAGGATGAAGCTTAACACGACTGTATTCTATAGTTTGCAGTTCCAATTTATGAGCTATGGTAAAAGATTCATCGAAAGTCTGGCATGATTGAATTTGAAATGTTGATGAAATATGTTTGGCACATGATTGACAAAAAAACTTTAATCAACTCGGCTTGTGGTAATGAAAAGGATAATTGATTAATTATACCTCTCTAATGGGAAATGAAATCAGTGATGTATTCATCCTAAAACGTTTTGATAACATAAAAGTGATTGATGGTGAATTTTTGGGCCATGTTTATAGAGAAGGGTTCTAAGAACAATTGTGAAAGGTATATGAAGGAGAAAAGGGAGTATTGTGGAATGCTATTGTAACAATCTAATGCAAGATCGACGAGGGACATACGAAAAGTCCTCACCATGAGGTCTTGATGATGGGCTATTAGATAACAAGCATGGAAAAAAGCATGAATATGTTAGTGAGGATCTTCCTTACAAAAAAATTTAATAAATTTTAGAAGTTCCCAATAAGGTAGATATGCTTTGAATGGGGCTGAGGGATGGATAGGTTTATTGCAGATTTTATCAGAAGAGAGCATATTTTTAGGTTTAGATGAGGTATCATCTAGACTAGATATACGATTCATGAGATCTTGAAGGGGTTTATTTTTTGCCAATTGTTGTGTGGATGAGCCAGGTTGAAATGAATATTGGATAGGTTGTGAGTACATCTAGTACTGGTGAAAGATGTTCTACTATGGGATGTATTGTTGGGAAGGAATATTTTTTTGTGGAATATTTATTTGAGGAATGTTTTGTTGAGGAACATACTGATGAGAAGCAATGCTTTATTGTGAAGGGATAGTCTATTGTGTAATTTTTTGTTAAGGGATGTATTGTTGGGAAGGAATATTCTATTGTGGAATATTCTGTTGAGGAATGTTTTATTTGTGGAGCCTGTTTTCATGTTAGAGTTTGGTACACCTTCCATGTGTTACACTCAGATATTTTTACAGCGGTCAAGGAGGTTTGGGGGGTTGAAGCCCCCGAAGCAAATTTTCATGGGTGGTTTATTAACCCATGGGTAATGGGTAACCATTATGGGTTGTTTTTGGGCCCATGGTTTTTCACTACCCATTGTTTTGTAAAACTGCCTCTTCGGTGACCTATTAATGTACTTATAAATAGATGGACATACAACAAGATTTATATGAGTGTTTTTTGTGAAGGTTAATAGTGTGTGCGAATTCAAGTGCGAATTCGGGAGGGTTTGTTGAGCACAGCTCCAAACAAGATCTGATTATTGTAATTGTGAAGACTGTTGGCTTGTAATAAAATTTGAGAAAGTGTTCTTGGTGGATGTAGCCCACATTGGGTGAACCACATTAAATATTTTCTTCATGTTGTGCATTTTTCATTTCTGTAATTCTATTCATACTTCTTATTGTTACGATTCTGAGGAATTATTCCACACAAGATATTATTAATTCCTAAAAATTAGTATCAGAACCTGGTTTGGTTTGCTGAAGTGTTGAATCACAGGGAAATTTTTTAGCTTGAGTGGGAGCTATGGCAGATGATGGAAGATCTAGGGTTGATAAATTCAACGGGCAGAATTTCAGTCTTTGGAAGATGCAGATGGAAGATTACCTTTATCAGAAGGATCTTTATACTCCGTTGTCTGAGAAGGTGAACAAACCCTCGAGTATGACAGATGCAGAATGGGATTTGTTAGATAGGAAGGCACTTGGGACAATCCGTCTGTGTCTTGCATCTTTGGTATTATTTAATGTTTCAAAGGAAAAGACTACAAAAGATCTAATGGATGCATTAGGGAAGTTGTATGAAAAACCCTCTTCCTCTAACAAGATATTTTTAATGAAAAAGTTGTTTAATATGAAGATGTCTGAGAATAGTTCAGTAGAAGATCATTTAAATGATTTCAATATGGTTGTGAATATGCTAGCTTTGGTTACAATAGAATTTGATGAAGAAGTTAGGGCTTTATTAATTCTGTGCTCTTTACCTGAAAGTTGGAATAGCCTGGTAATGGCGGTAAGCAACTCGGTGCCAGCTAACTTGAAGTTGAAGTTTGAGGATGTTGTAGGGGTGATTCTAAACGAAGAAATGTGAAGAAAAAGATTTGGGGAATATTCTACTTCAGGGAATGCTTTGACAGTGGAAACTAGAGGGAGACAGAAGAATAGAGGAAACCGTGGAAAATAAAAAGATCGGGCAAGGTCAAAATCCAAGAGTAAGATTGTATGTTGGAATTATGGAAAGTCTGGGCACGCAAAGAAGGACTTTTGGGAGCTTTGGGATAAGAAGAAACAACACGAAGAAAACGGGGAGGTAAATGTGGCATCGTGTAATGTATGCTAGGATGCTTTGATTCTTTCTTTGCATAATATTACTGAATCTTGGGTTTTAGATTCAGGGGCTTCTTTTCATACTATTCCACATAGGCATTATTTTGTTGATTATGTTCAAGGGGATTTTGGGCATGTTTTTCTTGGTGATGATGAGCCTTGCAGTATAGTTGGAAAAGGTTCTGTTTAGGTTAAGATGCAAAATGGGAATACATGGCTATTGAAGGATGTCAAACATGTGCCTACATTAAGGAAAAATTTGATATCGGCAGGGCAATTGGGAAGTGATGGTTGTACTGTGATATTTACAGCTGACTCTTGGAAGGTTACTAAGGGTGCTCTTGTGGTGGCAAGAGGTAAGAAGGTTGGAACCTTGTATTTAACCACTGATAGTACTAATGATTGTAATCTTGTGGCTTCAGATGCAGATACAACATTATGGCACTATAGGCTCAATCATATGAGACATAATGGCATGGACATCATAAAGAAGAATTTTCCTGGATATACAGAAACAAGTTTGGATTTCTGTGAGAACTGCATATATGGGAAACAGAAGTGAGTAAGGTTTCTCAAGGTTAGACCTATGAAGAAAGAGAGTAAGTTAGAGCCGGTACATTCTGATGTGTGGGGGCCAGCTCAGGTATCATCTCTTGGGGGTTCAAGTTATTATGTTACTTTTATTGATGATGCAACAAGGAAATTTTGGGTTTATTGTATTAGAAACAAATCTGATGTATTTGATACTTTTGTTAAATGGAAAGCCTTGGTAGAGAATGAAACAGGTCTTAAGTTAAAATGTCTCAGGTCAGATAATGGAGGGGAGTATTGCAGCAATGAATTTGATGATTATTGTTCTAAGAATGGAATCTGCAGGAAAAAGACGGTTCCAGGAACCCCGCAGCAGAATGGGGTTTCAGAAAGGATAAACAGAACAATAATGGACCATGTTAGGAGCATGAGGATACATGCAGGACTGCCTCTTTATTTTTGGGCAGAAACGGTGAGCACAGCTGTGTACTTGATAAACAGAGGACCCTCAAGTGCCTTGGATGGAGGCATACCTGAGTAGGCTTGGTATGGTAAGAAAGTTGATTACTCATTTCTTAGAGTCTTTGGATGTGAGGTGTTTGTTCATATTGACAAGGATGATAGGACCAAGCTAGAGGCTAAATTAGAAAAATGCACTTTTATTGGTTATGGTGGTGATGACTTTGGATTTAAATGTTGGAGTATTAAGGACAAGAAAATCATTCGGTCTAGGGATGTGGTCTTTAATGAGAAAGTCATGTATAAGCAACAGTTACAGGAAAACAGGGAAGAATCCAAGAAAGAATATGCAGTGGTAGAGGATCTTCCAGATGGGATAGTGACCCATGAATCAGTTCAGGAACCTACTCAACAGGAACCCCAAACTCCTACAGTGAGGAGGTCTTCTAGGGTAAGAAAAGAACCTGAACATTTTTCTCCTTCTCTTTATTATTTATTACTCACTGATAGTGGAGAGCCAGAGAGCTTTGATGAAGAAATGCAGGTAGATGCCAGTAAGAAGTGGGAGCAAGCCATGGATGAGGAGCATAAGTCTCTCATGGAGAACCAGACTTGGGATTTGGTGAAGCTACTGGAAGGCAAAAGAGCATTGCAGAACAAGTGGGTGTATAGAGTTAAAGATGAAGAAGGAGGAAAGAAAAGATATAAGGCCTGGTTGGTGGTCAAGGGGTTTGCACAGAAACAAGGTATAGATTTTGATGAGATTTTTTCTCCTGTAGTAAAAATGACTTCTATTAGAACTGTTCTTGGAATAGTGGTGGCAGAAGACTTGTACTTAGAACAATTAGATGTAAAGACTACATTTCTCCATGGTGATTTGGAGGAGGAGCTATATATGCAGCAGCCAGAAGGATATGAAGTCGAAGGTAAAGAGGAGATGGTGTGCAAACTGAAGAAGAGATTGTATGGCCTGAAACAAGCTCCACGTCAGTGGTATAAGAAGTTTGATAGATTCATGATGGAGCAAGGTTATATTATATGTAATTATGACCATTGCGTGTAAACAAAGAAATTTGAGGATGGAATTTATATTATCCTATGTTTGTATGTTGATGACATGTTGGTTGTAGGTAAAAACATGCAAGAAATAAAAGTACTGAAGAAACAACTAAGTGAATCCTTTGATATGAAGGATTTGGGGGTAGCCAGACAAATCCTTTGTATGAGGATAACTCGGGATAGGAAGGAATGGAAGCTGACTTTATCTCAAGAAGAGTACATTAAGATGGTATTGGATAGGTTTAACATGTAGGATGCTAAACCGGTTGGGACTCCTTTGGCAGGCCATTTTAAGTTATCAAAGGATCAGTGTCCCAAGATAGAGCAGGAAAGAAACCAGATGTCCAAGGTACCTTACTTATCAGCGGTTGGCAGTTTGATGTATGCTACGGTGTGCACTAGGCCTGATATTGCCCATGTAGTGGGAGCTTTGAGTAGATTTATGAGTGATCCAGGTAAAAAGTATTGGTAATCAGTAAAGTGGATCCTTCGGTATTTGAGAGGGACCATGGGGACAGTTTTGTGCTACAGTGGATCAGACACCACTTTATGTGGTTATGTAGATTCAGAAATGGCTGGAGATGTTGACAGCAGGAGGAGCACGACAGGTTATATTTACACTATAGGTGGGACAACAGTGAGCTGGATTTCATGACTATAGAAGCTGGTGGCTTTGTCAACCATGGAGGCTGAGTATGTTGCTGCCACAGAGGCAAGCAAAGAGATGATTTGGTTACAAAAATTTCTTGAGGAGTTGGGGCATAAACAGGAGGAATGTAAGCTGCATAGTGATAGTCAGAGTGCTATACACCTAGCTAAGAAATCTTCTTTCCACTCCAGGAAAGAAGCATATATAGTTGAGATATCACTTCATCAGGACAACTTTGGAGGAAGATAAGTTGAAGTTGGAGAAGATTCATACCAGTCAGAATCCTGCAGACATGATGACCAAGGTGGTCACAAGGGATAAAACTAAAGCTATGTTCAGCTTTGGTTGGTCCTTCGTAGATGACAGTGAAGGGTTGAGAAGCTTGTTCATTGGAAATCAGTCTCCAAGTGGGAGATTGTTATGTTTGTGGAGCCTATTTTCATGTAAGAGTTTGGTACACCTTCCATGTGTTACACTCAGATATTTTTACGGCGGTCCCTGCCTCGTCAAGGGGGTTCGGGAGCGGAGCCCCCAATGGGGTTCGGGGGGGGTGAATCCCCTGAAGTAAATTTTCATGGGTGGTTTATTAACCCATGGGTAATGGGTAACTGTTATGGGATGTTTTTGGGCCCATAGTTTTTCAGTACCCATTGTTTTGTAAAACTGCCTCTTAAGCTACCTATTGATGTACTTATAAATAGATAGACATATAATAGGATTTATATGAGTGTGTTTTGTGAAGGTGAATAGTGTCTGTGAATTCAAGCTGTGAATTCTAGGAGGGTTTGTTGAGCGTAGCCCCAAACAAGATCTGATTATTATAGCTGTGAAGACTGATGGCTTGTAATAAAATCTGAGCAAGTATTCTTGGTGGATGTAGCCCACATTGGGTGAACCATGTTAAATATTGTCTTCATGTTGTGCATTATTTCATTTCTATAATTCTATTAATACTTCTTGTTATTGTGATTCTGAGGAATTATTCCACATTAGATATTATTAATTCCTAATAGAACATTGTTGCTGATAAGGAATGTTTTATTGTGGTATATTCTACTATGGGCTATTATAAGTCAGTGGAATGTTTTGTTGAGGAATACACTGTTGAGAAGGAATACTCTGTTGTGAAGGGAGAGTGATATTGTGGGATATTATAAGTATATGTGGAAATTTTGTTTTGGGATGTTTTGTTGTGGGATGTACCATTGAGAAGGAATTCTCTGTTGTGACAGGATAGCCTATGTTGTGGGATATTTTGATGTAGGAATGTTATAAGTAAGTGGAATATTTTGTTGTGGGATGTTTTTTTTGATGGAATGTACTATTGAGATGCTAAAGACTACTGAAGGTTGTACATATTTGAATACTAGGTTGCATGTGGATAGATGTAGTAGTAAACAATTGTGAATAAGGAGGTGGTTGTTGAAAAACCATAGCAAAGGCATCAAAAGACGGTGCTTGTTGTGAAATGCTTTGTGGTAGGAGTAGATTGTGGTATAGAAATTAATGGCTATGATGGTTGTGGTATGTATTGTGAAACATGATGAGTGGTGGTGATACCACTAGGATATTGATCTAGCGGATAGATGCAGAATGGTCATAGTGTATATTCTGCAATATTGCTAAGGTTAGTTGAGATATAATAGTGGAAGCGACAAAATCAAAACTTATTGGAGGTGCCTGGGTAATTGAGGATGCTAGAGGAGTAGATAATGAAGCACTAGTATTGTTTTGTGGAGGTGTTCAACCTGTAGGAAGGCTCAGTGTGAGGATGTATGTTGTTGGGTAGTTGTGTCTTGAGAGGAAACCATATAAAGACTAAGAAAAGGAATGGAAGATGTAACTTACTGACGATTTCAGGTTGACTTAAAGGTGTGATATGGATGTATTTTTTTAATGAGTAGGTTGGTATTTTAGATCAATAAGATGTGAAACCCCAGATGAAGGATCGACATAAGGTGGATGAGTATATGATGGTGGTTTATCGATAGGATCTAAATGAATTACTTGAAAATGGTTTAGATTCAAATCTATTGTGAAGAACTAGACAAAGGATCTGAAATGGATACCTGAGGATGGTTTAATGAATTATGGTAGATAATGGATCTATGAATGTGAGGATGGTTTGGGTGTGAACGGTTGGAGTTGAACACCCCTAGCTACCAGGATAGGCATTGAGAGAAATGGGGTTTGAATAATAGCATTTCTTTGAACCATGTAGGGTCTCCTCTTTTAAAGAAAGCAGGTTCAGAGGATTCTGATTGTGAGTTTAGGGAGTAATGTGGATTTAGTTTCTTCTTGTTCATATGTATTGAAAACTTGACTATGAAAGGTTGATGCACACCATGTTTGAGAGACATTGTCTCATTTCTTCATTATATTATTCCTCTATTTCATTATGAATGCTTGTTGAAATGCAAATGATTAATGGAGATGATAGAATGAGACATGTGAATCCAGTTGAGATGTAATGAGTATGTCACACCCATTTCAACTTCTTGTCCCACAAGAAAGGGTACAAGCATAGTAATAGGACCATAGCAGTAACAAAAAAATGTAGGACAATGCCTGTATGAATTGTTCAATGGATATGAGGGATTTTTTGAGTAAGGGTGATAGAAAATAGTGGATAAGGACATGGAATTAAGAGATGTGATTGATGGGATTCATTTTCTTATCGGCCTTAGTATTATTGTAAATAGGGACAAAAATCTAATATCCAGGCACCTTAATATGTAAGTGATTACTAAATGGATGAATGTAGCATAATCATCACAATAAAAGCAATCAAAATAGATTCTTGGTGGAGAAATGTCAGTGATTAGCAACCAAAAAAGTGAAATATGTAAAATGGTTAAGGAATGTCCTAGGAAATGGAAAGATATGAATGGTTTCAAGTTAGTTTAAGGTTAGAGTCCTCGATATGCCTTAAGGTACGTGAGGTCCAACTCTGTACTATTGCTGATATAGGTGATGTATTAAAGCCTACCACCTCACTTTACAGTCCAGTAGGGATAATGGTTTTGGGTTCTTAGACGATATATACCAAGAGATAGATGATTATACTCAGCTAGAACACCGATTAGGTTTCTCCTCTTAGTGATAAAATCTAAGTAGGTATCTACCTAGGTGGGAATTGTTTTAAATGTGTTTTGTGGTTAAGTGGTTTGGTTTTATGTAGGGGAAATAAAAGTGAATGGGATAAATTACTTTCCTAATTAATTCTATGTGAAACAAGAAGGATGAATAGTTCGTTTTAAAAACCAAATTAATATGTTTTGTTCGATGAAGAAAATCAAGCAAAATGCAATACTCAAAAGAAATAAGAAATTTTTAGGACTCGCCACTAAACGCTCCTATTTTTTTTATTTTAGAAATTTTTAAAGAAAATAATCTAGGAATCTTGCAAAGAAGATCTCCAAGAATGAAAAACCTACAAAAATTAAAAAGCAATAAACAAGGAGTAAAAATAAAACTATAAGGAAAATATAAAAACTAGAAAAATAACTGGCGATTTGTGCAATCGCAGGTGAGTGACTATATTGCAGGTGATTATCACATAGAGAATCAGAAAAATTAAAAAAGACGTTATGTTATTGATGACATGAAACAAATAAGTTAGGGAGAGTGTCCCATCGGGCATGGCAAGAGATATAGAATAAATTTTACCTCTTCAAACTAACTAAATAAGCAAGAGAATAAAACTCACCTAACCTCAATATGGAAAGGTTTAGTGATACCCATGGATGTAGATGAGTGATGCTTAATGGTTTCGCTCCGTAAATACAAAGATGTAAGATCCTTTCCTACAAGTCACTGACACTAAACAAAATATGATTAATATAATATTGGCCATATTTCCTAGCAAAGGCCAGTCCCTGTAAATCAAAGGACTTCATGAAAAGGGTGTTAATCCACTATTACGATCAAGTGATTGAAAGACAAGTTGTGATAGATGATAAATAATACATGGTAAATTTTGTGATAAGTTTCAATTTTATTAAAAACATATACTTAATAAATTTTGATAAATATGATGTAAAAATTAGAATCTGAATTTTTAGATGAAGGGGAACTGTCTTCTCCAGTGGACTCTAGTTCTTCTTCTTCAATAGAATCTAGCCTCTCGTTTTCAGTGTATTCTTCATTGAAGAAGTCTGAGATGTATGTTTGTTTCTCCACTTCAGTGTTAGAATCAAAATTATAATATGAGTGTTACAAATCATTTTGATCTTCGGATTCAATGTTAGAGATAAATTCCTCTAATTTAGTTTTATATTGATACTCAAATCAAGCCAAATCTACTTGGATACAAGAAACTTCAAATCAGACCTCCCATAATTTTCCTGTGGCTTCATGAATTCCATGAGTGGATTCAAATATGTTTCCTAAAATTTTCAAAGGGGTGGAATAGATGGTGTACAGTTCAAGGTCATGTAAAAGGTCATATGGCTCTCAATGTATTGCATGGCAGATGATAGGTAAAAAGTTGATGCTAGTTATTTCATGGTTGTGATCACCTAGTGCCATATAGATAAGTCAGTTTGGACAACATGTTATCAGTAAAAGAGATACAATGCAATTGATAAATTAAATATGAATTATGTTTTCCAATAAATAGAGAAGATAGGAATCACGAGTGATTCTAGGAATCATGGGTGATTTTGGAGGATAATAAATAGACTGATAAAAATGTGATATTTAGCCAATTATTGTCAAATATATGATATACCAAAGACTTAGATTATAATACGTGTTGAATAATTACTAGATAAATGTACCTGAATGTATAAATGAAAGTGTAAAATTATGATTGACCTTGATTGAAGATAATGAACAAACTGGAAATACATTTTGTTGGATGGTGATTTGTAGATCCTGACAGGCTCTTAAATGATTGCTAAAATTGTTTGATGAATGTGAATACCACTGTTGAATAGCAATGCATTGTTGTTGATGCAATACAACATTGATGAAATTTGATAGATGATTTAGGATCAAAAAATGTGAAAATATTATCCTAAAAATGGACTGGAAAATGGGGTTAAATAATCACTGGCAATTTTCCAAATCACCAGCAATTTTCCAAATCACCGGCAATTTCAGTTTGTTTTTATTTGTTTAGTAAATTGTTGGAAATTTCGGCTAATTCGAGATTCTTGTTTGTATTTTCGGGGGATAAGTTTGTTAAGTGATTTGAAATATGTCAGGTCGACTAGTGATGTGTCAAATTTGTTTAGGGAATATGATAGAATAGGCTAGAATTTGTCTAATTTAAATAGGATGGATATTAGGTGGTCATTTAGAAAAGGATTATTTAAGATAATATATAATAATGTAAGATATTTAATAGATAAATAGGATGGAAATAGGATAATGGTGGGTTTACCTTAATGAATACACTTAATTAGAATAAAGGGATATTTTATTAATAAACGAAAACTGTAGGGTATGAGGTAAGTTTAATTAATTAAATATGGAATGTCGATGTTTTAAATTGATCGAGGAGGTGGGTATATTTTAATGGTTTGGACAAGGATGATGGGTGTAGATTTTTTCATACACTAAATTAAACAATATAACCTCATACATAAAATATGGATCTAATATCAATACAGAAGGATGTCTATAATAACATATAATATGATTTTTATAACCTAATATGTGATAAATGAGTAGTGCCATCATGTTTCGTATAGGAAACCAGTCATTAAGAGTTAGAAATGTAATGCCAGCAATATGATATCATGAATAATGTCATATTAAAATAGTGTACTAAAGTAATAGTATCTCTGTCAAATAATAATATCATGTGATAATGTCACATCAAAATAAAAAAATTAATAAATAATGTCCCTGTCATTTTGATAGTCTAGATACAATGAGTCACTCTCGATCAAAATGAGAGTACTAAAAAAGGTGGGCACTACAACTCAGTAGAAGAAGGAATATAAGCAATATGCACACTATTTGTATGAGCATCATTATATACACTATCTTATGAGTTGCAATGCTTACATTTTGATGTATTTCAAGGCATCTCTTGCCTTATTACTTACATTGTAATGAATTTAGATTCCTTAGGAAATAAAATTCATGTTTTGTAGCTTGTATCTTCCATAGCTTGTGTTCTATTAAAATTATTTCCTTTCATTGCAGTTATGGGTGTAGTGTGCATACCTTACTCTTCTTGTAGTCTTCAAATTTATTGTTCTACATGAAAATTGGCATTTAAGTGTTTCTTTGGATTGTGGAACTTATGTCTGCTCTTCCTTCCTTCATTTTATCTCATTTCACTAACTAAATCATCTCCACATCATGTTCTTCATGATATCACCTCACCTAGCTTAGGATTCCAATTTTATGCATTCCCCTACTAACTCTAGTCACTTGGCTATTAGTTTTGGATTAGATAGCTACATTTCCTTCCTTAGGAGTAAATTATCATTAGGAATAGGTAGAGGAACCAACCTTCTCTGGAGGTTTGTCTCAATTATAAATCCCAAAACTGAGAGAGGGTCCCATCTTACATCAGAATTCTGACAGAGTTATCACAACGAACACTAGCAGACTAGAAGATCTCAGTGTAGGAAAGATTTCAGGGGAATTAAAGGGTTATGATGATGCATTTTTGGTTGGTGATGGGACAAACGAGGGAGGTGATAATGGTCTCTAGGATGGATTTTCATGGAAGGGGATTGAAAGGTGTTGGATAACCTAGTAATGTTGGAAAATCATACATTTCTTACGCACAACAACCCTATTCCAGACATTGGTTAAAGGGATTTACCAAGATAGGGGGATTTGGAGGTAAAATACAAGTTCACTTTAGGGGAGAGCCCAAATATTTCAAAGATGCAGCCAAATATGGGGGGTGACTATTGGCTAAACCCATAGCTTATGCCAAATCCACGCAATTGGTTTATTTCAGAGATGATGTCTCTAATTTAGAAGACTATTTCCAGAGTCTTAGCTTGATTTGTAGGTTCAATAACTTCTGTCCAAGCCTTCAAACTCTCTATAAGTGGAATTTGGAAAAATTACACCCTTTCATAGAAGGTACAATAAAGTTTTTTCCCTTAGCCCAGGAAATTTTTATTATTTTGTTTGCAAATCTGTCTAATAAGGAGGAAAATTTTGGAAAAATCTAGGAATTTCAGTCTCATCTCTTGTTGATGAAGCCTTGGTTCCTTCTTTTCAACCCCTTAACTAAAATTTTTAATACCATACTTGTCTAAATAATAATACCTTATTTGCCTTTGTAATTCCGGGGGGAAGATAGGTTTATTGCTATTGATAAGAAACCCATACTCATTTTTCCCTTGGAAATTTGTCCTTTGATTGTCGTATTTATAAGAAAACAAATTAAGCATAGACTATCTTAGAGGAAATATTTTAATATAGATTGTTTATTTTTCAAATGACACATGGATAGTGAATTTGAAATTTAATTAGTTAGTCATGAGGATACTTCCAAGTTTCATGAAGATAAAAAATGTGAGGAAAATTTCTCTTCAATCTTGGTTAAGAAAGTTAATCGAACTAAGGTTGTTTCTATTTAGACTGTAGAAAAGGAGAAAGTATCTATGCCTCAATATTCTAGACCCATGATGATTCATAACCCACAATATATGGAGGCTTTATACATTCTTCTACCAGTTCATCTAGATGAGAATGCAGATCCAAATGAGGGAGAAGGATGGATGCTTGTGAAAAAAAGAAAGGGAAAACCATTAATGATCCTCTAAAGATGAACCTCAAGTCTCAAATGGTGAAGGCCCATGGTAGAAAGGGATTCTTATAGTGGGTGGTCAAAAGGCTTTGACCTTCCTACCATGGGGATTTCTTTCTCCTTTTTGGGTTTTCTTCCGCTTATGGGATTTAGGTTATCTATTTTTTCTTTTATGGTCTTATATGAAGCACTCCACTTTGTTTCTCTTTTCCAATTTGATGCTTATATTTAATTTGTATATGGTTTTTTGATCCCTTAAAAATAAAATTTATTAACTAATCTACAAAAATATATATTTAGAAATATCAATAGTAGAAACACATGTATCATTAACTTTTGCTGATTTTAACACATTATGGAAAGAAAAATGATATTTTAACATCATTACAAACAACATAATAGGTGGAAGAAGAAATATTTGACTTTTGATGCACAATAATCAATGAATAAACACTTGGTAAGAAAAAGAAGAGGGGATATTTATATCATTATCAACAACAATAGGATCAAATTTGATAATTTATTCATATAGATAAGTGGCGGAGAAGAAAAATAGGGTGAGGGCCATATAGGATAACATTTACAACATCAAAAGAACTATTGGTATCAGAAGCACCATTAAAAATACCATTTTCATCAGAAAAAATTAACTAATTATTAAATTCATGTATCATTTGTAGTAATAGAAACAACATCACTAATAGATTCATAAGAAATAGTAGTCTCAATACGGGTAGGAGTGAAACATCATGATGCGAGTTATTAAGATTTGTAAAGAAGAGAGGAATTTTCTGATGATATGTAGTAGTAATAGTATGTGACTTATAGTAGATGGAATTATTCCCATTATTCAGTTGTATAAATAGGCTAAATACTAGTCAAAGGAATAGGATCATACTTATGGAAAAGAGATTTGGGATGACAATTTCACAACACTTTTTGATAATCCATGAGGAACAAAAAAATTGAGGGATCATGTGGTAGGTTTCAGTTCAATAAAATGTCGCGTTCCAAAAATAAATAAATGAAATTTATATATATTTTTATAGGACGGAGTTTAAACAAATATAATAGTGATAGGTAAGGTCTATCATGCAAAAGATAACAAAGTGTAAGAAACAGTGAAATGACAATGAATTAGCTTGTATATGGAGATTTGGGTTGATTCTTGGATAGAAAGTGGGTGAAATAGGTTTTATTTGGACTAAAAGTTCTTTTTCTGGAAAACTAGAACTTAAAACTCCTTTAGACAGAACCTCCTAAGTGGGATAAGGCCACCCCAGGCGTTAGTGCCTGATTTGAGTGCTAATGTCCTGGGAATTGTTCCGCTTCTGATATTTTCAAGGCTTGATATGGCCATCTTCATTTTTATATTTTTCTCTCTAGATATATTGTAGGGTTTCAATGTCGCATCTAAACCTAAAAAACAAACCCTATCTACCTACAAAAATATTATGCAAACATTAGATGAAATATATAATTCATATACTTGAGT
Organism: Taxus chinensis; assembly: GCA_019776745.2. Classification (NCBI taxonomy): domain Eukaryota; kingdom Viridiplantae; phylum Streptophyta; class Pinopsida; order Cupressales; family Taxaceae; genus Taxus; species Taxus chinensis. The sequence goes on from CM034154.1 coordinate 619,719,441, forward strand.
TAAATTGACCTCGGTGGTCACCATAATATGATTTCCACCAGGTGTTGTACTACATTCCAGACTCTGTGTGTGTGTGTGTGCACATAAGATAGAATAGTGTCCTTTGAAGCTAGTTTTTCCTTTTTCAAGTCACACTAATATAACAGGCAATAACTTCTTTACTCCCAATATGAATGTGTGATGTAGGCCACACACCTGCAACAACTTAGTATATAAAATACCTACAAAGTGAAATTTAAAACGAAATAAAAGAGTATAAAAATGAATGAGGGTCATAATATAACAAAAAAAATAGTCTTCTGCATGAATTCAACAAAATATGGTGATAAAAAAAACCACTACAAAAATCAATTAGTTCAAGGAATAGCACTGACTATCCAGTTCAAAACACAATCCACTTATTAAAGGATTTACTCTTCCTGAGTATCCTTTTCCTTCCCTATTGAGAATTCCACCAACAGAAAAATAAATAAGAACCCGCGTTGAACTAAAATAGTAACTTCTATGATAGCTAACTGTCACAAAAGCTAGGAATTTATTAGCTAAATAAAGACTAAACTATCCTAAAATATCATTTGTCTACCAACTAAGCATAATAACTCCACTAAAACAACTAAGTGGTCACACATTACTAAATTTAGTCAATCAATTCCAACCATTCCAGCCAATTCTCGACCGTGGGCATCATTCTCCCCTTCTTTTAAAACATATTTGAACCTCCTGGTTCAAAAACATCTAGTTCTTTTTATATTCATAAGTTCCTCTTATGTGATCCATGTATTATTGTAATCAAGTAATCCCTTCCACTTCACTAAATACATCTTATAATTCTTGGCCCTGGTAGTAGTAATCTTACTATCAATTATCTTCTCAATTTGCTCCTTTAGTTTCCTTGGAAAATGCTTGGTCCACTCTTCAAATCCATTCTCATATTGAACTTATTCAGGGCCTGCATAATAGGAATAAAGATCCACCACATTGAAAATAGGATTGATGTCAAAATCCTCTAGAAAGTCTATCAAATATGTGTTCTCATTAATCCTTTTGAGAATCTTGGAAGGTCCAACTTTCTTTTGCTTCAATTTATTATATGTGCCTTAAGGAAACCTTTCTTTACACAAGTAAACCATTACTATCTCACCTTCTTGGTATATATTTTCCATCCGATGCAAGTTGGCATGCCTTTTATACAGTTGAATTTTCATTTACGACCTTTACCTTACTTTTTCTTTCACTTCATATATGTTTCATAAAGTCTTCCACATATTGGCTATTTCATTTCCATATAGAGAGATCAATTAAATAAAATGCACCTTTTGGATTGTTTCCCAAAACAATATGAAATGGAGATTGACTTGTAGACCTATTGATGTTGGAGTTGAAAGAAAATTCAGCCTGCGACAAGAAAAAGTCTCATTGTGTTGGGTTGTCCCCAAATAAACATCTCAACAAATTTCTGAAGCTTTTTTTCACCACCTCTATCTTTCCATTCATTTGAGGGTGATAGGCTAAACTATATTGCTATTTACCATCAATTTTTCTCCTTAATTTTCTCCAAAAGTGACTAAGATACTTTATATCCTAGTCACCTGTGATAGTCTTCGATGGCCCATATAAGTATATAATCTCTTTGATGAAGAGATCAGCAATATTAATAACATCAACAATCTTCTTGCATTGATTGAAGTGGGCTATTTTTAGAGAACTAGTCTACCACGACCAATATGGAATCGTTACCCCTTTGAGTATGAGGCAATCCCAAGACAAAATACATGGAAACTTCAATCCATGGTCCTTCAGGTATTTGTAAGGGTTTATACAACCCAGTGTTTTTCTGTCTTCCCTTAGACACTTGACAAATTCTACAGTTAGAAACAAATTTATTATTCTCCTTTCTAATCTAAGGTTAAAAGAACTTGTCACTTACTAAGGTGTAAGTCTTGTCTCTACCAAAATGACCTCCCAAGCCATTTGAATGCATCTCTCTCATCAGTTGTTCTCTCCTGGACCTAATGGGAATACAAAGTTGGAGTCCCTTAAATTGAAAACCATTTGAAACAAGTAGTCACCATAAGATTCCCCACATAAAGTTGCTGGATTGTTTAGAATACCAATAACTTTGCTAAAATATGGATCGACTACATTTTTATTCTTCATTTCTTCAAACCCAACAACTTCATTAGTCATATTAACCAACAAGTGATGCCTTCCACTTCAAGCATCTATCACAATATTAGTTTTTCCACTCACATGTTGCACCAAAAATGTATAAATTTGCAAAAATTATACCTATTTGGCATGCTTATGTGATAACTTGGCTTGAGAATTTATATACTTCAATGTTATTTTTTCTGTCAACAAAACAAATTACCTATGCAATAGTTCATTCCTCCAATGCTTCAATGTTTGAATAATAGCATAAAACTCCTTACCATAAGTGCCCTACCTTTTTTTTGCATCATTTAGATTTTCATTAAAATAGGCCACCGGTTTTCCTTCTTGGCTCAACACTCTTCTGATAGTAGCTCGTGAAACATCACACTCAATAATAAAAATATTTTAAAAGTTAGGTAAAGTGAGAATTGGAGATTTAATCACCTTATTTTTAAGTTTTTTAAAACTTCTTTCAGTTGCTTGAGTCCAAGAAAAGTACTTCCCATTGGTACAATCGGGTAATGGAGCACTTATATCGCTGAAATTTCTATTAAATTTCTTTAAAAAATTTACTAATCCATGATAGCTCCTTACCTCTGATATTCTTTGATGATATGTCATTCAAGTATAGCCTTGATCTTTTCTGGGTCCATGCTCACTCCAGTTTTTAAAATCACACTACCTAAGAATACCAACTTTTCCTTACAAAATTAACTCTTCTTAAGATTCAAAAACAACCTTTACATTAAAAGGGTATCAAACGCTCTCTTCAAATGCTCAAAACGAGTTTCCAAATCTTTACTAAAAATAAATCTGTCATCAAAATAAACTATGACAATTTTTCCAATGTATGGTCTAAATACTTGGTTCATAGTCCACATTAAAGTGGCAGGAGCATTAGACATGTCGAATTGCATCACCAACCACTCATTCAAACCATCCTTAATCTTAAAGGTTTTATTCCATTTGTATCCTTCTTAGATCAGGATCTGATGATAAAAACTCCTCAAATCCATTTTGGAGAAGATTTTTACACCTGTTAAAAAATCTAATATGTCATCCATTCTAGGTACTAGATATAAGTACTTTACTGTGATCTTGTTGATAGCTCTAGAGTCCACACAAATTATCCATTTTATTCCTTTCTTTGGTGATAGTAGGGATGGTGTGGTGCATGTATTCATGTTTTCCCTTATGAATCCCTTTCCTTATAAATCTGATATTTTCATTCTCATTTCTTCATTTTCCTATGGAGCTAAGTGGTATGTAGCTTTATTTGGAAGACTTGATCCTAGCATAGAATCAATATGGTGAGTAATTCCTTTTGAGGGAGGTAATCCCATAGGTAATTATTTTGTGGTTATATCAGAATACTTTGCTATTAATTTATGTAATTCTTGTGGCAGTTTCTCTTCATTCCTATTTTCTTCTCTAGGGCATAAAAGATAACAAATTTCTCCTTTAATTTGTCTGCATCTTTTTTCATAGCTCATGGATACTAGAGAGATTTCCAATGCCCCTTCCGCTTTTCATGGTTTTAAAATATGCTTCTTCCCTCCATTTTGTACTTCATAAGTGATATTTTTTCCATGATGGATTACTCATCTTTCATATTGCCATGGAATTCCCAAAAACAAGTGAGAAGCATCCATTGGCACTACATCACATAATAATTTGTCCTCATAAGGAACAGTTTTGAAAACAATAAGACTAGATTGATTTACAAGTACACTATGATCCTTTTTCCACCAAGAAATTTATAAGGATTTGATTTTGGAATGCAAGTAAGCTGCAATTTTTTCATCATTCTAGTACTTACTAGATTATAAATAGATCTCCCATATAAAATTATCTTGCACACTTTGTTTTTTCACTTGCATTTTTTCTGAAACACATTTTTTTCTTCTAAAATATGCTTCAAGGGCCTCTTGGTCTCTTTCTATTAAGTTTCTTTATAGCATAAAGTTATATATAATCTTGGATTCAATTTATTCTACTTGGGGTTCCTCCTGAGCCATCATGAATCCATTAGTAACTCTAGAGTGTTCAATAAAATAAACTTATCCATGAGGTCTGCCACAAGTATAACAATTCACCGGTCTCCAATATCCAAACCTTTTTTGGCATGTACCTCTAACTATAAAAGGACATCTTCCACCAAAATAATTTTTTGGTTCCTTACCTTCCTCTATCTCTACATCCCTTGTGGAGTTAAAAGAACTTCCTCTTCCTTTATTAAAATTATTTCCACCACATTTTCTAACCACTTTTCCTCTCTTGTTCAAATTTTCTTTTGATTTTAAAGAAAATTGATATGCCTCATCCACAATATTCACTTTGAGCAGAGCCAACTCATCCTGGAGTTGAAACCTAAGCACATTGATATATCTAGTTGTTGCATTCTCATCATCTTCCGGAAAATAAGTCCTAATTTGCAGCCTTAGTAATTTATCAGTATAAGCTTGTATCGATGAATCTTTCTACCTTAGATTTTGAAACTCTCAAAACAGTTTTTGCTGATAATCAAAAAGCATAAAATTTTTTTTCTAATGTTTTAGCATCTTTGGCCACATTCATATTTTATCTTTCCCTTGTATTCTTCTAACATTCTGGAGATTCTCCCACCATAGAGTATCATGAGACTTCATTTTTTATGAAGAAACTTTCACCCTTCGTGGATCAATTCCTACAATTCCTTCCATCTCAAAGAATTTCTATAGCTCTTGAATCAAATCCATAAACACTTCTAGATTTATTTAACCGTTAAAATAAGGTACTTTAACCTTAACCTTAGCTCCTTGTCTAGCTACAACTTCAATGAGCCTTTCCATGGGGTATATGGCTCCAACCCAAGCCCTTTGAACTTCTGGTTCTTTTTCACAGTCCTCATCTGTTAACCTAGCCTCATGATCCTTTAGCCTTCTAAGTAATTCATCTTCAAAAAATTTCCTAGGCCTTGCATTTCTTCTGCCTCTTCTTACCCACTTCATATGAAACCCCGTTTGGACCATACCTACTCTAATACTAACTAATGTAGGCCACACATCTGCAATAAATTACATTATAACAAATACCTACAAATTGAACTTTAAAATGAAATAAAATGGAAGAAAAGGAATGAGGGAAGGAATCTAATAAAAAAAAATATTTTGCATTAATTCAACAATCTATGGTGATCAAAAATCCACTACAAAAATAAATCAGTTCAAGGAATAACATTGATTGTCCAATTCAAAACACATTCCACCTATTAAAGGCTTTACTCTTTCTGAGTATCCTTTTCCTTCCCTACTAAGAAGTCAACCAACATAATAATAAATAAGAACTGTGATGAACTAAACCACTAACTTCTATGGCAGCTAACTTCCCAAAAAAAATTGGATTGTATTAGTTAAATAAAGACTAAACTACCCTAAACTACGAGTTGTCTGCCAACTAATAATAACAACTCCACTCAAACAACTAAGTGGTTACACATTGCTAAATTTAGTTAATCATTTTGAACCAATCCAACCAATTATCCATTGTGGGCATCAATGTGTTAGATGAAATTCATAAATAGCCCTCCTATGTAGTGAATAATGCATCCCAAAATGTAGTCCTTGAATGTTCTATTTTAAAAAATAGTAGATAAGAAGTAATGACCCAAACTTCCAAGCCCCTAATAATAGTGAGTATTTTGTCTATATACATGTCTTCCTTATTTGAATTTCAACATTTAGTGACACCAAATGTTGACCCTTATAATTAGAAAAGACCCAAAAATTAAGTACTATTGGTTATAGAATTTTATCTTTGAAAACAAGCAATAGTCAAGGGACAACAGTCCCTCCTCTTTATGGGAAAGGTTCACTTATTGAACACAAAAGAGAAAGAAAAACTTATTTACAATATAAACATTTGTTTAACATTTTGGTGGAGATTTTGATATTTTAGATGTTTTCTTTGATAGGTTTTCAATATAGAAGAAAGAGGTAAAGTCAGGACTGATATTCAAAAATTGAAGAGAGACGAGTACTGTCAGACACATGGATTGCAAAATAATATCTTATTAATGCTTGATAAAACAACAAGATCTAGAATACACATATAAAAACACATGACACATATATATTAGACATAAATTTCCAAATACACCTATAAACTGAAACACACAAATTTATTGCTTAAATACACATAGATTTATATGAATCAGATAAAGAACAGAAAGAGATAAAGTATGAGAGAGGGTGAAACTTCTTCTATATTGAATAATTCAATGTTGTTTTTACATCTAGATATCAAAATCCTAATCATTTACAATGTTGAGAAAAGTTCTTTAAATAACCCAAGAAACGGTTACAAAGAGCCTTTTCAGTTTTCTTTCTTTTAATATCAAAATTTAATATCAAATTAAATATTATAAACTCAATTTATCTCTTATTTCCATAACGCATGACTAAACAGATAAAGTTACTTTAATTATATATTTTAAATAATAAAGGTAAATATGAATTAGGATGTCAATATGCTGGTAGAAGCACTTGAAGTTCCGTTTGTCTTAAGCACCTGATTTCTGAACCTTTTCAATGCCTCAGCTATTTCCATTACTCGGTGAATTGTTGTATTGGAAGTTGCATGAGTCCAACTACCCATACACTTCTCCATTTATTTTTTGAGCTCTGCATTTTCCAAGAATTATTTATTGGCATTTATGATAGCAGCATGCAGTGCGCAAATTTCTTTGATCTTCTCCTTGGATATGGTGTCTTGCTTGAACAAATATTCTTTGACAAATGTTTCGAACTAAGACTTGATCTCTTGTATAGTCAATTTATCATTCGAACTCTCTTATAAGATTTGGCAGTGAATATCCCAGAAGGTAGACATGACACGACCTTTAAAAGATTCTCCTTTTTGTACCATGTTCCTAAGTTCCCCAATGGATTCTTCAAGAACCTTTATTTTCCAATCAATACTGAAAACCCACTGCTTGGACAGATTCAACTTTGCATCATCGAACACAATATTTTCCAAAAGTATTTGTACATTTGTCTCACTCATTAATCTAAGATCCTAAACGCACTCACTCTACAATTTAAAATCCCTATTCAACCCACTAAGTCTTGTAGTAAATTTCAATTGAATCTTAGAAATTTTCTCATATTCCTTGAATGCTTCTTCAATTAATTTCAAACATGTGATTATCAAGTCATCAACCATAGTCTCTATTTCCTTCCCATAAGTGTCATGCTTATGAATATATCTGATGAATTGAACGTCATCATTGATGGCAAGAGATGGGATGGAAGCTTGGGGGAGTTGGGTCAAGTACCTTGTCTTTTTCCAATAAGGATTTGATGAAACTTGACAAAATTTGATTCTATTGTTCTAACTGATTCTTTGTCTTCTTTCCTTTCTCAACTATTTCAATCACTTTAGACACAGTATACCTCAAATTATTCACCTCACTTTTAGGTGTCGATTCACGAAGAAACATTCTTGTCAATTCCATATCACCCATCGATAGGTTATTTTCATCTTTGTCCAGCTTGGGTTTTGTAATTTCCATGAATTGTTGGCCTTGGAAATCTGAAACCAGTCTTGACATGACTTTACCATATTTTTTTGGATGGGGAGGAGTATTATCTAGAATATTTTCCACTGCATCAAACTTAGGAGAAGCCACACTTGAAGTGGCCTTTCTTTTCTTACTTTCCAGTATTGGTTATACCCAGGTAAATGAAGAGATTGAAGTGGAAGGAGCAATAAAACCAAGTATAGATGAACTCCTAATACTTAGAGTTCTTACCACAACTTCTTCTAACGTAGAGGGATTAAATTGAATGACATGAGCTTCCATAACGGATATTTTCACAAGTTTTGAAACTATTTTCTTTGACTATTCCTCCTTCACACTACTTTCGACAGGGATATCCTCCTCAGAATTTTCTTTCTCTTTTCCTTGAATGTCATCATCATCCAAGTCCATAATTTTTTCCTTGCTAGGAATTATTTTAGCTTTCTTAGGAGAGGGCTCACTCTCTTGAATAAAATGAACTTCCTTATCATCCATATTGACTTTCTATTTTTTGGTTTACACCAGAGTTGAAAATTTTGGAGGAGAAGGAATAGATTGCTCATGTGTTTGAGTACCTAGCACATGTATTTATTTCTAATGAGTAGGAGTATCTTGGGAAGTAGATTTGGATTTCCTTTCCCTGAACATATTAATTTTCCTTTCTAACTAAAGTCTAGCTATCCCTAGGAAAGGATTGTTGAGCTCCTTCAAATCATCTCTCTCCTTGAAAAACCAATCATTGGTTTCAATAGGAGTGTGCTTGATTGATGTTTCATACTAAATAGACTATATTTATTCTTCATCATCATCCAATCATTCAGAAACATTATATATACCAAAATCTATGATTTTTTTAAGATATAATCTTTCTTAGTACCTTCCCTGGGATTCATAATCGCTAAAACAATCTACCCAGGAGTCTTCAATATCAGCAAGGTGCTTGTAACCCATTCCAAAGTTGGTGGAAATGAAATCTTTAATATCAAAGAAATTTATAAGCTTATAATAGTGAAGGGTAAGAGAAATGGTTCTATCAATTTTTTGAGTATCCACGCTAGTTTTACAAGTGTAGTTACCCAATGTGATTGGGAACTGAATACCTGCAATCTTCTTATCCATGCAGGTTCTATGCAATTTATCAAACTATCTACATACCTCAACCAAATCCATCTTATTAGTGTAGTACATTGGAAGTTTCAAGGGTTTTCTTTCAAATTAAACCAAACAAATATATGAAAACTTCCTGAATTGGGTGAAAAAACGGCCATAGACATTTATCAGTTTCTTTGCCTCATCAGAGAATCTTTTAGCAGTATCTCCGTCAAAAACTATGAAAATGTACATAGTGAATGCATCATTCACTCTTCTGAAATGATGATTTCTAACCTTCATATTCAACTATGGATGATACATATAAATGGGAGCATCTTTCTTATCTTCCACAAGGGAGAAACCCAACCACTCTCTATAAGTTGTAGTGGAGTACATCAAATAGGAGGTCATGTAGAAGGTTTGAGTCCTCTTAACATTTTCCAATTTCTTAGTTAGACTATCAAAAATTATACCTTCCCAGTTCAAGTTCTACTTACCCTCACATATAATATTGAGATAAGGGCACATCTAATAGTGAAACTCATTGGTGGAGGTCATAACCATTATCCTTGCCAATAGAGTGATGAAATTTGAGAATTCTTCATTAAAATTGACCCTGAACATTGTCTTGGGTATCCTTAAGGCTCCTTTCTTTGGGTTCTTAAACTAGCACATTGTCACTCTGCTCTTGTATCATTTGTTCTCCTAATTAAAAAGATATTACACCTGATCCTTGGTAAGAATATTTGAGCCTTCAATAACAGGAATTCAGAAGGTAGTTTGTATATAATCTTCATCAAGTTGAGCCACCACCTAACCTTGAGGATCAATAATTTCTTTTGTTTATGGGTCAAAACTTGAACTCTAAGCTAGTATTATGTCAACACACTAATCTAAAATTGGAAAATCCCTTGCCTCGGTGATTCCACTATCTTTGATTGGGTGGGAAATGGAAGTAGGGTTGTGACAATTAATGCGTGCCTAAAAATTATCCAAGTAAAGGTGTTGAGATTTACTATCACCAATGTCTGGTATAACCATCTCCAAGGTAAAGAGGTACGCATGTCCTTTGAAACTTATCTTGATTTTATTGTAGTAACAGAAGATCTCTGTGAGAGTAATTTCCTTGGTTCTTTGATCAATAACTTTATGGTTCACAATTTATTTGATACCTACAAAATTTGAAAACAATAGAGCAGGACTCAACCATGGCTACAAATGACAGAGAAAAGGTAACTGGAACAGTCTCTAGCAAATACAAGCAAGGTGGTGAAAATGATCAATTACCTGAGTATTTATATGCATTTAAATTCAAGTAGATCGACGGGGTGAAATAATTGAGGTAATTAATACTCAATGCCGACTTTAAAATAATGAAAATCAGGTAAGGCGGAACAAAAGTGCATGACTGTCCCATGGGACATTGGGACATTTGGGACGTGTGGAGTTGAAATATCCAATTTGCAGAAAAAGTAGAAAAAACTTGCACAAAATTCCCAAGGGACAGCGGGACAATTGGGACACGTAGAGTCAAAATAGCCACAATGAATGGAAATTGGCAAAGGCAGAATTTCAGAGAAATGGCGGTCGGGGAGCACTTGGGACATACGAGACAAGAAAATCTGAAACACTCGTAGCTCGGTAAAATTCGATAAATTAGAGATATTTGACACAAACCTCCCTTGGTACATTAGGACATCATTTCTCTAAAAATACAAAAAGATCAAAAACAAAGGAAAAATAAAAATAATCGGTAAAAGTGAAAAATCGTGGAACAGATGGCCTAAAGAAACTTGGTAAATGAGGAATAGAAAAAGATGAAAAACCCACATATCACTGAAAAATCCTTGAAAATCAATTTTTCAAAAAATGACTAAATGTTTTGAACTAGCTTCTTCTCAGGTGATATTTTGTAGGGGCATTTAGTAGTCACCTAATCTAAAAATTATTAAAATTGGAGAGGAAAACTAACAACACTTGGGGAGGTGACAACAACTGGCTCTTTCTGGGGATATGTCTTCGATTGAGGACCGAGACAATAAGACATAACATGAAGTCTAGAATCCTAGGGTGTATAATATTGACCATTTCCTTATCCATTGGGAAAAATAGAGTCAAAGATGAGACAATACAAAAGACACACCCACACAACACCAAACAAAGACCAACAATGAAAACTACACAAGACAATACAAAGGACCACCTAATAACCTAGGACTAAAAAAAATTCAAGTACTATCCGCTATATGGAAATGGAAGAGATGTTCCATCCATATAGTCCAAGTAGACAAAATTTTCTCTAGAAAAGTGTCTGAACTTGAAAGGACCTAACTAGAGAGAATCAAATTTTCCATGACTTCCCCAAGGTTCTTTCCTCTTGTCCTAGAGTAAGACAATGTCTCCAACCTTGAAATCACTAGGTCTAGCCTTTTTATCATACAATTGTTTTACTCTTGCTGATGTGTAGCAATCTTATCCACCACTTGTAATATGTCCTCATCCAACTTCTATAGGTACATGATTCTCTTCTCTAAATCACTAGTGAAGTTTGAATCTTCAATGGCCTTCATCAAGTGTAAGGCTAGCAATTCCATAGTTACTGGCAACTGAGCTTTAGTTCCATACACCACTTGAAAAGGAGACATCCAAATTTCCCTCTTAGGAGTGATTCTATTTACCCAAATACCATCATATAACTTCTTGTGCCAATTCCTCTTAGACTCATTGACAAGCTTTCAAATGATGGTCACCAAACTATTATTTGTTGATTATGTTTGTCCATTTCCTTGGGGATAATAGTCGGAAGAATGTGCAAGAGAAATTCCATACTAATAGCATAAATCCATCATTTCATAAGAAGAGAAGCTGGAGGCATTATCATTGACAATTTTACTTGGTACCCAAACTCTAATCATAATGTTTTCCTTGATAAAATTACATACCACTTCAGAGGTTGTGGTTTTCACTAGAATGGCCTCGACCCATTTGGTGAAATAATCAATAGAAGTTAATAAATGAGTGTATCTAGCACTAGAATAAGGATTGAGAGTAACCACAAAGTCAAGTCCCCATTATTGAAAGGTTTCTTCTATCACCACTAGTTTGAGGGACAAAGTAACTATTTTAGGCCTTCCTAGAAAATTTTGGAAAAATTCACATTTACTCACCCATTTAGTTGCATCTCAAAATAGGGTTGGCCAGTAGTAGTGTGCATGAAGGATTTTATTAGCAGTTACAATAGATGGAAAATTCCCTCCACATGATTTATCATAAAACACTCTAAGTAAACTCTTTTGATGTTCTCTATCCACACATCTGAGAAACCTTCCATCAATCCCTCTTTTGAACAAGGAATTTCCCCAAAGTACATACTACACAGATCTCAACTTAATGGATCTTTTATCTTTATCATTTATATGAGATGAGCATTCTCCATAACTAATAAAATGGGCAATATCAACATAACAGTCATTAGTTGAACTGATAAATAGAACAGTTGAAATATTTGTATCTTCTTAAGAAGAGTTATTTTCAGCACATGCAATAATTAAATCACATAGCCCTTTTCCCTTGACCAAATTAGTTGGCTTGATGTCTAAATCATACTCTTGCACCTTTTCCACCCAATTTTATCTTTTGGTCCCAAAATATTTCTATGTGAGAATAGACTTAACCGTTGTATCCAGGACAAATACAATAGAATGAGAACTGAGGATATAGAAACTAAATTTATTGACTTCTTTAACCACAACAAAATCCTATTTCTCAATCTGAGTATATTTCAATTCATGAGATTTAATGACATAACTCACAAAAGAAATGGGTAGCTCACATCCCTCAGGATTCTTCTGGGTTATAATATCAACCAAAGTATTCTCAGTAGATTAGAATTAAATCAAAAAATCCTTCTCGAAATCAGAAGAAACCAAAGATGGGAGTTCACACAATTGCTTTTTTGATATTTCAAAAATCTTCTTTCCCTTCTAGTTTCCAACAAATAGATTATTTCCCTTTCATTAGTCAGGCTACACTCATAGTTAGCTCTACAAAATCAAGAATATATCTTTAAAAAATTATCTTTCCAAAGAAAGAATACACACCTTTTTTCCTTGTGGGGAGAGGAATTCGTTGGATATTTTGCACCCTCTTTGGATCTATCTTAGTTCCCTCTTTAGAAATAATGTGTCCAAGCAACTTTCCTTCAGTGACTCCAAAAATAAACTTTTATGGATTGAGATATACTTCATGTTCCCTAGAATTTTGAAGGACAGTTTCAAGATGTTAGAAATGACCTTCCCTCTTCTTGGAAAAGACTGTTAAATCATCCAGATATACGAAAATACATTTTCCTTTCAAATACCAAAAAGACAAATCCATTGTATGTTGAAAAGTGGCACCAACATTGATTATACCGAATGACATTCTCTTATAAGAAAAAATTCCCCATGAAGTTGTGAAAGTTGTCTTGTATTGATCAGGAACATCAACCTCAATATAATTGTACTCTGAAAATCCATCCAACATAGATAACATTTCAGAGCCAGTAATAACTTGCAGAATTTGATCTATCATAGGGAATCGATAATTGTCCTTGAGGGAGGCTTGATTTAGATTTTTAAAATCCACACAAATTCATATTTCACCATAATTTTTCTTAACCAACACAATATTAGCCACATAGGTTGAGTGATGAATTGGAAAAATTATATTTTCCTTTAGGAGCTTTTGAATCTCTTGATAAATGGTGTCTGAAATATTAGGGTTGTATTGCTTTTGTCCTGAAAAGGCTCGATTCCTAGTTTCAAAGGAATATAATGTTGTATTTCTCTAGGTTTGAAATATTTCAAATCATCATATGAATACAAAAGTACATCAACATATATTTTTAATAAATTTATCATTCTATTTCTTTCTTCTTTTGTGTATCATTTGCCAATGTTGAAAGGTTTGGGTTCCTCTTTACTTCCAATATTAACATTTTCATATTCAGTAGATTGATAAGCCTCATGTGATATCTTTGACTTGATATACCTCTCATGCTTTTCAAACAAATATTCCAGGATTACTAATCCTATGGGTATCTTGTTTCCTTTTAAATTAATACAATCATTTTTATCATATTCTTATTCAATTCTTTCTTCAGTCATGGTGGATGTTAAGGATTCATGAGGAGCAACTTCAATTCCTTCAAAATACAGTTGAGTAAAATTATCCTTAAGTTAAAGAAAACAAAGAAGATGTTAATCATCATTGAAAACTTGCTAATTGTTGGCATTATCCGGCACACTTGGCATGTGTATCATTTCGATTGTGAAATTTTCATGGGAAAATTCAAAATGAGGGATCAACAAGGATCCTAAAATAGCTATAGCATCTACTCTAGTATTATTTTCCCTGGGAATAGTTTCTATAGAGAAGGCAACCAATAATTCGATAGAATCCCACACTAGATTCCTTTAGTATTTTACCCTCTTATTCTTAACTTGAAAAATATCTCTGAGTTACTTAACGACGAGTTCACATCCTATCATGTACAAATATTATTAAGTCCAATCTCCTTAGCCATTGATAGTCCCAAAAGAAGAGCTTCATATTATGCTATATTATTTGTGTTTTCAAATTGAATCTTGTAGGAGAAAGGATAAGACTTATTCTCAGGAGAAAACAAGAACACTCCGGCTCCAAATCTAGCTGAAGAACAACTGCCATCAAATTCAGTGATCTAGACACCATTAGGGTCATCCATCACACATTTGGAAATTTTAATTTCTTGTTTTGACATGATCATGTAGTTCCCGTGCCCAATGTCCTCGTAGAGGTTTTTTTTTTAGGATCATCAATTTTATACACAATGTACTTCATTTGTCTCTCAGGTAACAATTTCTTCATCTTCCCATTAACTAGAATGAGAGTGTGTGACCAATCCATTTGAATTTATCCACCCACTTATTTATATAATTTCCTATTTAGCAACTTGAAATAGGATAGGGGAATATATATAACTAAGATAGTATATTTGACCCTTTTCTCTGAGATAGTAGCGAAATCTACTTGTGCATCCTTAATCCTTCCTACCAACAACAAATCCTTAATTTCCATGGAATAACAAGAACCAAATGTTTGTGTCAAGGTTAGACCAAAAACATGAGCAACCATATCAGGAATGACATTATCTGATGCCCCGGAATCGATGACACAATTACTGTGCATATGACTAGCTATAAGTAAATTGATATAGAAAGGCTCAATTTTCTCAGTTATAGAGGGTGTGGTAGCTATTTGATTCTGCCGAGGCATAGAGGTGGGAGTAGGTAAAAGGCCTTTAGAGGTGGAGGGTGTAGTATTGGATTTATATTTGATGAATTTGACAACATGAGAAAAGGCATCGGGATGGGTCTGATAGAACTCATCCTCTGAAATTTTGATTTTAGTTTTCTTGATATGGTCTTTTATGTCAAAGGATTTTGAGGTATACGGGGTATCTTGACTAGAAAGGGAAGAACACTTAGGCCTATCAGCTTTGACTTTTGAGGTTGTCTTATTCATAGATGAAGAAAAATAATTATATGGAGTATTAACACCACTTACCTTTTGAGTATAATTGGTAGGAATAGGAGCTCATCTTTTCATAATAACTAGGATGGTAACTAGAACCTCCTTGGATCTCCTTGTGGGCTGAATCACTTTTGTTTTTCTTACTCATCTGTTATCGGGTCATGACACCATATGAATCACTGTTCATATCAGCAAGTAATTCATCATAATCATCTGTATCATCATCAACTCCCTCAGTGTTTAGGAAATTAACCTGAGAATCACTAGCTTCTTCTGGTGTTTCATCTTTTTCCTCCTCAATTTCCTCATATCCTTCAAATTCATCTTCTTCTTCCCATTCCTGAACTTCACATGTTGGATTTACAGGAACTTTGAGAGGTGGAATTTCAATTGTGAGCTTTGGTTGGACATGTAGTAGGTGGTTTGGATGCTAAAAATTCCTTCTTTGAATATATTTGTAAGGAGTATTCTGGGCCAATTATTTTTTGATAGATATGAGATCATTTGCCAATTCTTGTACTAGTTGGTCTGAATTATTTCTTGTAGAAGAAGAAGCCTTAGATTTAGCATGTTCTTTTTTTAATTTCCTTGACATTATCAAATCATCTTCAAAAATTATGGCTAATAGTTGATAAACATCCAGAGTAACAAGGTTACCTCTCCTTAATACATAGTTCAATTCTGGTAGTTGTGAGTTCAAGGAAAAGCATTTCTAAATTTGATCCACGGGCTTTCTAGCTACTAGAATCTTATCAACCAATTTTTTAAATTTGGAAACAAATTATCTCATAGGATAATATGGTTCCTTATTTATCTGAGAAATCTAACCAAGGAGAGCATGTACATCCTCAACAGGTTTGAATCGTTCCTGAAACTAGGTTCTCATGGTAATCTAGTCAGTGATAGCTCCAATAGGGAGATGATAGAAAAAGTTGGCAGCATTATCTTGTAATGTCTCCACAAAAATCCTAATAGAAACATATTAATGCTCCACTCCAAGTATTCCACATGCCACAATGAATGCAACAATGTTTTCATCCAGGTGCACTTTTCCATCCCTATGAATTTAGGAAAAAAATTCATATTCCTTTTAGGGAGATCATGTAATGGTTGAGTAAGGGCTAGAGGTTCAACCCGTTGTCCCCAAGGTAAAGGTGTTTCCTTCCTTGGAACAAAAAATTGCAATGGAACTATGACTCTAGCTAACAACAAAGCTTGAACAATAGGGCTTGATTGTGTTTGTGAGTTTATGCTCCTTGTAGTTCTATTTTTGACAGGGGGAATACTGGTGGATCTTGTTCTCTTCCTTCCTAGGGTCATCCCAAAGCCTTTTTGTTCCATTAATTGAAAATCTGGATCTTCAATACCACATTCCCTTTGACCTCGTGTATATCTTATGTTTTCCAGGGTGCTAATGCTTCATGGTTTGATTGAAGTTGTTTCGGTGGGATGCACAATACGTGCCCGATGGTGGGTGCTAAAAAATGTTGGTTGTAGAATTTGATCTTTGAAACAAGCAATAGTTAGAGGAAAACAGTCCCTCCTCTTTATGGGAGAGTTCCCTTATTAAACACGAAAGAGAAAAGTAAAACTTATTTACAATATAAACATTTTTTCAACATTTTGGTAGAGATTTTGATATTTTAGATGTTTTCCTTGATAGGTTTTCAATATAGATGAAACAGGAAAATTCAGAACTAATATTCAGAAACTGAAGAGATAATAGTACTTTCAGACACATAGATTATAGAATGATATCTTAGTAATGATTGATAAAATAACACGATTTAGACTTCTCATATAAAAACTCAGGACATGCATGTATTAGACAAAAATTTCCAAATACACCTATCAACTGGAAGACACAAAGTTATTAGTTAAATACACATAGCTGTATATGAATCAGATAAGGAACATAAAGAGATAAATTACGACAAAGGGTGAAACTTCGTTTGTATTGAATAATTCAATGTTCTTTTTACATCTAGATTTCAAAATCACAATCCTTTATAATGATGAGAAAATTTCTTTAAATAACCCAAGAAATGGTTACAAAGAGCCTTTTCAGTTTCCTTTCTTTTAATCTCAAAAGTTAGTATCTAATTAAATATTACAAACTTAATTTATCTCTTATATCCATAACACATGACTAAAAAGATAAAGTCACTTTAATTATATATTTTAAATAAGAAAGGGAAATATGAATTAGGATGTCAAGATGCTGGTAGAAGCACTTTAAGTTCCCTTTGTCTTGAGCACCCCCTTTCTAAAACTTTTAAATGCCTCAACTATGTCCATTCCTTGGGGAATTGTTGTATTGGTAGTTGCATGAATCCAACTTCCCATAAAATTCTGCATTATTTTCCAAACTTTGCATTTTCCAATAATTCTTTATTGACATATGTGATAGTAGCCTACAATGTGCAAATTTCTTTCATCTTATCCCTAGATATGGTGTCTTTCTTGAAAAAAATTTCTTTGAAAAAAGTTTTGAAGTGAGACTTGATCTCTTGAATAGTAAGTTTATCATTTGAACTCTCATTGAAGATTTGACAGTGAATATCCGAGAAGGCAGACATGACACAAGATTTAAAAGCTTCTCCTTTTTGTACCATGTTCCTAAGTTCACCAATGGATTCTTAAAGAACCTTTATTTTCTATCAATACTAAAAACCAACTGCTTGGACAAATTCAAATTTTCATCATCAAACACCTTATTTTCCAATAGAATTTGTACATCTGTCTCACTGATCAATCTAAGATCCTGAATGCACTCACTCCACAATTTCAACTCCCTATTCATCCCACTAAGTTTTGTAGTAAATTTAAATTTAATCTTAGAAATTCTCTCATATGCCTTGAATTCTTCTTCAAAGAAATTCAAACCTGTGATTATCAAGTCATCAACCATATCCTCCATTTCATTTCCATAAGTGGCATGCTTATGAATTTATTTTATGGCTTGAACCTAATCATTGGATAGGATGGTAAGAGGTGGGATGGAAGCTAGGGGAGTTGGGTCAGGTACATATTGATGTGTAATCACAAAACCCATTAATGTTTGCAACTCAATGGGTTGAAACTATCAATGTTATTACATAACATGGAGCTTTTCCCAAAGTGTGGGGCTTTCCAATCAGGAAATCTCTCCAGATGAAGGCCGGTTCCTATTCCTCTATTCTGATTCACACATATAAATTGTAGAGGATCTACTATAAAATCTACTCTAACTTACCAAGGAGATAGGGTTGAGAACTTTTTAAGAAAATAAACCTAAACTAATAGAGATGATACACCAAAAGGAATGCTAAACACCTACTTTGATGTTAATTACAAAACATAAAAAATGTAACACAACCATCTTTCACAGATAACCAAGATTGCAATGAGAGATTAGGAAGATGCAATGAATATAAGAGAGGGTTGAAATTTATCCACAGACTTTTATTATTTCTCCACAAATTGATATAGTGCATTACAATGGCAAAGAGGCACATACTTGCATTATAGTTTTGCTGGGATATTTGAACTCCACGAATCCAATTACAAACAAGAGAAGAAGGGAGGGTGTAAAGGAAAAAATATCCAACATTAGATCAATGACCCTCCTTACAGTATATATGAAGAATGAGAGAAAGGGGGAGAGGATAATTTGAATCCTTGCTTCAAACACAATAAAATTAATTTAATTTTCCTTAAATAATGATGGGTGCCACTACAAAACCCATGCCTCACTGTAATTTTCCTTATTCCCTAAGAAAAGAACCCATACCTTCATTATTTTGGTAGGTGAGAAAATTGAGACATCCTCTAAAATTTCAGACTGTTATTTTCATTTTAAATAACTTAGTTGAGTAGAGGACCATGTGAGATATTGAAAAAGTCTTTTCTTGTGAAAATTTGAGCTCCCAATCAAAATTTATGGCCATCTGAAGGTCAGGGTGTCACTCTATAAAAAATGTGAACTGTTGATCTTCCTCTTTTAGAGTCCAAAATTCATGCAACCTCTAAAATCCTGAATTTTGTAATTTTTAACATTTTGGTCTCAGAAGACGGGTTACTGTATATCTCCTTGGATACATGAAAACTCCAAATCCCCGAAAACCTGAAAGTCTTAAATTTCAGACATTCAAAATTCTGAACTTCAGACTTTTAGTTGTGATTTTGTGTTTTGGGGTTCTAATCTTCCGAAACTCCGAACCCCAAAACTCTAAAACTCCAAAACCTGAAAGTCTAAAATTTTGGACTTTGGAATTTCGAAATTTTTTTCCTTCAGACCCATGACACTATTCATTGGAAAATCAGCTTGAGAGTTTCGAAACTCTGAAACCTACAAATCTGAAATTTCCTCTGTGTTGACCCAGAAACCAAGTTTAACTTCCTAAATCTGAACCCTTTTGGACTTCAGACTTTTGAGGTTTTTAACTTTTTCTCCATTCGAACTTTTCTACTTTAGGACTTTTCCTCCTTTCAGACTTTTTCTCCTTTTGGAATTTTGACACTGTTCACCTACCCGTGCTCACTGAGATCTCTGAAACTCCGAAGTCTGAAATTCAGACTTCAAGGTTTCATAATTTGTTGTTTCCTTTTCACTTCTACTTGCCTCCAAAATGTCGAATGCCCAAAGTCTAAAAACTTCAGGCTTGGGCCTCCATTATTTTCTCTCGATCTATGATCTCCTTTGACATTCCCTTGGCCATTCATTTACCGAATTTGCATTTCCATTGTCGAGCCCTCTTACAACTGCATTTCAGAATCGAAATGTGAGCTCCCATAGATGAATGGTCCCTTCTGAAATTTCCTCTGTGTTGACCCTGAAACCAAGTTTAACTTCCTAAATATGAACCCTTTTGGACTTCAGACTTTCGAGGTTTCGAACTTTTCTCCTTTCGGAATTTTTCTCCTTTTGGAATTTTGACACTATTCACCTACCCGTGCTCACCGAAATCTCTGAAACTCTGAAGTCTAAAATTCAGACTGTAAGGTTTCATAATTTGTTGTTTCCTTTTCACCTCTCCTTGCCTCTGAAATGTCGAATGCCCAAAGTCTGAAAAGTTCAGGCTTGGGCCTCCATTATTTTCTCTCGATCTATGATGTCCTTTGATGTTCCCTTGGCCATTCATTTACCGAATTTACATTTCCATTATCAAGCCCTCCTACAACCACATTTCAGAATCGAAATGTGAGCTCCCATGGATGAATGGTCCCTTCAACTTTCTCTACATGCAAGGTCATCTTTGTACCTTTTTCCTAATGGGAAAAATGGGTAATAGTACCTTATCTTCTGCCAATAAGGATTTGATGAAACTTGAAAAAATTTGATTATCCTCTTATAACTACTCCTATGTCTACTTCCCTTTTTCTACTCTTTCAATCACTTTAGACATAGTCTCACTCAGATAATTGACCTTTCTTTCAAGTTTCTATTCACTAAGAGAAAGTCTTGTAAATTCCATATCACCCATCGATAGGTATTTTTCATCTTTTTCCTACCTGGATTTTGCAATTTCCATGAATTGTTGGTCTTGGGAATCTGAAACCAATCTTGACGTAACTTTAACCTTTTTTGCTGGAGGGGAGGAGTAGTACCTAGAAGAGTTACCACTACATTTAACTTAGGATCAGCCACACTTGAAGTGGCCTTTCTTTTCTTACTTTCCAGTAATGGTTGTACCCAAGTAAATGAAGAGCTTGAAGTGGAAGGAGCACTACGCTGAAGTATAGATGCACACTCATAGCACTTAGATTTTGTACCATGGCTACTTATAACACAAAGGTATTAGCTTGAGTGATAGTAGTATCCATAGAAAATATTTCCACAGATTCATAAACTATTTTCTTTGACTGTTTCTCCTTCAGACTACTTTCGACAAGGATATCTTCCTCAAGATTTTCTTTCTCATTTGCTTGACTGTTCTCATCATCAAAGTCCACAATTGTTTCCTTGTCAGGAATTATTTATGCTTTCTTAGGAGAGCGTTCACTCTCTTAAATAACATCAACTACTTTATCATCCTTCTTAGCTTTCCCCTTTTTGGTGTACACCAGAAGATTCTGGAGGAGAAAGAACAAATTGTTCATGTGTTTTAGGAGCTAACACAGTTATTCCTTTCTAAGGAGTAGGAGTATCTTGGGAAGTATACCTAGATATACTTTCCCTGAACATATTCATTTTCCTGTCGAACCAAAGTCTAGTTCTCGCTAGCACAATATTCTTGACCTCCTTCAAATCCTCTCTCTCATTGAAAAACCAATCAATGGTTTCAATAGGAGTGTGATTGATTGATGTTTTCCATACTCAAGATATTTTAGTTCTTCATAATCATCCTCCAATCCTTCAAAAACAACATATATACCAAAATCTATGATTTTTTATAGAAATAATCTTCTGTAGTACCTTCTTCAAGCTTCATAATCATCAGAATAATCTTCCCAGTAGCCTTCAATATTAGCAAGGTGTTGGTAACCCATTATGAAGCTATCGGAAATGAACTCCTTAATATCAAATCGAGTTCTAGACTTATAATAGTGAAGGGTAAGAGGAGCAATGGTTCTATCAATGTTTTGAGAATCTAAGGAAGTCTTACAAGTGTAGTTACCCAATGTTATTGGGAACTCAATACCTACAATCTTCTTATCAATACAGGTGTTGTGCAATTTATAAAATTGTCTACATACCTCAACCAAAGCCATATTATCAGTACAGTACATTGGAAATGTCAAGGGTTGTCCTTAAAATCTAGCCAAACAAATATATGAAAAATTCCTGAATTGGGTTAAAAAACTTCCATAGACATTGATCAGTTGTTTTGCATCATCATAGAATATTTTCTTAGTATCTCCTTCCAACAATCTAACAATGTACGTAGTGAATGCATCATTCACTCTTCTGAAATGATGATTATTGACCTTCATAGTCAACTATGGACAATACATATAAATGGGTGCATCTTTTTTATCTTCCACAAGGGATAAATCCAACCACTATTTATAAGTTGTAATGGAGTACACCAAATATGAGGTCATGTAAAAGTTTTGTGTCCTTTGAACATTTTCCAATTGATCAGTCAGGTTATCACAAATTATTTCTACCCAGTTCAAGTTCTTCTTACCCTCACATATAATATTGATATAGGGGCACATCTACTAATGAAACTCATTGGTGGAGGGTATTCCCATTATCCTGGCCAGTAGAGTGATGACATCTAATAATTATTCATGGAAATTGACCCTAAACATTGTCTTGGGTAGCTTTGAAGCTCCTTTCATTGGGTTCTTGAACCAGGACTTGGCCACTCTGCTCTTGTATCATTCTTTGTCTCGATCAAAAAGAGTTTGTGCCTAATACTTGGTAAGAATATTTAAGCCTTCAATCATGGGAATTCAGAAGGTAGTGCGAATACAATCTTCATTAAGTCAAGCCACCACATGACCTGGAGGATCAGTAATTTCTTTTGTTTCTGGGTAAAAACATGAAATCCAAGCTAGTAGTGTGTTGGCACACTAAACTGAAATGGGAAAACTCTCTGTCTCGGTGATTCCACTATCCTTGATTAGCTGGTAAATTGGATTAGGGTTTTGACAATTAATGCATGCCCAAAATTTTTCCAAGTGGAGGTGATGAGCTTCCCTATCACTAATGTCTAGTATAGTCATCTCTAATGTAGAGAGGTGCTTGTTTCTTTTGAAACTGATCTTTATTTTACAGAAGGAGTAGAAGATCTCTGTGAGAGTAATTTCCTTAGTTCCTTGATTAATACCTTGATGGTTCACATCTTCTCTGATACCTACAAAAATTAAAAACAATAGAGCAAGACTCAACCAAAGCTACAAATGGAGGAGATCAGGGAACTCGAACGGTCTCTAGTAAATTCAAACAAGGTGGTGAAAATGATCAATTACCCGAGTATTTATAACTCAAGTAGGTCAGCAGGGTGAAATAAATGAGGTAATGAATACTCAATGCCACCATTAAAACAATGAAAATTGGTTCAGGCGGAAAAAAAGTGCACAACTATCCCATGGCACGTCGTGATAGTTGGGATGTGCTGAGCTGAAATAGCTAATTTGCAGAAAAAGTTGAAAAAACTTACACAACTGTCTCGAGGGACAATGAGACAACTGGGACACACATAGCTGAAATAGGTACAATGAATGGAAATCAGAAAATTTGGACTTACAGGGAAATGGTGATCAGGGAGAACTTGGGACACACGTGACGATAAAATCTGAAACACCCACAGCTCTCTAAAATTGGATAAGTTGGAGATATTTGACACAGACTGCCCTTGGGACATCAGGACATCATTTCTCTGAAAATCCAAAAAGACTACAAACAAAGGGAAAAAAAGAGTAATCGGAAAAAGTGGAAAATAAGGCAACAGACAACCTAGAGGAACTTAGGACATGAGGAATAAAAAACCAAAAAACCTGCATATCACTGAAAAATCCTCAAAACTCAATTTTTTGAAAAAATGACTAACTATTTCGAGCTAACATTTCTAAGGGGATATTTTACAAGGGCATTTAGTAGTCACCTAACCTGAAAAATTTTAAAATTGGAGAGGAAAATTTACAACCCTTGGGGGGGTGAGAACAAGTACCAAATAGTAATTTACAAAATGAAGGAGAATAGACAAAATTTTCCAAAAATGTACACCAGTTCCTGTTTGGTAGTGTCCTTATAGGGCGATACTCTCCCAAATCCAAAAAACGGGAAAAGGACCGAGAATGGGAAAAAGGATTTTTTTGACTTGACCAAGAAGCATAAGACAATATCACAATCACACACCAACGAAAGGAAGTATAGGGACTAAGAAAGGGTGTCGCCAATGTTTAATCTTAGCTCTTAGAAACTATGTATGTAACAACATACTAGAGGTGTAATGTAATAGTGATATGTGCATAATGTTGTGTCTACACATAAATGTTGTATTATCATGTGATTTCCATATTATAACTCAATTACATTATTTCACTCATAATAATACTCATCAACAAAATATTAATAATGTGTGCACTTAAACATATTATTTTTTGAACAAGGAAGAAGTTACATTCTTCGTGGATGAATTATGGTCACTTAGTTGCAGTTCACACATAACTAATTTTAAATCTATATTCTCTATTCTTTTATGAACTCTAGGGAAAATTTAGTGATGGATATTACTATTACCACTAAAATATTGAAGCTTGATGAACTAGTTGTAACTTTACTATCTAAGGAGATGAAAAGAATGTTTGTTGACAACTATAACTCAAGAAATATTTTTCAGTTCATGGCAGAGAGAAAGAGAGAGGTAAAAAGAAAAAATATGGATAGAAAAGGTCCAAGAATCCATATCAACATTAAAAAAATTGATGGAAGTGTGGTAAAATAAGACACTTTAAGAATAATTGTAGGCAGAATAAGGATAATAAACACAAAAACAATCCACATTCTGAAGAAGGAGAATGAAGCATAGATGATGGCAATGCTTACCTAGAATCAATTAGCACACATGCATGCACTGATACATAAATTATTGATTTGATTGTGTCATTCCACATGACCCCTCACAGAGAATGTTTTTCTAAATATAAGGGCATGTGTGTTGAGATGGGGGACCAAAAAGTGGACGAAATCTACATTTTTTCCATTTTGCACATAACGTTGGTGGATTATGGTTCAGTTGCATTATAACGTGATTTTTTTCTGAAAAATTTTAACACGCTCGTATCATAATAGACTCAGGTTATGACATTCATAATGCGAGTGTATTTTTCACTATGTTTACTTGAATTTTTCACTAAGAAAACAAAGTGTGAGTATGTTATAATGGGAGGACATTTTGTTTTCTTTGGCTTTGAAACCAGCCATTGTTTGGCTTGGATAACTAATTTTAAGTGATGGACTATATATTATTTGACTGAATATGTTTTTTATAAGAAAACATAAGATTCTCAAGTGTATAACTCATTTTCTCAAGTGTTTTAAGGCAATTTCAAAAAAACACAGTAGCAATGTTAAGATCTCTGTTACACTCATATCAAGGTTTTTCTTTCTAAAATATGACTAGTTTAAGTTTCTTATCCTTAATTTCTATTGATAGTGTCTTCAATTTTCACCAAAACACATGTATAGTTTTTTATACACAAATTTTCATCTGCACATCCAAATTGAAAAAAATACTTTGACACAATCTAGGATCCATGCTACACGCATGCAAAAATATAAAACTTTATTTTGAATTATTTTTCCCAAAATTTGGCTAGAGTACACATGAGTTTTTCATTTTCAAGATGTGTCCTCTTTGAAAATTATTAAATAATAATACACTAATTGAAAACATATGAAAAAATAGTGGGACCTAACACATGATCTTAGTTAACTTTATACCAAATGAATTTATAAAATAATTTATGTAACTAAAAAATGGGGGGGGAGGGGGTGCACATGCATCACTATGTTAAATTTTTGACACAAAAACATGACAATTTTTTGTGTTTACCACATTTCATCCTCTTAATCTCAAACATTTAGAAAAAATAGTTTAGAAACTATATTACCAAAAACACGATTTTTGTTTTTATCATATTCTAAAATTTTGAGCATAAACATGTCATATTCCTTGTTGAAGTTCATATTTTTCTAATTTTAGGAAAAATTGGCCACTTCTGACCCCATTTTGGTCCCTCATTTCTATTCACATACCCATGAGGTGTATGATGGTTGTCAAGTGACTTGTAAAATTTTGTGGAGAGGAAGAGTAAAGATGAAGTTTAGACATGAGAGGAATAAAAAACTCCCTTTTGCTTACACATATTAGACCTTGCTAAAAATAAGGTTTAGGTGAGAAAGATTAATGAAGTCATTTCTCATTCAATAAATATGGGTGCAAATGATATATGGATCTCCGGTTCTAGAAAGAGGAGTGTGTACAAGAACCCTATTTAAACTTGATGTCAGCATTACAGTTGGCGAAAGAAAAACTTTGTTGTATTAAAGGAAAAACTTTGAATCAGATTCCAAGTACTGGATTAGAGAAAACTTTGTAAAAAGAAAATTTGACTGAAATATCACTATAGTGAGTTAAACTGGGTGAAATAAAGAATGTTAACAAAATATTATTTCAGTGATATTTATTGAAAAATAAAGAATTACTTTTGAATGATAAAGCAATGCTTTGGAATGAAAGGTGGGTCATATTTGGTGAAGAAGGATTGCATGTCTTGCAATAAAAAGGTATGGTTAAAGTAATTTTTACTTTTTCCTTAGAATTTGAGTTTTGTGAACATTTGCATGTGTGTATGGAAAATAGATAAGAGTAAAGTTTCCCACTTCAACTACTTGTTTGGCTAGTATTTTACATGCTATACATAATGATATATTTGGACTAGTGAAGGCACCATCACATGGAAAGTTATTATTTTATGTTTATTTCAAAGATTACTACTCTAGGAATGTCTAGATATATTTTCTCATGAAGAAATATGAAGCGTTCAGAACATTTAATAAGTTCAAGGCAATATTTGAGAACCCGTTTGAGAAAAGGATAAAGTTTTTACGCACAAAGAATGAAAGAGAGAATTGTTAAATAAATTTGATAAATTCTCTAAATATTATGGAATAATCAGGTAAAATGCAATTCCTTATACTCCATAGTAGTGTGGAGTAGTATAATGTATGAACACAATGTTGATGGATAAGGCCTTGAATATGATAAGTGGTCCCAACCGAGATAAGAAGTTTTGGGCTGAAGTAGTGGCTACTATGTGTTATTTGATGAATGAATCATCTACATCATCATTGGTGGATAACACCCCATAAGAATATTGGATGGAAAAGAAACCATATATTAAACACTTTTATTTTGTTTTGAAGCATACAAACATATCCTAAAAGAGAAGATAACAAAACTTTATTTAAGATCTGAGAAGTGCATCATTTACGGGTATGGAAATAATGTCAAATCTAATAAGTTCTGGAATTAATGAGTCCAAAAGGCTATTAATGGCTGAAATATTGTCTTGAGGGAATTGAAAGGCATGAAATTCTTGGTAGAGAATTATTTAGATAAGTTATCTCAAGAGGTAAAGAAACAAGGTAGAATCTCTTAAAGTGGTCTCACTATAGGATAAAGGAGAGGCTAAGAGAGATGAGCATTGATATGATCAAGAGACGTCGCCACAATAGAAACTAAAAGGTAATAGATTATTACAAGGGAGTCAAGAGAACTTTTCGGAACAAGGAGTTCATGAGATGATTGGTTATGATATTAGGTTAAGGTGAAATCTAGAAGTTGATGATTTGGATGATAATGTTGTTATTGAACTTAGAAGGTTTGTGAAAATCTCATAATTTTATCCCTTTCGATTTCCATTTAGTATTTCTATTATTGGTAACATATAATGAGGATCGAACAACAATGAAGAAGTCTCTTGGTTTAGATAGACTACGTAATGGATGATGGTTATGAAGGAGGAAATGGTGTCTCTAAAGGAGAATGATAAATGAGACTTCATAACTCTACCTCCTGAAAGAAATTCAATGGGTTAAAAATGAGTTTTTGAGAAGAAATTTAATGCACAGGGAAACTTGGAGAAATATAAGGCTCACTTAATTTTGAAAGGGTTCTGTCAGGTTGAAGGAATTTAATCCGGTGAGGTATTTTCACCTATTGTCAACTTGAATTTTATCAGATTTATTTTAGCTATTGTTGTTACATATGATCTTACGATAGATCATATAGATGTTAAAATTAAACAAAATCATGGTAAGCTTGAGGGAGAAATATACAGGAAGTAACATGACAATTTTTTATTAAATTTTCTTTAGAGGACATAGTTTGTATTCTATTTAGGTCCTTTTATGGCCTGAAACAATAACCAATGATGTGGAATCAGATGTTTGATGGGTGTAATCATAAATTTTACCTTGAAGGAAGTTGTTAGCACATTAGCATTAATACATTTGTTTATATTTGTTAATGGTCTGTTGTTTAACCATTTTCCCATGGTTGCCTCCCTCTCGGCCTATATAAAGGCGTGTGCTCTGTATTCTTGAGATATAGCAATACATACAATCTTTTGGAGTGCCTATCATTGGTATCAGAGCAGGTTATGAGTGAAGGAGGAGAGCAGGCGTTGATTTGTGGTTACCTGTCCCGCGTGAAGGAGTGCAACAGGAGGTGAGTTTTGCAACCCTGGTGAATTATCTCCAGTAGCAAGAAGCCATGCAAAATGTACAAGAAGCCTTCGAAGACAAGGCTCTCATCACGAGGCAAAAACATAAGCCTCGGAAAGGGAAATCAGCCCCCCAGAATCAGAAGCAACATGCTCAGCAGCCATCTTCACATGAATGAACAAAGCATATTGAGGTCGAATGTCACTACATTCGTGAACAGGTCTTGAACCACCAAATTTAGCTCCAGTACTGCCCTACTGATTTTCAGATTGCAGATATTCTCACCAAGCCTCTCGGCAAGGTGAAGTTTGATTTATTTAGGGGGTACATTTGTAAGAGCAGTGTATTAAGGGGGGGAATGTTAGCACATTAGCATTAATACATTTGTTTATATTTGTTAATGCTAATGTACTAACATTCCCCCCCTTAATACATTGCTCTTACAAATGTACCCCCTAAATAAATCAAACCTCACCTTGTCGAGAGGCTTGGTGAGAATATCTACAATCTGAAAATCAGTAGGGCAGTACTGAAGCAATTTGGTTACGTCGCATTCTTGCAGATATAGGGATTCCTGAAGAGAAACCTCCCATCATTCACTGCGACAATCAAGGTGTGTTGAAGCTTGTGAAGAATCCTGTTTTCCATGAACGAACAAAGCATATTGAGGTTGAATGTCACTACATTTGTGAACAGGTCTTGAACCACCAAATTCAGCTCCAGTACTACCCTACTGATTTTCAGATTACAGATATTCTCACCAAGCCTCTCGGCAAGGTGAAGTTTGATTTATTTAGGGGGTACATTTGTAAGAGCAATGTATTAAGGGGGGGAATGTTAGCACATTAGCATTAATACATTTGTTTATATTTGTTAATGCTAATGTGCTAACATTCCCCCCCTTAATACATTGCTCTTACAAATCTACCCCCTAAATAAATCAAACTTCACCTTGCCGAGAGGCTTGGTGAGAATATCTGAATCTGAAAATCAGTAGGGCAGTACTGGAGCTGAATTTGGTGGTTCAAGACCTGTTCACGAATGTAGCGACATTCGACCTCAATATGCTTTGTTCATTCATGGAAAACAGGATTCTTCACAAGCTTCAACACACCTTGATTGTCGCAGTGAATGATGGGAGGTTTCTCTTCAGGAATCCCTATATCTGCAAGAATGCGATGTAACCAAATTGCTTCGCACACAGCTCCTCATGCAGCGCGGTATTCAGCCTCAGTGGATGAGAGAGCAACAACAGTTTGCTTCTTGCTGATCCATGAGATAGGTCCAGATCCGAGATGAAAAACATATCCTGAAGTGGATTTCCTGTCATCAACGGATCCTGCATAGTCTGAGTCTGTATATCCCTGTAAGAAGAACTGAGTGTTCTACTGATACTCCAGACCAAAGTCAACTGTACCTCGGACATATCTCAACACATGCTTTACTGCTATCCAATGACATTTCTTTGGCTCTTGCATAAATCTGGTGAGATAGCTCACAGCAAAGCAAAGATCTGGTCTGGTATAAGTCAAGTAAATGAGACTCCCGACAAGCTGCCTGTAGTGAGTGCCATCTACCTGTGGTGAATCCTGGAATCTAGATAATTGCAAACCTTTTTCCATAGGTGTGGACATTGGTTTACAATCTGACATTCCATACTTTTCCAAGATTGTCTTGGCATATTTCATCTGGGAGACAAAGATATGATTCTTCTTCTGCCATATCTCTAAGCCAAGACAATAGTGAAGTAGCCCCAAATCAGTCATGTCGAAGGATTTCTTCAGATCATTCTTTACATCATCTACAAGATTGTCAGAACTTCCTGTGATCACAAGATCATCTACGTACAAAACCAAAATGAAAATCTCTGTTCCTACCTTCTTGATATACAAATTTGTATCTGAGGGGCTACGAGTGAATCCATGCTGCAATAGGTGATCATCAATTTTTATATACCATGCCCTAGGTGCTTGTTTGAGTCCATAAAGAGACTTTATCAGACGACATACCTTCTATGGTTGATGCTCGTCTACAAACCCTTCAGGTTGGGCCATGTACACTTCTTCTTGTAGATCACCGTTTAGAAAAGCACTCTTGACATCCATCTGCTGAAGTTTCCATCTATTTTTTGCTGCCAATGCACATACAACTCTGATGGTTTTGATCTTCGCAGTGGGTGCAAAGGTCTCGTCATAGTCAATCCCTTCTTGCTGAGCATAACCCTTTGCAACAAGTCGTGCTTTGTGTTTGTCGATTGAACCATCTGCCTTATATTTTGTTTTGAAAATCCATTTGCAGCCAATGGATTTTTTACCTGGAGGCAGATCGACAAGTTCCCACGTCTGATTCTAAATCAGGGAATCATATTCAACATCCATAGCCTGTTTCCACTGTGTTTGGCCTAATGCCTCACGAACAGTGTCAGGTTCGGTGCTCTCAACAACTGAACTCATGCGTGCAAAATTTACCTCATGTCTTGCTTGACTTCATGTTCTAACTCCCATAGAAGTACCAGGAAGTGAGTTCAGGTGTGCATCCCTGATAGTACTCTGGACCCATTTTAGATGTTGGCGCTGCTGATGTGAAGATGTGTTTTCCAGTGTGCCAAGATCAACGAACAAGTCTCCATTGAGCTCTTCTTCTCTCTGAGAAGAATCATCTATCTCATCATCTGGATGTGTGAGTAATCTATGTGACGAGGTCGGTACTGGATCTCCATTGTGTGGCAGGGAGTCAAAGGATGACTCATCACATACCACATCTCGACTCTCGTAGATCTTCTTTGTCTCAGGATCCATGAGACGATATGCCTTTGAGGTAGTACTATACCCCAAGAAAAGACATGGCAGTGTCTTTGGATCGATCTTCTTCCTTCTCTTATCTAGAACATGCATATATGCAGTACAACCAAAAACTCTCAAATGATGAATAGAAGGTTTACGACCAGTCCATACCTCTTCCGGTGTCTTGTTCTGCAAGATCTTCGTGGGTGCCCGGTTGAGTAAATACACTGCTGTCTGGACTGCTTCTGCCCAAAACTAATCCTCCAACTTGGTGGTCGAGAGCATACAATGAGCCATCTCCATGACAGTCCTGTTGTGGCGCTCGGAAATCCCGTTCTGTTGCGGCGTATAGGGAGCAGTCAAATGTTGCTGAATGCCATGCTACTTCAGGTATGCTAAGAACTTCTTTGACAGAAATTCCCCCCCTCGATCTGAGCAGAGGAGAAGAAGAGGCTTCCCAGACTACCTGGTGGCTTGCTGGTAGAAGGTCTGGAAATTTGCAAGTTCCTCACTCTTCTTCCGAAGGAAATATACCCACATTTTCTGTGAGTAATCATCAATGATGAGCTAAAAATATGCAAAACCTTGAAAGCTAGCTGGCAGGGGTCTGCAAAGATCGGTGTGAATGACCTGAAGAGGCTCTGTAGAATGATAAGAGCTCTGTTTGAATGGACCTCTATGTTGTTTACCCGCAAGACATCCGGAGCAAACAGGTAAGGAATGGGAGAGTGGAGGAAGCCATCTTACCATTTCCTTCGCACTGAGTTGATGCAAAGCCCTGACAGAAAGATGACCATATCAAAAGTGCCAAAGTGCCAGTGGACTCTGCCATTGATGCAGAGAGAGCAACACTAGATGAAGTGATTGCATCTAACGCAAATAGACGGCCCTTCAGAAATGCTTGAGCAATGACTGACTCTCCCTGGGAAATGATGTAGGACTTGACCCCTTTTTCAACAAAGAATTCAACCTGCATTCTATGGTTAAGAAGTTGACTTACAGACAAAAGATTTGAAGTCAAACCTAGAACATAGAGCACCTTTGTGAGTGTACATCTTCATGTTCCAAGAGGAATGATGACATCACCAATCCCTGCTGCAATATACTCTTGATTGTCTACAATGGTGATCCGATCTCCAGTGGGCCGGTCACTGAGAGTATGGAACAACTTCTTGTTGCCAGTCATGTGTTTGCTGGCGCCTGAATCAATCAACCAGACATCTTCTAACGGCTGCGAAGTCTGTGAGACTAGAACAATGTCAGAATGAGTCGTATCTAGTACCTCTTCATCGGAGGTGGCATCCTGCTGAGCAGCAATTTGGCCCTTCTGCCTCTGATTACGAGCATGCCATCGGGATTTCTCGGAATATCCTCGGCCAGAAGTGCTCTCTTCGCCAGAATTTCCATACTTGCGACCGTTGTAATAACAGTTCGCAGTCATGTGCGTATCCATGGAGCATATGTGACACCACCGATCCACCTTGTGATTATGCTGCTTCTGGGGTGGCTGCTGTGATGGCCGCTGTGAAGATGGCTGCTGAGCATGCTGCTTCTGATTCTGGGGGGCTGATTTCCCTTTCCGAGGCTTATGTTTTTGCCTCGTGATGAGAGCCTTGTCTTCGAAGGCTTCTTGTACATTTTGAATGGCTTCTTCCTGCTAAAGATAATTCACCAGGGTTGCAAAACTCACCTCCTATTGAGTGATTGTCAACGTGGTGATCAGTGTCCGAAACCTTGATTATTTAGGGGGTACATTTGTAAGAGCAATGTATTAAGGGGGGGAATGTTAGCACATTAGCATTAATACATTTGTTTATATTTGTTAATGGTCTGTTGTTTAACCGTTTTCCCACGGTTTCCTCCCTCTCGGCCTATATAAAGGCGTGTGCTCTGTATTCTTGAGATATAGCAATAGATACAATCTTTTGGAGTGCCTATCAGAAGCAATATGGATCATTATGTGTACTTCAAATAATAAGGGGATAAGTTTATCATCATAGTGCTCTATGTGGATTATATGTTGTTGGTTAGCAACAATGGGGAAATGATCAAATACGTGAAAGCTCAACTTTATTAGCATTTTGACATGAACGATCTTGATGCTACAAAGTTAATATTGGCATGGAGATAAGAAGGGATTGTTTGAATAGAAAGATATGTATAAATTAGAGTAGGTATGTGAGGATAATGTTAGAAAGGTTTAGAATGCAAGAAAACAAGTAGGTAAGCACATCCTTTTGATTTGGTCAAAAAATGTCTAGAGACATAATATGACCTGGAGGATATTGCACATGTATTGTATAAAAGTGTAGTAGGAATCTTGATGTATGTAATAGTATACACAAGACATGGAATTACACATCTTGTACGAGTAATAAGAAGATATATGGAAAATCCCAAGTAGGAGCATTGGACTGAAGTTAAGCAATTTTTTAGATATTTAAAGGAAACTAGTGATCATTCTGTAGAAACACATTCTTGCAATGAAGAGGTTTGTCTTCAAAGGCAATATGGAAAGACTAGGTTCATACAAAAGGTACTAAGGATAATTTGTGACACATATTGGCATCGCTTTGGGAAATAATCCTGAGTATCATGCTCAAACAAGGGGAATTGATGTGAAATATCATTTTTTTAGAGAAATAGTAAAAGAAAAGAGGATGAATTTAGAAAAAGATGACAAAAAGGTGAATATGGCAGATTTATAAACTAAGGCAGTGAGTGCTGAGAAGTTTACTTGGTGGAGGAAAGTAATAAGCTTAGTAGCGCATAGCTACTAAGGAATGAGTTCATATTTTTTGTGATGGAGTAGGAAATAAGGGGGAGATTGTTGGTATTCTCCTACCCATGCAACACTCATGCAAGGGTGTTGGGCTATTTTTAAGTGTTTTTCTTTAAAGAAATGGTTTTGCCTAATAATAATAAAGAAAGCTTAGCTTTGTCACTTGAGTTCATTGTAAAAGCAATGGCCTTTCTTTAAAATATTATTTTAATTATTCAGCTTGCTTTCCAAGCAAGGTTAATTATAGATTATTCTTTGGTTATAAAAGTATATGCTCTTATTGTGAGAGGTATGTAGGAAATACTTAATTGTTGGAGGCTAAAACTATGGACACTTGTTATTGTATTTACAAGCTTTTCAAGTTAATACAAGGTTTAAATTTTTTTGTTGGTTCTTACTTGAAATGGTTTTTTTAGGATTAAAATTGTGTCAATATTATTGGTATGTTCTATTTTATTGCTGACCTGGTTATTTTTTGAACTATGTGGTTAATTTTATTGCTTGGACACTTGCATGAAATGCTAACAACATTTAGATGTGATTTTTTCTTTTTGGCTTTGACATTATATTTTCCCAATAATATTCAATGTTTTTTATTGTTAAAATTCATGCATAGGGTTGAGTGGCTATTATAATTAATTTTACCATAAGTAGATTTAGACGATGGTAACAATTAATTCTATTTTTTCCCACCTAAACAAGTAAGATCTATTGTCCAGAAAGTTGGCACTAAACCACCTGACTTGCCTTGTTTTGTGGTTATAAAATTCAACAACTACGTTGACCTGACATGGGATGATGCATTTCTCCTAACATGTCCCTATTCCTACAGTTTCCCATGGGATATGCAAGCGAGTTTTGCTCCAAGTAACATGGGCTTTAACTATTAATCCACAAAACAAAAAGGCCAACATTGCAAAATGAAACTATTGACATTGGGAGAGTTGAACGACAAGTACCTAATTTTATAGCTATTGCTATAGTTTGTTCCATCAAGAATCTACGCAATGCACCCTCTTTCTCCTTTGAGCAGCTCCAAAAAAAGATATGTGGTACATATGTGACTAATCAAAGGAAAAAATACATTCACCTATGTTCCCTATAGTAATTTCCCGACCATTAAAATTCTTCTCCCTCACTCCCCTTCTGCATCACTCCTCCACACACGTTCACTCTTTCAACTTTAGTTTCTTCAACTCCTCTCCACGGACATCTTCATTCCACCCCTAATGTGCAATTGCTAGTTTTAACTACCAAACATGGAAATGCAATATGCATAAATGCTCTTTACTACTACCATCTACTTTCTTGGACTGCATTACTTATAAGTTGGCATTTAAAATAACTTTCTTTTTAACTTCAACGACAAACAATAAACACAAATTTCCTTAAATATATGCATTTCTTGGTTAGTCTTCAATATGTGAACGAGTTTCACTCATATGTATTCTTGGCATAGGCGGCAAATAATGAATACAAAAGGGAATAGAGACATCCCAATTTTTTCAATTGGTGACATCTCTATCTTACTCCTCATACCAAGAATTAAAATATACATAGTTGGTGTCCTCAATAGTGAAAATTTAGCATGCTTATTCACAATAAAAAGCTAAGTGCCATGGCATTTTCACACGTTTTTAATCATTGAAAGGGTCATGGCATTTTCACACGTTATTAATCATCCTAGGACCAAGGCATTTTCACATATTGTCATGCATTCAGCAATCATGTGAAATCACTATCACATCCAAATAATGTCTGATCTCGTCTCTACCCTTGAGGCCCTCCTCATCAGTTAATGTCAATCCAAATGGATACATTCAATCAGCTCGACTCTTCCCCTGTTCTTCTTTCCCTTACCTTCACAGCTATTCTTGGCATTACTCTTACCCTGCTCTGCATCCGTTATAAACATCGATCCCTTCTCAAACTTCCTCCTGGAAATTTAGGCTTCCCTTTCATTGGGGAGACGATACCGTTTGCATCTCAGCCACCACAACAGTTTTTGAATCACAGAGTCACGAAATTCGGTAATGTTTTCAAGACGTCATTGATTGGGCATCCCACAGTTGTACTCTGCGGTCCTTCGGGAAACCGTTTTCTCCTCTCGAACGAGGAAAAGTTAGTGCAGATGTCATTGCCCAGCTCTACGATGAAACTCCTTGGGCAGGATTCCATTTTCGGCAGAACGGGAGAGGAGCATAGAATTGTACGCACTGCACTAGCCCGCTTTTTGGGACCGCACGCATTACAGAATTATATGCCCATAATTAGTTCAGAGATCCAGAATCACATCAGCAAAAAATGGAAGGGAAAAGATGAAGTGAAGGTGCTTCCTTTGATAAGAGGCCTCATCTTTTCAATAGCAACCAGCTTGTTTTTCGGTATAAATGATGAGCACCAACACGAGAGACTTCAAAAACTTTTGGAAGCTGTTGGTATGGGAATTGTGTCTATTCCGATCGACCTTCCGGGAACTCGTTTTCGTAAAGCGCTTCAGGCGCGGTCGAAGCTCGATAAAACTCTCATCTCTTTAATGAAAAGGAGAAGAAACGATCTGAGTTCAGGCGTAGCTTCAAGCGACCAAGATCTACTGTCTGTGTTGCTCACCTTCAAAGACGAAAGAGGGAATCCATTCACAGACAAGGAGATCCTCGATAACTTCTCTCTTATACTTCATGCCTTATATGACAACACTATTTCACCACTCACGTGTGTGTTTAAGCTTATGTCCAACAATCCTGAATCCTATGAAAAAGTAGTTCAAGGTACGCCAATCCCCTGTTTTTTTTTTTTTCTTTTATCTTGTGTGTGCTTTGTAATTTATGTGGGGTATGTTAATAACAGAGCAATTGGGAATACTTGGCAATAAAAAGGACGGGGAAGAAATCAGCTGGAAGGATCTGAAATCAATGAGATATACATGGCAAGTAGTTCAGGAGACCATGAGGATGTTCCCTCCAGTTTACGGAAATTTTCGCAAGGCTCTTACTGATATTCATTACGAGGGCTATACAATTCCGAAAGGATGGAAAGTAAGCTATTTTCAGCCATTTAATTTCGGTTCGTGTTTTAAACTTCGATGTTTAAACGCTTGATTTCTTGATTACACTAAAATAGTTTTATTAAACTTCGGAAACAGATTTTATGTTCGGCTTATACTACAAATTGGAAAGCAGACTGTTTCGATGAGCCGCATAAATTCAGGCCTTCAAGATTCGAGGAGGAAGGAAGGCATGTAGCACCTTACACATTCTTACCATTTGGAGCAGGCCTGCGCGTATGTCCAGGATGGGAATTGGCAAAGACGGAGATATTACTGTTTGTGCATCATTTTGTTAAAACGTTTAGTAGCTACATACCTGTTGACCCTAAAGAAAAACTCTCAGCGGATCCACTTCCTCCACTCCCTCTCAATGGGTTTTCCATTAAACTTTTTCCCAGATCCTAATTCAGATCCACTCCTTCCCATTGTAAATTTTGAGTTTTGTATATACGTGTACTGAACAGGTTTTCTTTAGTGAGATTATCCATGAAAAGTTTTTTCGGGATCACTGATCGAAATTTAATAAGCCATAGGTGAAAAATGTTATATTTTAAAATTCAAACAATTTTACAAAACTTCAGAAGGAGGGTTACAATTACAAATTTACAATACACAATATGTCCACATGTTTAATCCAAGACTAATAGGATTTTAAGAACTAGCAATTGCATCAGAATGGAGCAATGGTTACGCTGAAACGTTGTCTAATGTAGCTGATACAAGAAGGGTAGAAAACAATTTAAAGAATGCGAAAGTAAAGGTCAATGGAAGCGAGAAAAGATACTCGACCACAAAACAGGTTCTAAATCATGTAGAAATATCATGGCCAAAAATTAGGTTGAATATCATGTATGATTGGAGGGAAAGTTGAAAACGCTTCAAATATCAAATAGAAGATATGACAGCCAAATTATGGAGGATTTTGCATTTTGCTTTGAAATTTTAAACATAGGTAATAAAGAGGTTACTAGCGGAGATTAAGAAGGAGTGTTCCATTAGGGGGTATCAATAGATATTATTAATACAAAAACTCAACAATGTATTTAAATTGATAAAGTTTCTGCTGACCAAAATAGGCTCACACTTATTTTTGGTCAACTACTACCATTTTCCTCTTTTTGTGCTTCAATCTAAAATTTTAGATATTTTAAGCACTTAAGGCTCCCTGAAAGCATTTCCATCAGATAGGAAATTTCTTCCACTTTCAAGAAATATAAAGAAGTCATTCTAACTCCTCATATTTTACAAATGACGGGCCGACGAGCCTTGGAAAGATTTTTTGCCAAAAACATGCTGGCGGGTTTGGGGAAGACTTTTCGCCAATGAGAAGATTGCAGACTGGCGGGGCGGCGAGAGATTTTTTTGCATTTTTGTACTTTTCGCAAAATGCACAAGTGGAAAATGTGGGCCAGCAGGCCCGTGATAATTTCTTTTGCTAAGTGGGTCTGCAAGGCCGCGAAGGAAATTTTGCTCGAGTGTAAATTCAGGCCGGCGGGTCTACAAGGAATTTTGGAAATTTTGCACTTTTTGCAAAATGGTGCAGTTTTCAAGTGCGGGCCCACGAGCCCATGGAGTCTTTTTCGCCAAATGTAAGAGCCCGAAGCTTTTACGTGTCTTATTGGCGCAACTTCAAAGGCGCAGCCCAAAGAAGGTTTCCCAAATGAGCACAGGCTTGCCACGTGGTCAAAGTCGAAAATGGGGGTAGGAACGACCGATGAATCAACTAAGTGTAGAAGGATCAACAAAATCCTCCACATGCCTCAACGACGTAACTTCAAGGGGCGGATCTAAAAGTGAAGACTCAAACGAGCGCCAACTCTCCACGTGTCTAGGGTCCAACAGAAGTCAAATGGGCAGTAGGCCCGAAGTGGCTAAGTATAAAGGAACGAGCATGAAACTTCCACGTGCCTCATCGGCACAACTTCAAAGGAAGAATCAAGAGCGGTTCCTCAAATGTGCATTGAACCTCCACGTGTCCAAGTTCAGACATATGGCCCCGCCAAACAAGAGGGACTTAGCCAAAACACAAAGAAATAGAACAGAGCCGCAGAAGGTGCTACGTGTCTCTTTAGCGCAACTTAAAATACGTGACCCAAAAGGCAATCCCCAAACAAGCACCAAGCCTCCAGGTGTCCCAGGTCTGAAAAGAAGGTAAAATTAGTTGTTGAAAAGACTAAACAAAGACAGGCCAATGGAAGGAGCCACGTGTCATCTCAGCGCAACTTCAAAGGGAAAATCAGGATGCAAGTCCCATATGTGCACTGAGCCTCCACGTGTCCCAAGTTAGACATAAAGTCTTCACCAAATGGGAGGGACTAGGGCACAATACAAAGGAAACCGAGGAGCCCACGGAAGTTGTGACGTGTCATTTTGGCGCAACTTCATGAGCATGAGGAGGGGGTTGAATCTTCAAGGCGAATGAGGCTGCCACGTGGGTCTTGCACAGATGAACTCTTTTAAATATTGTGAGCCCGCGACCTTGATCTTCAGACAACCATATCTTTCGACTGGAAGCTTAGCATTGAGCAGGAGAGCACTTTTGGAAATCTCTCAGCACCGAATTCTCGCCTGCCACCATTAATGTTTCGGTCCGTTATTTTTGAGGCTATCAAGTCTCCCACCTGCCACCATGATGAAGAATGGGCATCTTTTCTTGTCTAGTAAGGAATAGCGACGGGGGCATGGGTGTTACAGCGAGAATCATCATCATGGTAGGTGGATTCAATGCTCTTCCAAGGGTGGTTGGAGTAGGATTCAAATTCTTCCCTCCTTTCTCTCTTATTCTTCCTATATATTGTAAAAGAGGGGCATTTTCTCAAAGGTTGGTCATTTTTTCTGTCCTACCCCCATCTCTTTTTCTTCCTTAGGGTAGAATCTGCAGTCTAAGCCTCCTCCCTTGGCTCTCTAATGGAATTTTCCTGCCTCTTTCCCACTGATGATGTACTAGGTGACTTATGGAGCAATAAAACTTATTTTGTGATGCATTTGTCCATCATTTGCTTATTTTATTATCTCTTCTCGCATCTTGTCACTATAGGGTATAATGTGCATACTCTGATGTCTATTGCAGGTTTTGGGAGCTGTGTTTAATGGGTTTGAAGTGGTGTTCTGTGTGACTCTATCTTTGGTCTACGATGCATTTTCCCATCCTCTCCATTGCTCACCTCTCTCCATTTCAGGAAGTTGGATTTGTGATCAGCTACTTCCTTTTCTAGTGTATCACTGCTTAGTGTAGGATCTCTTTCACTCTCTCTCTCTCCCTGGTTCCTTGGAATGGTTAGATTAGGATAGATAGGATTTTCCTGTAGTAGAGTAGCTTATGGCAAGTAGTTTAGGAAGAAGAAGTTGACTTTCTCTAGAGGGCCATCTCAAGTCCGTAAGTCCCATAGCTTAAGAGATGGTCCCATGTTGTGCAATCACAACGAATGCCCCACTCAAATCCCAGGACATTCGGGGGTGCTATGTGTTGGTGCTCAAATCAGTCTCACCCCAGTTGTCATTGAAATTCCTTACTTTGCGGCCTCTGTCATGTTTTCTATCTCCCCGAGTTGGTGCTTGAAGACTCTGTCCTCCATTTGGCTACCATGATCAGTCCCTTCCTTGGTCGAAGATCACTTAAAGATCCAGAATTTTTTTTTCATTTCTTTGTCCATCCAAAGGAGTCTGTAAATTGGGGGTAAAACTCAGGTTGTTCCTTTCCTTAGGATTTCCGAAGTCACATATTGTTTTCCCTGTCAATTTTGTCCCAAATACGTGAGGAAACATGATTGGATGTAGCTCGGAGGATCATCTTTGAACCTTATAACATTTCCAAATTCTCTGTCCTTGAAGAAAAATTCATCTCTGGGCTCAAATGGTCATTTTCCTGCTTTTTTACGGTTTGATGGGTGTGTTTTTCCTGTCAAATTTACATCTTTGCATCAGTGGAAACGTGGCCCTTTTTGGTTTGATGCGGCTTGGCTGGGCACTCTAAAACATCTATGGCTCGCTTCAACCCAAAACATGTCCACGTGGAGGAACGACGGTTGGTTGAAAATTCAACTTTTGGTTTGGCATTGGAGTTGTGTTGAGGGGACATGTGGAGGATTCTGCTGCTTTCCCGGACATAGAAAAAATTTCATGTAGCTGGTATAGTTTTGGCAAGCCATGGACATGTGGTGGGCTGGAGCTCATTTGAGGATCCGCCTTAGGGTCCCAGCTTGACAATTGCGACAGGGAGACATGTGGAGGCTTTCGCCGGCTCCGCTTTGTACTTAAACTTTTCAAAGCAATTTTCTAAGGCTTGGGACACATTGTGATCCTATGCTTGTTTAGGGTCTCTTCTCTTAGGCACCATCTCAAAGTTGCGCCACGAAGAAACGTGGTGAGCTTGCGCTTGTTCAGGGTCTCCGCTCTTGGGTACCATCTCGAAGTTGCGCCATGAAGACACGTGGAGGCTTCCACCAGGTCTTCCCATACTTAGACTTTTCAAGCAACTTTCTAGAGGCCTGGGACACGTGGAGGGACCACGCCTATTTGGGGACCAGCCCTTGAGTTTTATTTCGAAGAAGTGCAAGGAGGACACTTGGAGGCTTCCTCTCACTTTACCCTTTACTTGGAATTTTCAACAGCCAAAGGAGACTATCTCAGACCCTACACACATGGCGCCTTCCACTGAACCTTCACCTTTTAACTAACTCTATTGGACTGAGACACGTGTTGAGCCCACGCTTGTTTGGGGAATTTACTTTTGGGGACCATCTCAAAATGTGCCATTGAGGTGGAGGCTCCCACTGGCTCCTTTTTTCACCGAGACTTTTCAAAGGCCGAAAGGTGTTTTTCTTGGGCCTAGGGTACGTGGAAGGCTCACGCTCTTTTGAGACCTGCCTCTATGCTTCTCCTTTGCATTTTCTCTAAGTAAACACATAGACGACTACGATATAAAGTGGAAAAGGGGTAGGATCAATAGTTTCTGTACATTTCACCTGTTTTTCTGCCATTTTTGCTCCAAGACTCTTGGAGACATGAATACGCACTATTTTTCATTGTTCTTTGATGAAATTCTTTGTCATCTCTGCCGGTCAGGTGCCATTGAATGGATTTGAAACTTAAATTGTGAGTCTAAGGATTGTTAAGGTCAATATTTTGAAGAGGTAATCACTCATATACTCAAAAAAATAGGAATTACCAGAGGAAATGGATGCGGGGCAGAAATTACAGAGGAAAAAGAGGGAAAACGGATAAAATGATGAAAGTGTAGGTGTAAAAGGTGAAAAAGGCGTTGCCTCGAGAGTAAAAAGGGATGACTTGTCAAGTCTAGCTATGCAGAGGCTCCAAAAAATGATTAAAAGGGGGATTTCTCGCATGACATAATCGGAATGATTAAAAGGACTCCTGAAAAGTTGTGGCATGGCATCCTAGTCATTAGTCGAGGGCCCAAGTAACATGATCAGTTCACAATTGGTCCAACTGGAAGATTTCAAATCTGAATTTGTTGAACGTCATTATCTAAAACAAATTGGTAACAAGCAAAGTTCCCTTGAATATTCTTCTCTTTTGGGGGCAAAATTGAGTGAGAAAAATGTATAAATGCAATGAGAATACTCTTACAAATGGTCGAAGTTTGAATTCTGGAGAAAACATTTGAGAAAGTCATCTTCCTGAGAGACCAAAGCTGAGATAACACGTTATTTTCTTCTGCGTTAGATTTTCTGTCGTGTCAAGTTGGTTGCATATCTATAGCCATTGACAAGCACTGAGATTTCTCTAGAAGCTTTCCCCTACTGATGAATCCAAGAAATTTTGGAATTAGTTTGTGTCCAATCTCTAGCAATTTGTGTCTGCTTTGTTTCAGAATGTATGCAAATATTTTATTTCATTCCCATTACAAACTTATATTGAAATCTTTGTGAAATCACACAGTATCTCGCCCCTCTGACAATTTAATGATATTTGCAATTTCATTTCAAGAAGAGCCTTCATCTTGGATGAGATAAACAAATTTAAAATCAATTCACTATCATTTGTTGATAATGATTGTCTGTAAGTCTTCGGGTGTACCTTAGGCATGATTAATCAAAGAGTTTAGTGTTTAATTGAGTCTTCCCATTCGAGCCTTTGTGTTGGAGTCTCAAATATTGTGTGAAAGCATGCTGATCTGGGCCTCCATTAAAGTACACCTTCTGGTTGAAGGAACGTCTTAACTATTCTGAAGCTTTCTGTTGTTGAAGTTGTTCATTGTTGTAAAGTCCCTCTGAAGATCTGGTATAATCAACATTATCCTACTTCATCTCCCACCAAAATCATTTAAAAACCTTTGATCCACCCTAATCTACCCCTGTTTGCCCTGTGTATCAACAAAGGAAAAAAATCTACTTGCAAAAATATGCAGAACAATTAGTATTTCTTAATGTCTTTAGTAACCATAGCCTTGTGTTAAAAGTATCTCCATCATTTAGAAGTGACAACTCTTAAGATTTAAATCATGGAGTATTGACCGTATTTTCCCAAGGTTCTCTTCATAGAATTTGTGCAAAAGAAAGATATCTCCAACTGCTTCACCAAACAGAGGTTACAATAAGGGTCCTCTCACCCTGGTCAAAGAGGCACGCCCTAAAGTAGTGAGGACAGGTCAAATCCTATTAAATGTGCTATCCATGTCTCCAAAAATATGAGAACAAAGGGTCAGT
This sequence comes from Taxus chinensis, assembly GCA_019776745.2. Classification (NCBI taxonomy): domain Eukaryota; kingdom Viridiplantae; phylum Streptophyta; class Pinopsida; order Cupressales; family Taxaceae; genus Taxus; species Taxus chinensis. Next base: position 619,763,246 of record CM034154.1, read on the forward strand.
CAGATCTCATCCCCAGCTACAAAATGACACACACTACGATCTATCTACCTCTAAGCTCCCTGTCGAATCTATGTTGTTGATTGGCCTAAAAAGGAGAATGAATTTGGATACCAACACTGTGATTTTGCATCAACAATTTTCGCACTCCTGGTGGGACACCAAGCTTATATTTTTCTCATCTTTCCAAGGTGTCTCATTATAAAAAAAACAAATCTTAAGCCACTGTGCAACCACTCAACAATCTTGGCATGCCCGATGGGACAGGTCTGAAGCACCTTACCACTTCATTTCATCAAGTTGATGTGTTATTGGTGAGATTCATTCTTTGGAGGCACTTTCAAGCACATCTGGAAACTCCATCTAGTAAACAACCCATTCCTTGAGTTACAGACCTTCTTCCCATCCATTTCCAGCCACTATTCTTTCCACATCTTTCATCTTCTTCCATCCCATTAAGTTTTGCAATCATGCCTTCTTTCCCGTCATGGAATTCTCATTTGCAGCAATAGACCTATTTCCCTTCATCCTCATAGTTTTAAAATACTCCCGTAAATTAGTTTTATGAGCCCCACTATCCCAGAAATGCATACAACCCATTTTTTCTAACCAAAATGTTTACGAAGAATGGGCTTATGCAGATGATGGTGGAAACTCCTTGGTTGAAGTTGATTTTGAGAGGTAGGTGCAAGAGATGGAGATGGGAATGATGTAGCTTAGAGTCAAGTGCTATATAGTAAAAGATAAAGTTGGCTACAAGGCCCCTTGTCCATGGGCCGGCCCTATACCAGGCTGGTTTAGTGCCCAACAAAAGCTGCACTTCATTACTGAGATGTTGCCCCTGATTACAGAATGGGTGGAGAAAATGGATGCTAAAAAATATAACACACGATAACCCTATCAATGGGGCAACCCTGCACTACCATCTCACAGTCCTCCCACTCCACCGTGCCAACTTACATCATCTCAACCCACTGCACATGTTCCTAGATTCTTGCGTGATCCCCACACTCAGAATTATGTCCCTTCCACATCCATCCTCCCATTTTCTTCCAAGTCCACTCTACCTATTTGTACCATAAATGAATAACCCCCTATAAACGCCCTTTCCCCAACCAATGTCATCATGTTCGATGACTGCAGGACAATTGAAGAATGGCTTGATTCATGTGATTCTGACTGGGAAGAAGAAATCATATGAGCACCTGTTTCAGAGAAAAATTAGTTAGCTCAAGAGGACGCAGTTTTGGAGGAACCAAGAAGTTTTAGAGGCTCCAAGTGTGGAGCAGGCTACAAAATAACCTTCAGTTATTCCTCCCACTTCATCCCCTTCAGGATCTGATGTCAAAGAAGAGTTTCATATTTTAAAATTCATGTTTGAGAATGAGGGGAACCATGCTGAGCAAATTACAAATGCAGAGGACACCATGGAGGAGGTCAAGTACATGCAACAAGACAACAAGGAGGCAGATTGTATGTCAGACTTGGAGGAATGCTTAGATGGAGAGGAGCCTGAGGAGATCACATCATTTTCTCCCCCATCATCCGCCTTCCAAGCACTTGAACCTGCTACCATGGAGGAGAAAATTCAAGGACAACATCATTTTCCTCGTAGCAGCCCTCTAGATCTGAGGTTGGAGGATCCTAATATTCCATGTTATTCTCAGGAGGAGGAACGAAAAGAGTACAAGGATCCCATCTCTCTCACACCATTCACCAAAGAAGGTCCACAATAAAACTCCATCCTTGGAGTCAAAATTCATAACCATGGGCACATTCAAAGGACCAGACCGTGCCTAATTAGCTACTTGGCTTCATTGGAGCCAAGGGAGAATCCAAAACAATTCATGCCCACTTCAAGGCATGAGGATGAGTATCAAAGTACCAAAGATCATCCGCAATGCCTCTTCAATCCAAATGAAGAGAAAATAAAAGAGGTATTTGTCTTGTTTCCATTTAACACCTTGATGATTTGGGTGGTGGATCAGTTTATGGTTAGTTTTTAACTCATACTAGCAGCCATATTCAGTTTCAAATCATTTTCATGGCTACCTTTTGTGTGGAAGGGAAGCTACTTCTCCCTTTCGATTGCAGGTTTAAATTGAGTGCCTTTGTAGGTTTACATTAGTTTAGGTTTATTTTCAATAGAACAAGTGCTTGTGCACACTCTACATATCCCACTTGAGGCATGTATGATTTCCATTTTTGTACATAGTGTGTTGTGGTGTTTTGTTTCTCGTGCACAGTGCATTGGAAGTAGCATTTGGTGAGATCAACTCTAGTTCAAGTGGTGTTCCAAGTGGCTCATGGATCAAATTTTAGAGATTATGATCAGATTTTTGTTTATCATACTATCATTCGTGACTCAATGCCCAATGGATGCTTCAAGGAAATTGGTCATTTCACCTATCAGGCAGGTGATTCTCATAAGTCTCCAAATTGTTGACCAAAATAAGTTGACACTTATTTTTGGTCAACTAACACCATTTTCCCCCTTTTGTGCTCCAATCTAAATTTTTACATAATTTAATCACTTAAGGTCCCCTGAAACAATTTCCATCAGAGATGAAATTTCTTCTCCTTTCAAAAAATATAAAGAAGTCCTTCTAACTCCTCATATTTTGCAAAAGGTGGGCCGATGGGCCTTGGAAGGATTTTTTGCCAAAAGTAGGCCAACAGGTATGGGGAAGAATTTCCACCAATGGGAAGATTGTAGACCAGTGGGGCAACAGGAGAGGTTTTTGCATTTTTTCACTTCTCACAAAAGGAACAAGTGGAAAATGTGGGCCACCGGGCTCGGTATGATTTCTTTTGCTAAGCGGGCCTGTGGGGCCACAGAAAAAATATTGCCTAAGTCGCAGACCAAGTATGAAGCTTCCACGTGTATCATCGATGAAACTTCAAAGGAATATCCCAAAGAAGGTTTCCCAAATGAGTGCGGGATCGCCACATGGTCAGAGTCAAAAATGGGGGCATAAACGGTTGATAAATCAGCTAAGTATAGAAGGATCAATAGAAGCCTCCACGTGCGTAAAGGGAATAACTTCAAGGGGCAGATCTAAAAGTAGAAACTCAAACGAGCACTAGCTCTCCACGTGTCTAGGGTCCAATAGAATTCAAATGGGTAGCATTCCCAAATTGGCTAAGTATAAAGGAATGAGTGCGAAGCTTCCATGTGTCGCATTAGCGTAACTTCAAAGGAAGAATCAAGAGTGGGTCCTCAAATGTGCGCTTAACCTCCATGTGTCCAGGGTCAGACATATGGCCTGACCAAACAAGAGGTACTTAGCCAAAACACAAAGAAATAAAATAGAACCATGGAAGGTGCCACGTGTCTCTTTGGTATAACATCAAATGCGTAACCCAAAAGGCAGTCCCCAAACAAGCGCCAAGCCTCCACATGTCCCAGATCTGAAAAGAAGGTAGAATCGGTTGATGAAAAGTCTAAATAGAGGCAGGCCAGTGAAAGGTGCCATGTGTCATCTCGGCACAACTTCAAAGGGAAAAACCTGATGTAGGTCCCAAATGCGTGCTGAGCCTCCACGTGTCCCAGGTCAGACATAAAGTCTTCACCAAACAGGAGGGACTCAGATGGAATACAGAGGAAACCGAGGAGCCCAGAGAATCTTCCACTTGTTAGTCTGTTGCAACTTCATGAGCGAGAGGAGGGGGTTGAATCTTCAAGGTGTGTGAGGCTACCATGTGGGTCTTGCACAGATGGACTCTTTTAAATATTGTGATCCCGTAACCCTGATATTTAGACACCCATATCTTTTGACTGGAAGCTCAGAATTAAGTAGGAGAGGACCTTTTAGAAAGCTCTCGGCATTGGCTTCTCACCTGCCACCATTAATGTTTCAGTCCATAATTTTTGCAGGCTATCAAGTCTCCCACCTATCACCATGATGAAGAATGGGCTTCTTTTCTTGTGCAGTAAGGTTCAGCGACGGGGGCATGGGTGTTGTAACGAGACTCATCATCATGGTAGGTGGATTCAATGCTCTTCTAGGGGTTGTTTGAGCACGGTTTGAATTCTTCCCTCCTTTCTCCCTTATTCTTCCTATATATTGTAAAGGAGGCTCATTTTCTCAAAGGTTGGTCATTTTTTCTCTCCTACCCCCATATCTTTTTCTTCCTTAGGGTGGAATCTGCAGCCTAAGCCTCCTCTCTTTGCTCTGTAATGGCATTTTCTTACCTCTTTCCCACTGATGATGTACTATGTGACTTGTGGAGCAATAAAATCTGTTTTGTGATGCATTTATCCATCCTTTGCTTATTTTATTATCTCTTCTTGCATCTTGTCATTACAGGGTATACTGTGCATACTCTCATGTTTATTGTAGGTTCTGGGAACTGTGTTTAATGGGTTCGAAGTGGTGTTGTCTGTGACTCTATCTTTGGTCTGTGAAGCATCTGTCCATCCTCTTTGTTTCTCAGCTCTCTCCATTTTAGGCAGTTGGATTTATCATTAGCCACTTCCTTTTCTAGTGTATCACCACTTAGTGTAGGCTATCTTTCACTCTCTTTCTCTCCCTGGTTCCTTACAATGGTTAGATTACGATAGATAAGTTTTTCCTGCACTAGACTAGCTTGTGGAAGGTAGTTTAGGAAGAATAAGTCGACTTTCTCTTAAGGGCCATCTCAAGTCCACAAGTCCCACAGCTTGAGAGATGCTCCCATGTTGTGCAATCACACCGAATGCCCCAATCAGATCCTAGGACATTCGAGGGTGCTGTGATTTTGCATCAATAGATTTTGCATGCTTGGTGGGACACTGAGGTCAGAGTTTTCTCATCTTTCCAAGGTTTCTCATTATCAAATAGAAAATACAAAGCCACCGTGCGACCACTCAGTAGTTTTGGCACACCTAGTGGGACATGTTTGAGCCACCTTACCACTTCATTTCATCATGTTTATGTGTTCTTAGTGAGATACATCCTTTGGAGGAACTTTCAAGCACATCTGGCGACTCCATCTAGTCAACAACACATTCCCTGAGTTGAAGACTTTCATATCCATTTCCAACCACTATTATTTCCACATATTTCATCTTATTCCTTCCCATGAAGTTGTGCAATCATGACTTATTTTTTGCCATGGAATTCTCATTTGTAGCAACATAAGTATTTCCTTCCATTCCCACAGTTTCAAAATCCTCCTCCATATCTGTTTTATAATCCCCATTATCCTGAAAATGCATACAACCCACTTTTTTCTAATCAAAATGTTTATGAAGAATAGGTTTATGCAGATGATGGTGGAAACTCCTTGACCAATCTTGATTTTAAGAGGAAAGTGCAAGATATGAAGATGGGCATGATGTAGCTCAGAGTCAAGTTCTCTATAATAGTAGCTAAAGTTGGCTACAAGGCCCCTTTTCCATGGGTCAGCCTTGTACCAAGCTAGTTTAGTGCCTAACAGAAGTTGCACTTCATCACTGAGATGTTACCCCAGATTATAGAATGGGAAGAGAAAATGGAGACTAAAAAATCTAACACACGGTAACCCTGTCAATGGGGCAACCCTGCACTACCATCTCACAGTCCTCCCACTCCATCGTGCCAACTTACAACATCTCATCCCATTGCATGTGTTACTAGCTTATTTTATGCTGCCCCCACAGAGAATTCCATCCCTTATGCAACCATCCTTTCATTTTCTTCCAAGTCCCCTCTACCTAGTTGTACAATAAATGAACAGCCCCTATCAACATCCCTTCCCTAGCCAAAATCATCATGTTTTATGACTACATGATATTTAAATAATGGCATGAATCATGTGACTTTGACTAGGAAGAGGAATCTTACAGGTGCCTGTTCCAGAGAAAAATCAGTTAGCTCAAGAGGGCACAGTTCTGGAGGAGAACCAAGAAGTTTCAAAGGCTCCAATTGTGGAGCAGGCCACAAAAGAACCTTCAGTTATTCCTCCCACTTCATCCCCTTCAAGATCTTATGTCAAAGAAGAGCTTCAACTTTCAAACTTCATGTTTGAGGATGAGGGGAACCATGGTGAAAAAATTGCAGATCCAGAGGACACCATGGAGGAGGTCAAGCGCATGCAGTAGGAAAACGAGAAGGTAAATTGTATGTTAGACTTGGAGGAATGCTTAGATGGAGAGGAACTCAAGGATATCACATCATTTGCTCCCCCATCATCTGCCTTCCAAGTACATGAACCTTTTGCGACGAAGGAGAACATTCAAGGACAACATCTTGTGCCTGATAGTGGCCGTCTAGAACCGAGGTTGGAGGATCCTAATCTTCCATGTTCTTCTCAGGAGGAAGGATAAGAGTACGAGGATACCATCTCTCCCCCACCATTCACCAAAGAAGTTTCGCAAGAAGAATCCATCTTTGGAGTCAAAATTCAGAACCATGGGCACATTAAAGGACCAGACCATGCCCAATCAAGTACTTGGCTTCATTGGAGCCAAGGGAGAATCCAAAACCAGTCATGCCCACTTCAGGGCATGAGGATGAGTATCAAAGTACCAAGGATTAGCTGCAATTCCTCTTCAATCTAAATGAAGAGTAACTAAAAGAGGCATTTGTCTTGTTTCCAGTTGACACCTTGATGATTTGGATGGAGGAACGGCTTATGGTAATTTTGTCACTCATATAAGCAGCCATATTAATTTTCAAATCATTTACATGGCTTCCTTTTGTGAGTAAGGGAAGCTACTTCTCCCTTCCTTTTGCAATTTTAATTGAGCGCCCTTGCCTCTGGTTAGTTTAGATTAGTTTAGGTTTGTTTTCTGCAGAACAAGTTCTTGTGCACACTCTGCATATCCCACTTGGGGCATGTATGATTTCTAGTTTTTACATAGTGTGTTGTGGTTTTTGTTTCTCATGCACAATGCATTGGAAGTAGCATTTGGTGAGATCATCTCCATTTATAGTGGTGTTCTAAGTGGCCCAGGGATCATATTTTAGAGATTTTGATTAGATTTGTGTTTATCATACTATCATTCATGACTCACTGCCCAATGGATGCTTCAAGGTAAATGATCATTTCACCTATCAGGCAGGTGATCCCCATGAGTCACGAAATTTTTGACCAAAATAATCTCACACTTATTTTTGGTCAACTAACACCATTTTTCCCCTTTTTTGCTTCAATCTGAATTTTTACATATTTAAAGCATTTAAGGCCCATTGAAAGCATTTTGATCAGATAGGAAATTTCTTCCCCTTTCCATAAATATAAAGAAGTCCTTCTAACTCCTCATTTTTGTAAATGGCGGGCCTTGGAAGGATTTTTTGCCAAAAGCAGACCACCGGGCCTGGGGAAGACTTTTTGCCAATGGAAAGATTTTGGACCGATAGGAGATTTTTTCTACATTTTTACACTTTTCGCAAAAGGAAAAAATGCAAAATGTGGGCCAGCACGCCCGAGATGATTTATTTTACTAAGTGAGTATGTGGGGCCATGGAGGAAATTTTTCCCAAGTGTAAATTCAGGCTAGTGGGTCTGCAGGGCATTTTGGAACTTTTGCACTTTTCACAAAATTGTGTAGTTTTCAAGTGCAGACCCGCTAGCCCGCGGAGTATTTTTCGCCAAATGTAAAGTCACAAACTGAGTGTGAAGCTTCCATGTGTATCATCGGCACAACTTCAAAGGCATAACACAAAGAAGGTTTCCCAAATGAGCGCGGGCTCACCATGTTGTTAGAGTCGAAAATAGGGGTAGAAACGACTGATGAATCGGTTAAGTATAGAAGGATTAGTGGAAGCCTCCACATGCCTCAATGACGTAACTTCAAGGGACATATCCAAAAGTGGAGACTCAAACGAGTTTCAGTTCTCCACGTGTCTAGGGTCCAACAGAAGTCAAATGGGTAGCAAGCCTGAATTGGCTAAGTATAAAGGAACAAGCGCAAAGCTTGCACGTGCCTCATTGGCACAACTTCAAGGAAAGAATCAAGAGTGGGTCCTCAAATGTGTGTTAAGCCTCCATGTGTCCATAGTTAGATATATGACCTTGCCAAACAAAAAGGACTTAGCCAAAACACAAAGAAATAGGACAGAGCTGCAGAAGGTGCCACGTGTCTCTTTGGTGCAACTTCAAAGGTGTGACCTAAAAGGTAGTCCCCAAATAAGATCCAAGCCTCCAAGTGTCCCAGGCATGAAAAGAAGGAAGATTCGGTCGTTGAAAAGCCTAAACAGAGGCAGGACAATGGAAGGAGCAACGTGTCATCTCGGCACAACTTCAATGGGAAAATCTAGATGTAGGTCCCAAATACGCGTTAAGCCTCCACATGTCTCGGGTCAGACATAAAGTCTTTACCAAACAGGAGGGACACAGGAAAAATATAGAGAAAACCGAGGATCCTGAGGAAGCCGCCACATGTTAGTCTAGCGCAACTTCATGAGTGAGAGGAGGGGGCTGAATCTTCAAGGTGCGTGACACTGCCACGTGGTTCTTACACGGATGTACTCTTTTAAATATTGTGATCATGTGACCTTGATATTTTGACACCCATATATTTTGACTGAAAGCTCATAATTGAGTGGGAGAGAACATTTTGGAAATCTCTCAGCACTGGCTTCTCACCTGCGACCATTAATGTTTTGGTCTTCCATTTTCGAGGCTATCAAGTCTCCCACCTACCACCATAATGAAGAATGGGATTCTTTTCTTTTCCAGTAAGGGACAGTGATGGGGGAATGGGTGTTGTAGCGAGACTCATCATCATGGTAGGTGGATTCAATGCTCTTCTAGGGGTGGTTAGAGTAGGGTTCAAACTCTTCCCTCCTTTCTATCTTATTATTGTTATATATTGTAAAAGAGGGGAATTTTCTCAAAGGTTGGTCATTATTTCCCTCTTGCACCCTTTTGTCTTTCTTCCGTAGCATAGAATGTGGAGTCTAATCCTCCTCTCTTGGCTCTATAATGGAATTTTCTTTCCTCTTGCCCACTAATGATGTATTGTGTAACTTATGGAGCAAAAAAATATGTTTTGTGATACATTTGTCCATCATTTACTTATTTTATTTTCTCTTCTTGCCTCTCATCATTACAGGGTATATTGTGCATACTTTGATGTCTATTATAGGTTGTGGGAGCTATTTTTAATGGGGTCAAAGTGGTGTTTTGTGTGACTCTATATTTGGTCTATGAATCATCTATCCATCCTCTCCATTGCTCACCTCTCTCTATTTCAGGATGTTGGATTTGTGATCAGCCACTTCCTTTTCTGGTGTATCACTGCTTAGTGTAAGATCTCTTTCACTCTCTCTCTCTCTCCCTGGTTCTTTGGAATGGTTAGATTAGGATAGATAGGTTTTTCTTGCACTAGAGTATCTTTTGGTAGGTAGTTTAGGAAGAAGAACTCAGCTTACTCCGGAGGGCCATCTCAAGTCCGCAAATACCATAGCTTGAGAGGTGGTCCCATGTTGTGCAATCACACCTAATGCCCCACTTAGAACCCAGGACATTTCAGGGTGCTATTATTTTGCATCAACAGTTTCATAAGTCCAATACATAGATATATTGCAAATAAAAAAATAAATAATAACAATTTTCTAAAATATTAAAAAAAATTATGTCCAATTGTATATGCAAAGAAAAAAATAATAAACCACATTATATACTCATGTTTTATCTTTCATTTATCACATGAAATGACACATAAATTTGAAGTTATAGGTTCACTAAATGAGAAATAAAGTAAGAGGAGATGATGAATGTCATGTAAAACTCTGATAACATTGGTCATAAGACTAAAAATTTTATTTAAGTCCTCACAATTTGTAGATAATTCCTGGAAAATACTAGAGTATGGATAACAATACTTGATACATATATGATTACAAAATATGCAAACAATATTTTATATACCATACAAGTTATGTATAGAGCCCAACCAAATGTGCCTCATCTAATACCATGGTAAAAATTTGTAGGCTTTGGAGTAGTGGGTTATTGAAACAAATATGCAAGAAATAATTATTGGTTTATACTATTGTTATCCAATTTTTCCCTTTAGGAAAAATTGAATAGACATGAACTTTTGCATTGAGAAAACGGGGTTGATTCAGTCATGAGAGCTTGCATTTTGAGTTTGGTCAAATATGGTTGAAGCAGGTCGAGCATTGCAGAGAATTTTGGGAAAATAAAAAGCTTCGAAGTCTGAATTTTGAACTTCGGGGCTGGAGCCTTTCGAAGGTAGGCAAAGGTAAAAAATGAAGAAAAAGGATCAAAAACCCGAAATGCCAAAGTCTGAAAGCGTTCGGCATTTTAGGGTCAATGGTGATGGATATTTCAGGAATAGCAAGGTCTAAAGTCTGAATTTTATACTTAGGAGATTCAGAGTCTTCGCCGAGCAAAATGGAAAAAGTGAGCAAAAGTCCTGAAAATCCAAAAAGTCTAAATTCCAAAAGGGTTTGGATTTTAGGGGTTAAACTTGGTTTTGGGGTCAATGCGGAGAGGATTTCAGACTTTCAAAGTTCCCAGTTTTAGACTTTCAGACTTTAGGATTTCAGAGGTTTGGCCTTTGGATTTTCAAAAATCTCAAGTAGATTTGAAGGATGAACATTACCATGATTCCAAAAGGAAAAATGTCTAAAACCCGAAGTCTGAAATTTAGAATTCAGGGTTTCAAATTTTTAGTGTCTTCAGATGCCCAGTCAAATCTATAGTAACATCTACCTCTGAACTCAAGATGTCCAAAATTTTGAATTTTTGGATTTCAAAGGTTGCAAGGCATTTCGGAGTCCAAAGAATAGAGCCAACCAATCGCCATTAATGCAGTATGGCACACAAATATTTATATGGCCATAACATTTGATAGGGAGTTGGGAGTTATTAAAAATGAAGAAATACAGTCTGTCATTTTAGAGGATGTCCCAGGTTTCTCACCTACCACAATGATGAAGTATGGTCTTTCTTTCTTGCCCAACAAGGCATAATACATGGAGGCATGGGTTTTGCAGTGAAACTCATCATTGTTGCAGGTGAATTCAATGCATCTCAGGGTGGTTAAAGAAATATTTCAAATTCTTCTCTCCCCCCTCTCTCATTCTTCATATATATTCTAAGGAGGGGAATTTTTCTAATGTTGGACAATTTTTCTTTGCAACCTCCCTTCTTCTCTTGTTTGTAACTAGATTTGTGGAGTTCAAACCTCCCATCAAAACTATAATTCTAGTTTGTGCCTCTTGGCCATTGTAATGTATCTTCCTGGTCTCTCATTGCAATCTTGGTTTTCAGTGCATGTTAGCTGTGTTACATTTTTAATGCTTTGTGTTTAATTCTTAGTGGATTTTAATTAGTGGGCTTGATTTGTAATGTGTTTTCATCCTCCTTATTGGTTTGCATATCCATGCAAGACAAGTTATTTAGAATTCCTTTGGTGCAAGACCTCTGTTAGTGTAGGTTTAATTTATTGTAATCTCCTTAACCCTATCTCCTTAACAAGTTAGAATATATTTTAGGTGGATCCTATACAATTTGGATGTGCGCATCAAAATAGAGAAATAGAAACTAGCCTTCATCTGGAGAGCTTTCCCATTCATGAAGTCCCACATTATAGGAAAAGCTCCATGTTATGCAATCACACCAACAATTTAAATGCATCGAGTTGCAAACATTCAGGGGTGTTGTGATTATGCATCAACAACTACCTAAAATGAAATTCCATTATAACTTTGTATGTTGTACACCAAGGTAGCAACTTTCAGACGGAGATTATTGAGTGATGGTCTTCAAATATGGAAAAAATACTATAAATATGTAAAAGAATACAGTTTCATTAATTTTCCTATGACTGTTGATAACCTTTTAAACAATATTGAAAAATAAAAATCCTTTTAGCTCTTGACTACAAAATCTTGGAGGTGATCGTAATTTAATCATTTAGTTTATAAAATTATAATACATATTATGAATGTTCTAGATCCTATATTTTAATATTTTACAACCGAAAAATAAGAAGTTTTATACGATTCAATAAAAAATACAGAGAAATAAGGAAAATCCATATGATTTTACTATATTTGGTAACTATGTGTTATATAACCATCAGATCGGTGTCATTTCCTTGCTAACTCCTGCCCCACCCCACACTTGCATTAGAATTTGTATCTAATTGAATGAAAATATACACCCACAATACGATTTTGTGCAGATTCAGAAAGAACCTAACATTAATTAGCAATTAAGGATATGTAAAATGTGTCATGTAAAAGGTCAAAATACATTAAAAAATATTCCAAATCCATGCAATGCTATGAAATGATTTGAGAGACGAGTAATATAATGTAGCATGCATTGATCAATTCAGATGCAAAATCTATGTAAATATTAATATATGTTTTTAAAAGCAACATAAATTTAATATAACATAGGTATCATCCATTGTACAATCCAAAATGTAACTAATATAGGATACATGAATAAGGTCATGAATGGCATATATCATACTGAATGGAGGTGAATTTGTGGCCAAAGATGAGTATTAGATGAAGAAGATAATGATTTTATGTTTTTCGTGCTCGTCATTACTTAAAATTATGTTGGGATCCGAAAGCATGAGAAAATTATGAAGACTTAATTGGTCGTCAAATTATGCAGGTTAATATGTACAACTCCTCTAACACATCCGGTTCAGTAGAAATTACTAATAATTAGATGTTTAGCAAGGTGTTAACTCCTAAAAAATCATACATTTCTTATGCACAAAATCCCTATTCTCGACTTTGGTTAAAGGGATTTATGAAGAGGGAGGGATTTGGAGGTAAAATACATGTCCACTTTAGGGGAGATCCAAAATATTTCTTAGATGCAGCCAAATCTAGGGGAGAATACTGGCTAAACCCATGACTTATGCCAAATCAACACAATTTATTTATTTTGGAGATGATGTCTTTGATTTAGAAGATTATTTCTAGAGTTGTGGCTTCATTTTTAGGTTTAATAACTTCTACCCAAGACTTCCAACTCTCCATAAGTGGATTCGGGAACAATGAAACCCTTTCATAGAAGGTACAATAAACATTTATCCCTTTTCCCATGGAACTTTTATTGGTTATTTTGCAAATCCATCTAATAAGGAGGAAATTTTTTGAAAAATCTAGGAATTTCAGTCTCATCTCTTGTTGATGAAGCCTTAGTTCCCTCTTTTCAACCCCTTAACTGAAAATTTTAATACCATACCTATCTAGATAAGAATACCTTATTTTCCTCTTCAATTCTAGGGGGAAGATAGGTTTATTGCTATTGGTAAGAAACCCATACTTCTTTTTCCCTTAGAAATTTGTCCTTTGATTTTCGTATTGATAAAAGACAGATTAAACGTAGAGTCTCTTAGCTGAAATATTTTAATCTAGATTGTTTATTTTTCAAAGGAAATATGGATAGTGACTTTGAAATTTAAGTAGTTAGTCATGAGGATACTTCCAAGTTTCATGAAGAGAAAAAATGTGAGGAAAACTTCTCCTCAAACCCAGTCAAGCAAGTTAATCAAACTAAGGTTGTTTCTATTTATACTGTAGAAAAGAAGAAAGTCTTTATGCCTCATCCTTCTAGACCCCATATGATTCATAGCCCATAAAATATGGAAGCTTTAGAAATTATTCTACTAGTTCATCTAGATGAGAATGCAGATCCAAATAAGGGAGAAGGATGGATGGTTGTGGAAAAAAAAGAAAGGGAAAATCATTAATGCTCCTCTAAAGATGAACCTCAAGTCTCAAATGCTGAATGCCCATGGTAGAAAGGGATGCTTATAGTGGGTGGTAAAGAGTCTTTGACCTTCCTGCTATGGGAATCTCTTTCTCATTTTTAGTTTTTCTTCCGCTTATGGGATTTAGGTTGTCCATTTTTTTGTTTATGGCCTTGTATGGCCCACTCCACTGTTTTTCTCTTTTGCAAATTTTATGCTTATCTTTCACTTATATAGGGTTTTTTTATCCCTTCAAAATCAAATTTATTAACTAATCTACAAAAATCTATCTTTAGAAATATCAACAGTAGAAACACATTTATCATTAAATTTTGTACATTGTAACATATTATGGAAAAAAAATGATGTTTTAACATCATTAGAAAGAAAAAAATAGGTGGAAGAAGAAATATATGACTTTTGAGGGAAAATAGTCAATGAATCAACACTTGGTGAGAAAAATAAGAGGGTATCTTAATATCATTATCATCAACAATAGGCTCAAATATGATGATTTATTCATATATGTAAGTGACGAAGAAGGAAAAGTAGGGTGAGCTCCATTTAGGATAACATGTACAACATCAAAAGAACTATTGGTATCAGAAGCGCCATTAAAAAGACCTTTTTCATGAGAAAAAGTTAACTAAATATTCAATTCATGTATCATTTGTAGTAATAGAAACAACATCATTATCAGATTCATAAGAAATAGTAGCCTCAATAGGGGGTAGGAGTGAAACATCATAATGTGGTTTATTAAGATTCGTAAACAAAAGATGAATTTTGTGATGATATGTAGCAGTAAAAGTATGTATAAATAGGCTAAATACTAGTCATAAGAATAGGATCATACTTAGGGAAAAAAGATTTGGGATGAAAATTTCGCAACAATTTTTGATAATCCATGAGGAAAATACAAAATGAGGGATCGTAGAGTTACGGTTCAATCAAATGTCACGTTCACCAAAATAAATTAGATAAATTTATATATATTATTATAGGATGTGTGTTAAATAAAAATTTCTAAAAGCCATGGATTTGGGGTAAGAATCTCTAAAGAAACTTCAAAGGCTTTTAACAATTTGATCAATGGACCATGTGATAAGAAATGAGCAAGGTTTCCTTCTTTGCATACATTAATTTGAATTAAACATGAAAACTTAGCAAATGAAGTTAATCTCTATTCTTTGAAAGCTTGAAATAATTAACCTAAGAGGATCTAAGAATTCAATTTATGTGGTAAGAGAAAGAGATCTCCCCATTAATGGCTTCAAGGCTAATGGATCTTCCCTTTTACTCTATGTTAATGCTATGAAATACAAGATTAAATTCTTTTAGCTCAAATGAAAAAATATGAAATATAAACTAAAGCCTAATAAAATTGCTATAATTTGTGCTAGGAAGAAGAGACGATTCTTTGGAAATGAGGGAGGGGGTATAGCCCTATTTATAGTTTTTGGTTTGGAAGAAAAGGGAGATTTGGGTGCATGTGGGACAAAGGCTAAAGCCCAAAAAGCACTTTAGCGAGTCAAAGTGTGATTTGACTATGTTAGAAGGTAATTAATCTCTCTTAGAGAGTACTTAGGGTTCTGGAAGGGTTTTGAAGCACTTACTTAATCCAACGAAGTGGATTGATCTTCCAGGGAGCTAATAGAAGAAAGCTACAAGAGAATAAGAAGCTAATGTAGTTAGAATGAGGTGATGACTCGCCTATTTAAATGGTTTATAAGAGGAAAAATGATCAAAAGGGTGTCATAGGAAGGGAGTTAGATAGGCCTAACTAGTGGTATGCCATCAATTTGCAAAAGGAAGGAGTGTTAGTGCATCATTAGAAATAATAGTGTATTGAGAAAACTACAGGTGTCTACATTTTCCCCTCTTTAAGGTGATGTAAGCGACGTCACTTCAAAGAAAGTAGACAAATACAATCAAGTAGAATTTTTTTTAAGGGGTAGAAGAAATATTAATAGGGTGAAGGATGACGAATGCCCCCTCGAGTATCGATGGGGGAATGAATAAAATTTATCAACAATAAAAAAAGAAACAAATATAGAGAAAAGTGTTCAAGTGAAGATGATAATACTAAAAGGAGAAAGGGATATGTGATCTATCCACAAATCAACTTCTAATAATATTTTAATCATCATAATTCTTAGAATCCTCCTCATGGGTCCTTATTAAAATGTGAGCATGCGACAATAAGCAAAAAATGACATTAAAAGCCAAGATATAAACAACCGTCTTCTGCCAAAAACTACCAACTCCATGCAACATACACGAATGTAATGCAATACGAGAAATAAAAAAAATCACATGACAGGGAAATAAGTAAAATCACACACACTTAAACCAACAACGTTCAAGGTAGTTGCACAAATATTTTTTTATCGAGATGAACTCCCAAATTGTTCTTGATAAACAACTAGTGTGAAGAATGATTCCCCCAACCAAGGTGTATTATGCAAGGGGGGAGATGAAGGAAACTTCCGTCCCATGAAAAAGAAATGTGCACAATGAAAACAGTACTAGGCGACTTGTTAGTGCCCCCAGAGTACAGATGAAGCAATCAACATAGCTTGTTTAATTGATTGAAGCTTTTCATGATGCGCAAGTCATTGTTTCAAATGATTTTGAGAATGTTAGAAAGATCTAGGATGAGTACCATGTAATACAAATAGATTTTAGCCGTAGATGACCGGTTTAATCAATTTTAAGCCATTTTGCCATACTTTCAAATATTTTTGTGGTTTTTGAAATATATTTTTTGAATTTCATTTTCTAGATTTTTTAATCAGTTCGAATAATTTCAAAAGATCAAAGATCTTCTCTTAAAAATACACGCATGAGGGTGATAGTGGGGAGCGCCGAAACTTGTCAAAAATCTTAGAATATATGCACCGCACTAGAAGAAAGATGGGTCGAGAATAGTTTATTTAAAATAAATTTGTAAATAACTCATCACAACAGAGGAGAAATAGATGAAAAAAATAGAGGAAAAGGTAGGAAGAGGCACCTGGAAGTTTCGTAAATTACCTTAGTGCAATGAAGAAGTGATTGTTGGATGGCATGAGGTGCCCTAACGTGTGAAAATTAGTAAAAATAATTATTTTTAATACAAAAAATAATTATCAAAATGGGATAGAATAAGGTTAGAATGATCATCGATGGAGAAAACATGCCCTAGGGGCATCGCGACGGGTTAATATACTCACCCGGGGTCGGTAAAACAATCATGACTAAATAATTTTGACCAGAGCCTCTGCAAAGTTTTACCGTGAGTGTGATAGCACTAGAGTGAGATGGCGAGGATACCGAGGAGGACGAGGCACGTGGATCATATCCAGAGTACATGTGTGACATAGCAGATGGACCATTTGTGAGTGCCCTAACCCCCTTATTAATTACACATTTAATGCCTTTTTTAGGGTTTTATAGGGTAGGTAGAATAAATTTTGACACCTGCACGTAGGGCGTATGCGTCGGATTGATGGGTACGCACATGCGCATGCATCAAAATAGACATAGACGCGCACGCACATCCGTTCGTGGGAGACAAGGATATGTATGCATACCTGTTTAGTAGAAGTGGCGTACGCACATGTGTATCTATTAGGAAAGGAAGGTACACACACATGTACATGTAGAAAGAGATTAAGAGGGTGCACATGCATCAGTTAGGGTTTGGATGGACATGCGCACACGTGTGTGTCGAAGTGGGCATGTAGGCGTCATACTGCGTGCATATACGTCTTGTATGGACTTACGCAAAATAGGAGAAGAAAGGATTGCATGCGTATGCACTCGAAAGGGTGTGTATGCGTCGGATAGGGCACATAGATGGTAAAGGAGGCATGTATGTGCTAGAGTAAAGTAAGAAACGCCATTTGGCTGGAAAATAGCCAAGTACAGAAGAATATAGGTGAGATTATTTTAGAAGAAAAGAATAGTTAGTAAATTAGATGTATTAAAAGCATTATTTTTCCTTAGAAAAATATATAGAAATGTCAGATGCCTAACACTTGTGTTGATTTTGCAGTGTAAGTTACCCATTCTTTAGAATCGCGAGCACTACAACCACTTAGCTGTGATAGAGGTGTAGTTTGATGAGGATGATAGAGCAACCCTGGTGAGCCTTTTGCATGTGAAGGGATTGTCCCATCCAATGTGGCAGAGATGCCATAGATTACTTTAGATCATGGCCTTTTGACGGCCATAGCAGAGTGATGGCACAACAAGAGCCAATGCTTTTGCCTCCTTACCAGGGAGATGACCATTACCTTAGAGGATGTATGGCACATCATACATGTCCCAATTCAAGGATAGCTTATCAAGACAACAAGCCACTGGGGCAACATTCAACGTCATATCACACATTTGTTTGATGTTCCTACCATACCACTACGTGGGATGTCCATCAGATTATCTTGATGTATAGCTGATCCAGAGTCAGACTACGTAGTGGTCTATATGATGGCTCTTATCAGCAGAGTTCTACTCCCTGACAAGACTGGTGCTTCATTTCCGCTTGGACTCCTGGGAGTGATTCTCGGCTTGGTGGAGGGACAGACCTACTGCTGGGGTTAGTGCATATTAGCACACTTGTACTAGGATCTCAATTTGATCACTTACTAAAGTCAGAAGATAGTAGGGCTTGCCCATTTGTTATAGATTTGGGCATGAGACCACATTGCCATTGGTCGCCCCTAGGTGTGTTGAGAGATTCGGCTCCCAACGAGCCTTCTACGATGGGTTGGGTCTTGGCAGGGGATGATGTGTGACCCTTCATGGGAGTTACATACTACTATAGGCATGAGTTAGATGAGATGTGATAGGATTCCATTGCATGGAGGCCTTACAAACATTTTCAGTGGCCAGAGGATGGTCTAGAGCTCAACATTACTACCGTTGAGAATTGTATCTTGGGCAGTTGCAACTATATGTGGGAGTTATATAGAGTAGATTGATGTCAATGGTAGTTTGGCCTTACCCAAGATGTTCCTGGGCTAGATAGATGGTATGCTCGTAAAGCGAGAGAGCATTTTGATATGGGACCACAGATTTCTTGCAACAGAGCACTGAATAGCTTTCGATAAGGTGGCACCTGTTATTTGGGTGCCACTTAGATTAGAGATCTAGGCACTATGCCAGAGTATGGACCATGGTACCATGCTGTGCTCCCACACCGTTTGAGCATTCCCAGAGCAACATATGAGGTCAGTGTGAGGCCTCCTCTAGTGGGGCCTCCTAGTGGTGGTGAGGGTGGAGATGACAGTGATGATGACAATGATGAGGGTGGGCCTGATGAACACTAGTATGTCAGAGGTAGGGGAAAGGCTCCCATACGACAACAGCCACAGGAAAATGCCCCTAGGCCCAGGCCAAGATAGGTATACAAGGCCATGGATATAGAGTTTCCCCTAGTGGGATTTCCAGTGGCGATTTATACCCCTCTTCAGCAGGTACTACCAGAGCAGGGCCCACCTTTTGATATCCCAGAGAGTAGTAGCCCTAGTGGGTAGCGAGCTGCTCTTCAGCAGTAGTTACAGGAAACCATTGTTGTACAGTTACATGTGGCTGGCGAGAGAAATACAGTGAGGACTGTCGACACTAAAATTTTCCTCCGTAATTTCTATTTCATTAATGTATGTATTAGGAATAGGATGTTGTTAAGTATAATTAGTAGTAGCGTCTGATAGAAGATAACGGCGCCATCAGTATGGTGCTGTAATAATGTAGAGTACGGTAACAGTCAAAGTACAATAGGAATGTTGTAAAAAGAAAATATTTGTTGTAAGTGGTCCGGTAATGTTAAAATGTCAAAGTTTGGGTAATTAGAGAAGTAGGGTCTACATGATTAGGAATTAGAAATATTATATTGGTAATAAAAACAAGGAGTGAGGTCATAAATATTTTGTGTATTTTATTTGTAAAAAGTCTAAAAATGTGGAACCCATGTAAAATGATAAGGTTTATCTTATCTTAACAGATAAGCTTACATGTACAGATAAGAGTTAAGGTATGGAATATGATTCGTCAGAGTGGATTTCTTATCCTATCTTAGAGATAAGATGTATAAGCCTAGAAGTTCTATAAATAGAGAGGCCACCCCCCTCATTTAGCATAGAAGGAAGTAGTGAGAAATATTGTAGGATGTGTGCGAAGGAAGCCATCAGTTTAAAGGTGTATTGAAGAAGCCATTAAGAGGTGTAATTGTAAAGTTTCTCCCATAGTCTTGGTGAAAGTCAAGTGAAGTCAATAACACTTGAAGTACCTCATGGGTGAGATTGTAACAATTTCATGTTAATATTATAATTTACTTTGATATTTCAAATTTGTCATCATTCTGTCTTATCATATTCGATGGTATTCTTGTGTTATGTTGTTGTTTTGTTTCCAGATTACATTCACCAAACTAAAGGCTGTGTATTAGTAAATAATCATAGCACGAGGAGTTCCCGGTGAAGAATTATCATAGTGCCGGATTGGTGATGACATTTTGGTTCCGTTGCCGGGACCATTCCTCGTTGGTGGATTTTCTGGAGAGATATTCCCACTTAGTCAAAAATCAATTAGAGGGTAACCTTGTTTTTACTGTGCATAGTAGCTACCATGGTAAAGTCATTTTTGTTGGAATAGTATTTACCGCAGTAAAGTCACTTTTTACCATGAATAGTATTTACAGCAGTAACTTCATTTTATACCATGAATAGTATTTGCTGCAGTAACTGCACTTTTTACCGTGAATAGTGTTTACCACAGTAAAGTTAGTTTTTACCACAGTAAGTCAAGTTTTACCATAGTTTACTGTGGTCATTTCTATTTTACTGTAGAAAGGTGTAAAGTCACTTTCTAGTATAGTGATTCTAATTATTTGTGCACATAAGTCTTGTTGATTGTACTTGTGGGTTGGTATTTCACGGTAGTTACTTTTGAAAATGGGAAAGATTCCTGTTTTTTTAGCTCAATCTAATGAAGATGCTTCTTCTTTCATTCAAGAGTTTAAGCGATCTTGTATTTGTAATGGCCTTATAAGAAGGGAACAATGGACTGAATTTTTTTCTACCTTTTTGGATGTTCAGCACTTAGGTGGTTTGAAACATTAGGTGATAATGTGAAAAATTCATGGGATTTATTAATTGAAAGTTTTCTTGAAGAATTTGGTGAACAACAGAAATATGCAGATTCATGATCGAGATCACAAAGCTATCCCAAGGAGAGAAGGAGAAGATAAGGGATTATCATGCTCGTGTTCTAGAGCTAAGGAGGAAGCTCGATGCCAAGATCCGGAAGGAAGGATTAGCGGATGGGTTGATGAATGGCATGGATAATATCCTCTGTAAGCACTTCATTCTTGGGATGAAGCAAGAGATTAGACAACGAGTGAAGTATGACTGCTTAGCTACCATTGAAAAAAGCAAAGGAGATTGCAAGAAGGCAAGAAGAAAGCATGGAAGAGGAGCCCAAAGAAATTGTTGCTAAAGTAGAGCCTACACCAGCACCTTTGGTCCAGAATCCACAACCACTCCCGGTGAGCACAAATATTTCTCCTAGTACATCTACTGAGTATGAAGATCTGCTCAAAAAGATGGGTCAGTTAACTATTAATCTTATTCAAGGAAAGGAATTTAGTTCTCAGGGAGGAGATAGAGGTCAAAAAAGAAATATTTCTGAAGTTGTTTGCTATGGTTGTTATAAAAAGGGTCATTACACGTATAATTGTCCAGATAGATCTTCTACATCTGGTAAAGGAGATAATGATAAAGGAAAAGCACCTGTGAATTCTTTTGATGTAGTAGATAAGAGAAGAAATAATGAAGTAGATGTGTTTGTAACAAAAAGAAAGAAAGAAAAATATAATCAAGATGGAAATGATCCTAAGAAGATGAAAGAAGAAACTAGTAAGAAACATAGGAGAAGAAAGTTGGGTGTGCAGGATTTTCTGATTTCACAGGGGCAAGGACCATACTCCATCTTGGAAGATCTGTCCAAAAGGCCTGCAAATATTACATATGGTCAACTCTTGGCTATGTCTTATGAGAAGAGGCGGGAGTTGTGAGGTGGACTCAATGCTCGAAGAAGGAAGGAGGTTGAGGTCCCTGCTTTGGAGGCAGAGGCAGATCCCTATGCTCCACAAGCTGAGGTATTATGTAATGGTATTTCAATTCATGATGTCTTAGTTGATGGAGGTGCTGCAGTTAATGTAATGACTGAGTCTGTAATGAATATGTTGGGTTTAAAAATTGATTGCCCTTCAAAACTTATGTTAAGGTCATTAAATAAGGGAAAACCTAAACCAGAAGGTGTAGTTTCACATGTGGCAATATCTGTTATGGGTGTTGTATGTGTGGTAGAATTTCAGGTGATGAAAAATGGTACTGTTGCGTACCCAATCCTGCTGGAAAGACCATGGCTAAGGAGAGTTCATGCAAGAAACTACTGGAATGAAGGTTTCATGACACTTGGACGTGGTAGAAAGAGGGTGAAGATAAACGTGATCCCTCGACATCATAAGGCAAAACCTGTGGATTCAAGTGATAAAACTGATGATTGTACATCCTCTGATTACTCTAGTACCAGTGAAGTGGACACTGAAGATGAAGAAAGCGAGGTGGATGTTTTAGTCATGGATATTCTTCCAGTCACACCAACTCATGACCCCATAAAATTATCTGAAGAAGAAGTTGATGATCGTCTCTAACAAATAAAGATTGGTGATGATGTGATGGAGAGTGAGAAGGAATCCTACCTCCAGCTCTTCCGAAGGTAGATACACCTATTCACTTTTGATTAGAAGGAACTCCGTCAAGTAAGTTTGGTAGAACATTGTATTGAGCTGGTAGATGGTGTTAAGCCCATAAAGCAAATGCCATATAGAATGAATCCTAATTTTTCCAAGACTGTAAAAGAAGAAATAGATAAGTTGCTTGATGGAGGATTCTTATTTGCTGTGGAGAATTCAGAATGGGTTTCTCCTATTGTGATCTCAATAAAAAAGAATGGGAAGCTATGCATTTGTGTTGATTACAAGAAGCTCAATAAGGCAACAAAGAAGGATCATTACCCTCTTCCATTTTCAGATCAGATCTTGGATGAAGTAGCTAGCCAGGAGTGCTATAGTTTTGCTGATGGATATAGCGGCTACAACCAAGTTCATATAGCAGAGAAAGATCAGCTGAAGATTACGTTCACCACTCCTTGGGGAACGTTTGCTTATAGAGTTATGCCTTTTGAGTTGTGTAATGCTGCAACAACATTCCAACGTTTGATGAATAGGGTGTTTGAACCCTACATTGGGACCTTCATCAGAGTATTTCTGGATGATTTTTGTATCTATGGGAGCAAGTTGGACCAGCTGCACCAATGGAGACAACATTTCAAAGGTTAGATGAAGCACAAGCCTCACTAAACCCTACAAAGTGTGTCTTTGGATGTTCTAATGGTGTTTTGTTAGGGCATGTTGTATCCAGAAATGGTATTGGTACTGATCCTGATAAAGTTTTAAAAATCAAAGATTTACCATTTCCTCTGAATAGAAGTAAGTTGAGATCATTTTTAGGCCATGTGGGTTACTATAGAAGGTTTCATCAAGAATTTCTCAAAGATTGCATAGCCACTAACCCAATTCTTAAAGAAGGATGTTACTTATGAACCAGGAAATAAGGCGCATGAAGCTTTTGGACAATTGAAGGAAGCCCTGGTGTCTTCACCTATTTTGAAGAATCCAGAATGGAGCAAGCCATTCATTGTGTACACTGATGCCTCAGATGCAGCACTAGGAAGTACTTTGAGCCAAAAGGATGAAAATGGGAATGAACATCCAATTTACTTTGGGAGCAGACAAATGAGCAGTGCTGAGGTAAATTATACTGTAACTGAAAAAGAGGCTATGGCTATCATTTTTGATGTAAAGAAGTTTAGAAATTACTTGCTAGGGCAAAAATTTCTAGTTGTAACAGATCATCAGGCTCTAAAATATATTGTAAATAAGCCTAACCCATCAGGGAGGATACAAGATGGATAATTTTGCTACAAGAGTTTGAATTTGATATTATAGATAGGCCAGGAAAGAAGCATGTCAATGCAGATGCACTCTCTCGAGCCTATGATGGTTTAGGATCATCTTGTGATGATGATGATTTCCTCGATGCAGCATTGTTATCCCTTGACACAATCCCTAGTGAATACATAGATATTTGGAATTATCTGAATGAATTCAAGTTTCCTGATGGTGCCAATGCAAAGACTAAGAGAAAGATTACTCAAGCCAGTCGTCCATATTCTATTCTGCATGGAGTATTATTTCGAATAGGACCTGATGGATAGTACAAGAGGGCAGTTGGACGTGATCAAGGGAAGGAACTGCTAGAAGAATTCCACAATGGTACATGTGGAGGGCACTTCTCTGGACAACTTACACAAGAAGGATCTTGGATGCAGGTTATCACTGGCCCACTCTTTTTAAAGATTGTTATAATTATTGTAAGACATGTGATATTTGTCAAACACATGGTAACCGTAAGACTTCATCAGCTCCATTATGTCCTATTCTTCCCCTTGGTCCCTTTGAAAAGTGGGGAATAGACATTGTAGGTCCACTTCCAACTACATCACACCAAAATAAGTATATTGTAGTTGCCACAGATTATTTAACCAAGTGGGTTGAAGCTAGGCCATTGAAAACAACTTCCATGGATGAAGTGGCAAGGTTCATGTATGAACGCATTGTCACCAGATTTGGTTGCCCATTAGAAATTGTAACAGATCAAGGAAGCCACTTCATTAATGAGGTGGTAGAAGCCCTAGTCAATAAGTTTTCTATTAAGCACAGGAAGGCAACAACATACAAGCCAAGCACAAATGGACAGGTGGAACGAAAAAATTTTGTGTTGTGTCAAATTCTAGCAAAAGATGCAGCCTTGCAGGTACATAAATGGGATAAAAGGATTCATGCAGCATTGTGGGCATATAGGGAAACATCAAAGTCAGCAACATGATACTCCCCATTTCAGTTGGCCTATGGCATTGATCCAGTTCTTCCTATTGAGTTTGATATTCCCACTGTGAGAGTTATGAAAAATGAAAGGATGGATGAAAGTGATTCAGTAAAAGAAAGGTTGGTACATCTTCATTTGCTGGAGGAAATGAGAGAAATAGCAAAGGATACAAGCCATAAGAAGAAAATGAAGCAGAAGGAATACTTTGATCAAAAGATCCAGTGGTCTCCATTTCATGTGAATGACTTGGTTCTAGTATATGATTCTAGATACAAAAAAAGAAGACAGAGAAAATTTCTTCCAAAATGGATGGGGCCCTACAAAATAGCAGTTGTGCATGAAAATGGTATGTACCGACTGGAGGAATTGGATGGCACTCCCATTACGAAATGGGTCAACCACGACAAGTTGAAGATTTTCCAAGCACCAGAATAGTCTACTCCGAGGACGGAGTAGAAGCTAGGAAGGGGGAAGATGTCGACACTAAAATTTTCCTCCGTAATTTCTATTTCATTAATGTATGTATTAGGAATAGGATGTTGTTAAGTATAATTAGTAGTAGCGTCTGATAGAAGATAATGGTGCATCAGTACGGTGCCGCCAATAATGTGGAGTACGGTAACAGTCAAAGTACAATAGGAATGTTGTAAAAAGTAAATATTTGTCGTAAGTGGTCCGGTAATGTTAAAATGTCAAAGTTTGGGTAATTAGAGAAGTAGGGTCTACATGATTAGGAATTAGAAATATTATATTGGTAATAAAGACAAGGAGTGAGGTCATAAATATTTTGTGTATTTTATTTGTAAAAAGTCTAAAAATGTGGAACCCATGTAAAATGATAAGGTTTATCTTATCTTAACAGATAAGCTTACATGTACAGATAAGAGTTAAGGTATGGAATATGATTCGTCAGAGTGGATTTCTTATCCTATCTTAGAGATAAGATGGATAAGCCTGGAAGTTCTATAAATAGAGAGGCCACCCCCCTCATTTAGCATAGAAGGAAGTAGTGAGAAATATTGTAGGAAGTGTGCGAAGGAAGCCATCAGTTTAAAGGTGTGTTGAAGAAGCCATTAAGAGGTGTAATTGTAAAGTTTCTCCCATAGTCTTGGTGAAAGGCAAGTGAAGTCAATAACACTTGAAGTACCTCATGGGTGAGATTGTAACAATTTCATGTTAATATTATAATTTATTTTGATATTTCAGATTTATCATCATTCTGTCTTATCATAGTCGATGGTATTCTTGTGTTATGTTGTTGTTTTGTTTCTAGATTACATCCACCAAACTAAAGGCTGTGCATTAGTAAATAATCATAGCACGAGGAGTTCCCGGTGAAGAATTATCATAGTGCCGGATTGGTGATGACAGACCTATTATGTGGGTGCTATTGAGACAAATCAGAGATCC
This sequence comes from Taxus chinensis, assembly GCA_019776745.2. Classification (NCBI taxonomy): domain Eukaryota; kingdom Viridiplantae; phylum Streptophyta; class Pinopsida; order Cupressales; family Taxaceae; genus Taxus; species Taxus chinensis. Next base: position 619,789,313 of record CM034154.1, read on the forward strand.
ATGTGCCACACCATGCTACCAGCCCTTCCACATTGTATGAGCCATCTTGCAAGGGATGGCGTATAACGTCGGTAGTTGAGATCCAGTTGGGGCATCTCCAGTGGTGATGAGGGTGGAGCCAACAGTGAAAATGATATATAGATGATGATTTCTGATTCATCTACCGTTATTTGACCAGTCCTGCATATCATCAGTATACATAGAGACAAGTGTTGCAATGCAATTGAGCTTAGTATAGGATCAGAGGCAGGCAGTACACATTCGAGAGGGGTACAGCATGTTAGTAGGGCCCGTGTAGCAGAGATAGTTTCCATTCAACAGTAATTAGCATTGTGGCATAGATGAGAGATGGCATGGCGTAGATCACAAGAGATATTTGATTTTGGGCCATGTACATCTGACATTGAGAGATCAAGCTCCTTAGGTATAGCTTTCGAGATGGACCATCCCACGAGGCCACTTGGGGTAGTGGATAGACATATTGGCAGATTGATTAGTGAGGACCATAAAATATCTCAGATATGGTTCCTATATCAGATGCCATGTCGTAGGTGGTTGTTTCTCATAGAGACCACGACCTAAAGGTAAGTAGTCACATGGTGACAATATCTTTCACAGAGGGATCAAGCTTTGAGCCCAGGAGTAGACTAGTAACTACAGAGGAGAGATTAAGAGGTCTAGCCTCATTAAGACAGGCTAAGGTTTGACAGTAGGTATAGTGATAGGCGAGCACAGATGTATAACCCTGCAGGAAGCCCTCCTCTAGAGATGATAATCTTGATACAAGATGCTATAAGGGCATAGGTGACGAGGCTGTTATACTATAGAACTACCTACTTCAGGTGTATAAGTGGCAGGGCAATGAGTGGTACTGTCTTGATAGTTATGTGTGAGCCTTGAGTAGGCTCCAGGTCATTAGATCAGGCCATTGTCGTTAGATCAGTTTGGCAGATGCCAGATCAGCCGGCTGGATAGGGGCCATCTAGACATATTGGTGGTACCATCTAGTGATAGGTCCATCTTCAGCCACCATTGTTCCATCGACTCCAGGTGACATGGACTTGGGATTCCTGGTGAGGGCGAGAGCTGTGGTTGAGTTCCACATTCTTATTTTTGTATAGATATTTTGTATACATGCCTCTTGATAAAGGCATGAGTTTGATGTATAGCTTTGTATACCATTCATTTTGATGATGCCTCATGATGAAGGTGCTATGATTCAGGATTTTTGATGCATGCCCTTTTTAGATGGCATATTGTATCGATGATGTATTATTTTGAGTACTGACTGGACAGTTATACATGCATATATATACATGTGACAATTTTGATGTATCATTCTCTTTACTAGAAAACCTTAGCTGAAGGATTTATGATATAGCGTACCAATTTATGATTCATTTCTGTTGTTATAGATGTATATGTGCCTATATATTTCTTTGCTTAGATCATTTTAGAGATGATGTATGTATTTCCCTTTCCTCTATGTATGTCATATTTTAGGAATGATGTAAAATTCCAATCTCATATATCTGTCTAGATGGTATCACATGTTTTGACTGCAACATTTATGGATGTGTTCTTGGTGTTGTCTGATCCCTTTTATTGCATGTATTATTGGTATACTTGGGATGATACTAGATGATATGTGGTGTGCCTCGAGATGGGGGGATAGTTTTTGATTCATGATTAATGTGCAACCCCTCTATGCCCCCATTGATGATATGTATATATTTGTGGGGGGGATGATTAGCTTATGCATATGATGCATTGATGTATCAATACTTAGTTATGATTTTATGACATATCAGCATTGTGTTTTATGAGATATGATGTAGTGAATGATGTTATAAATATGATGAGTATGATAGATGATAGATGTGATAACAAATAATGTGCAGGAAACACACAAGAAAAATTTAACAAAGCTAAACAAATATACACATACAACAGAACTATAAACAAACACATGCACAAAACTTAACAAGAGATAAAAATGAGATCTTATCTAAGCATGCAAGAATCAAACCCTGGAAAATGTGGATGCATACTAATAAACAAAGAAATCTACAACAATTGTTTACAAGCATGATCAGCCCTCAAATGAATGTAATGTAATACACAACTTTAAATAAACAAGATTCAACCCATTTGATAAGAAAATGATCCATTTTAAAGAACTAACAATTGAACGGACTAAGTACACCAAAACTATACAAACCAACAACTAAAAGTAATCAAAGCACTACTTTGTTTTTGCGGGATAACATTGACATATTTATCTAATGTTTTTGGGTTTATCTTAAAAAGATAAGTTTTCGTGGCTATGTTTGTCATCATTTTTTCTAGGTTTCCCAAAGATAACGTTATGTGAGAATGAAAGTAGCCTTATCCCTAAGAAGGGAAATTTTCTAAATGTTTAGGTTTTTTGTGTATTGTTTTCTGAATGTTTTTGGTATTTTCCAAGGTCATGTTTTGAAAGCAATGTACAAGAATGATGAAGCGTGGATGCCCCCAGCATGATGTGGGAATATACAAAGGGAAGAATGCCACGCACGTGTATGTACAAGGAAGATGGCAAGTATGTTCTTATGCCCCCAACATTAGATGGGAAATATACAAAGGTAATGTCCTTCATGCAGATATAAGAGCAAACAAACCAGATCATGGCAAGGCAAAGGTGATTTAGCGGGGTTCCTAGACCTGGCAAAGGAAAGTCATATCTAGACAAAGCGGTCATTTGTTATCCGTCCTTGGTGTAAGAGTGACTTGTGATCGAACAAATCCTTCTTGAGCACCAGAAACTAGTTTTCACTCAAAGGACTTGTCCCACTGCGCCACAATTGTGTGGTTTTCACATGTGGATGACCTTCTTTTTCTTTACTTATTTTGTGCTTGTTTTTTCTGATTGTTTTCCAATTTTTACTTTTTATAGGATATTCCCGCCATGCTTAAGCATAGAACCGCTTGAGGTGCATGGCATTCATAGGTTCTGGAATCTCTTCACCATCATGAATATGTAATTTTATAGGCTCCTGAACCATATTTGTGCAACCACAACATAAGGTCCCAACCAGTTAGCCTCAAAATTGCCTTTCTTTTCTCTATCTTTTTTAGTATTCTTCTAATTTTATTTTAGAACTAGATCACCTACATCAAATTCCCAATGAATGATGCATTTTTTGTATCCTCTGGTGTACTTTGTTTTGATACATTCTTTAAGTGATTGAGCATGCTGTGATACATCTTTTCATCTAATAGTTATAACTCTGTTGAAAGTCGAGCAACTCTGTAGTCTTCATCTTTATCAAGATAGTCTTGAGAGATATTCTCAGGGATGGGAAGCTCCACTTCCAAGGGTATGATGGATTCAGTGCCATAAACAAGTGAATATGGGGTTTCACTAGTAGGAGTGTGGATGGAAGTGCGATAGGCCCAGAGGGCGGGATGTATATGTAGATGCGAATTATGACCGGTTTTACTGACCATTTTCTCCATAATATGCACAAGGGTTTTATTGGTGGCTTCTACATGTCCATTACCTTGAGGGTAATAAGGGGTAGACCACTTAAGTTGGATATGGAAGCGTTGACACAATGTCTTTAAACCATTTTATTTTTGAAATATTTACCATTATCGGTGACAGTGGCCGAGGGGATCCCGTAACAACATATGAGATGGTTCATCTTGAATTTTGAAATTTGCGCACCGGTGACATAAGTAAGAGGAACAACCTCTACCCATTTGGTAAAATACTTGGTGGCAGTGATGATATGAGTATGACAATCTGATGAAGAAGGATGGAGTTTACCTATGAGATCCAAGCCCCATTTAGAAAATGGCCAAGGCAGTTGCAATAGGCTATAAGGCTTGCGCTGATGTATGTATTAAATTACCATACTTCTGGCATAGTTCACATTTCTATACAAAGTTGCAACAATTGGATTCCATGGTGGGCCAATAATAGCCCGCTCTCAATAGCTTCTTAGTTAAGACCATACCACTAGTATGTGCTCCACAAATATCACTATGTATTTCCTTAATCACGTGGATAGAATCAGTGACATCCAAATAGCGAAGCAGATTCCTGTCGTAGCCACTATGATAAAGGGTGCCTCCTAGGAGGGTATAACGGGCTATGTGGAAAATAAGGGATTTATTTTCATAATGGGTGATGTCAGTGGGAAAGGTGCCATCTTGTAGGTATTAGAAGATAGGTTCGTACCAAGGGGATAAAGGATCAACAACTTCACATGCCAAACATGATTCCGGCACATCATATGCAGGTATTTATATATGTTCTATGAAGAAAGACATCTTGCTTTCTTCAGGCGCTATGTGTAAGAGAGACCTATTAGTAGCCATGGCATATGCGGATCTATTATGCAACCTTGGTTTTTGTTAAAATATGATTTGTGTGAAATACTCCTTCAAATTTTCAACCATATTCTTATATGGAATAAGCTTTTCATCTTTAACCTTATACTCATCATTAACCTATTTTATGATAAGTTGAGAGTCCCCAATGACTTGTAGTTGTTTGATATTCCATGTAATAGCTAGCTTGATTCCGGCGATGAGTGCTTCATACTCTGTAATGTTATTTGTACATGGGAATACCAACAAGAATGCTCATGGTATGACATCACCATTTAGAGTGATGAGGACCACTCCTACTCTAGATCCATAGAAGGTAGAAGATCCATCAAAGTGAACCTGCCACTCTACAAACTCTTTAATATACATGATGGATACATCTGGTAAATCTAAGCATAAGGGTTCCATTCCTAGGAGACAAGCTTCCACCAACTGATCGGCCAATACCTGTCCTTTTGAGGACTTCTGATTTACAAAATCAATGTCAAAATCACTCAAGAGAATGATCCAATTAGCCATTCGGCCTGTGAGGGTGGGTTTGGAAAAAAGATATTTGAGAGGGTCGAATTTGGATATGAGCTTGGTCTTATTATTCAAGAGATAATAGTGAAGCTTTTGAAATATGAACACAACTGCTAAGAAGGATTTTTCTATATGGGGATAATTTAGCTCGTATGCGATCAAGGTGTGACGAAGATAGTAAACTGCTCTCTCTTTATGGGGTAACTCATATTGGGAAAGCAATTAACCAATGGAAAACTAGGTAGCAGAAATGTATAAGAGGAGAGGTTCACCAGGGGTAGTTGGCATCAGCACATGTACGTTAGACAAGTACTATTTGAGTAGAACAAAGGATTTTTGACAATCAGGTCCCTAATTGAATGTGACATCTTTCTTGAGAAAATGAGTAAAGGGGTGGCACTTGTCCGCAAGTTGTGAGATAAAGCGACGGATTGCCTGGATCTTTCCTTGTAGGCTCCGTATCTGCTTGAGAGTGGTAGGTGGTGGCATTTTTGTGATATCCGTAACCTTTGTAGTCATCCACTTCAATCCCTCTTTGTGAGACAATGAACCCGAGGATTTTTCCTGACAAGACACCGAAGACACATTTCTTAGGGTTCAATCAAACCTTATAGTCTCTTAGACGCTGAAAGATATGCCTCAACACTTCAGGTTGTTCTTTTCTACTCTTATATTTTGCTAGTATATCATCGAAATAATCCTCCATGATGTCACTTATCATATGATGGAAGATAACTGTCATGGCCCGCTGATAAGTAGCCCAAACATTTTTAAGCCCAAAGGGCATGAATTTGTAGTAGAATGTTCCCCAAGGGGTGATGAATGTTGTCTTATGTTGATCTTCCTCTATAATTCATATCTGGTTATAACCTGAAAAGCCATCCATCAAGGATAACATTTCATAACCAGCTATTGAATCAAATAACATGTCGATGTTAGGTAGGGGAAAATAATCTTTTGGACATGCTTTGTTGATGTCACAGAAATTTGTACAGATCCTTATCCCCACAGGTTTATTCTGTACTAGGACTATGTTAGAGATCCATTCTAAATAGTCAATAGGTTTTATGAAATCAACAGCTAACAATTTCTACAATTCTTCTTTGACCAAGAGTGCCACTTTAGGATGCATCTTTCTTAATTTTTCTTTGATTGGTTTGGCCTCTAGGTGTACAACGAGGTTATGCACAACTATCTTAGTGTCTAACCCCCGACATATCTGCATATGTCCACGTGAATATGTCAACGTATTATTTTAATAGTTCTACAAAGGTCTTTTGTTCCTATACTGAGAGCGAAGCTCCCAACTTGACTATTCTGGGTTGCTCCTTTGAACCAATGTTGATGCTGATTGTTTTCTCAATAAGCATTTTAGAAGCATCTTCCATCCGTGTAGGATCAGGGGAAAGAGTAAGTTCGACCTCCTATGGTAGTTAGTGATCATCTTTGAATGGATAAATCACTTCATTTTTAGAATCTTCATTTTGTTTGTCTATGAGGTCACCAAAGAGTTTGTCACTATGGGATTTCCATTGATCCTTCTTGCTCGGTTTCTCATAGGTAGGTATACCTTTAGTTACAACCTTTTTATTCAACCATCCACACATTTCTACTTCCTCCCCAAATTAGGAATAAGCGTCTAGTTGAATCTTAAATCCTTTCTTGTGGTCTCCAATGGGAATAAAGTCCCTAAGTCCCATGAACTCCACGAATACCTCATCATTTTCAAAGAAATCCAATGGCACATGAAGTTATTGATCCCAATCTATAAGTTCAGGATATACAAGGGCTATTGGATATTTATCTAGGGGGATGGATTCAGATAAGGTGACGACCGAAGAATTTGGGAATAGGTTCGTGCAGGCAATATCTTTGTAAATGCTACATTGGGAATTTGCGTCACTATTGGAATGAGGCGAAAATTCCTCACTTTCAAAAGAAGTAGCATTGTTCTCATAAGGTAGAGCGTCATGGGGCCTTATTCCAAGGCTCATGTTTATCAATTTTGAAATGTGGGATAGGGATAAGCTCCAACTAGACTTGTGCATTAATGCCACATCCAAACCCATTATAGCCCATGACAAACATCATGCGAGGACCTTTAATGTACTGAGGTGCTTGATTGCATGAATCCATGGTGACTTCTAGTACTCTGTTGGTAGGGTCTTCTAACATTTTCTCTTTAGACATGTTGGCGAGAAAATTTGTCAGGTGGAAAAACTTGTGGATTTCTTGCCAACGCTTTGGGAATCTAAGTCCCTCTACTTAACCGATGCAGCTGCCGTATGTGCATGCACATGAAAAGGTGGATTTATGTGGTGGCCTTTCGACCAGGGATCCAACAAGGGCACTCCACTGACCCTACGGTAAATGCTTGCATATACCTGCAAGAGATGACTTTTCTTGGAATGCGAGAAAGGGAATGAGAAATTTAGAAAAGAGAAAACTAATGTTGTGCAAGTAGAAAATCAGAGGCTTACATACATCAGTCAGAAGTTTAATTACATGCACTTGAATATAGAATAAAACAAATTTGCGTAATAGCTACAAGACTAAATGAAGCTTAATGGACACAAAGTACCAACAAACTCCTTAATCAAAGAGGAGAAAATTCCTTCTTCCTTTATTGAAGCTCAAGCAGAATTTTCACATAGTGTGAGAAGTATAAGACATTTTGTAATAGGATAAATGGAAGAAAATTTCTATCTCTTGCTCTCTTCACAAGGATAACTCTCTCATGAATTCACAAAAAACAGCTCCAACATCTAAGAAGCAAAAATTCAGAAGAATTTTTAGAAGACCTTAAAATGAGGAGCTTGTTACAATTTATAGAAGAGGAGGAAAACTTTTCATCTTCCTGGTGACTTTTCGAATACCTTAATGTGACTTAAGACTATTCATATTCCTTTTTAAATACTTAAGTCCCTTTTATAATAGCAAGGTGACTTAAATTTACATTACATGTCTGAAGTCACCTAAGTCATATCAAAAAGTGCAACTCTCAATGTAAAAATATAACATTGAGGAGAGAGGGTGTTGTATGAGAAGAGAAAAGAAAGAGAAAGAAGAGGAAGAAGAAGAAGGATTATGCTAAAGGATGAGTTGCTGCAATGGACTTAGCTTTGTTCTCTGACTGTTCTCCACTTTTTGATCCTAAGAAGGCTTCTATCTTTCCAAAATCCTAGTTGAAATGAGTCACCGCCGGTTCTACTTTGTCAGCATGAGAGATATGAATGCAGCTCAAGGTTTCAGTACATCCATCAGTCACACTGTTGATGTCCTTGCACTTCCCAAACTATGATGAATGATTTTCTGTGATAAGTGCAATGGAGGCTCAGATTTCTGAGAAGAAGTTGAGGGTATCCTTAGTGAAGGACAATGGGTTTCCCACCCCTTTCTTGACATATTCTTCGAAAGATCCGATCAACTCATCATTAGTTGAATGATCGCTCATTGTGGGTACTCTAATTTTCTGAATTTTTTGGTTTATACTATCCTGCAACTTGTATGTTTTTTATTCTTTCTCCTCTAGCTTTGTGAATGCCCAATTGGATTGCTTCAAATCTGATTGCCAAGGCCCTCTCCCATACATGTGTCAAGTTTTCTGCAGGAGTTTTCAAAAACCTTCTTATTGATCAATTCCTGATGATGAGTGTTGTTCATCTCACTTACTACTAGTCCTAGAGGTTCCCAGTAATCTCTTTCTTTCCCCACATATTTTTTGAGTGTTCACATTTTGTTGGCAGTGGCACACATGTATGCAAAGAGCTTGACTGCCTCTTGAAGTGCTGACTTACCTTTTTCAGAGATTGAATCAATCCATTCCTTATTTTCTCGGCCCTGCATCATGAACTCATGCATTCTTTTTATGGATTTTGGATCAAAGCTGTTGATGGGTACCACTTTCTCAATAAGAAGTGTTATAGTGTTTGGTTCCACCAAGTGTTGCACATAAGATGAAAGAGTTCACACTTTATCCTCTAGTCCCTCGATCCTCTCTTTGTATTCTTTATTCCTTGCCATCATGCGAGTATAATATTTTTGGAATATGTGTAAATATCCCTCATGAGTAGCTAGTCCCAATTGGATCATGCTCATCTCATAATCAGTTGGTGTCATCTTGTCCACTGGATTGATTACTTTTGGCCAAGCTACTTCAGTATACTAATTACCTATCTCCTCACTGTAGAATCGTGATGTTGTCTGTGCGATCTTTCTTGACCTTTTTTATTTAGCTAGAGAGACAGTTGCTGATATATCGGGGGATACTACTTGTTGCATAGTGCAAGTGTTGAGGATGATCTTTTCCCACATCCACGGAAACATCTCGTCAGTTTCAGGCTCAATGACGGAAGCATCCACCATTCTTTGTTCTGATGGAGGAGGCAAATCCTGAATGAGAGGATCGTTGGAGTTAACAACATGTGGGACCTCTTGAAGTGGCTCGAATATTAGATAATGAGTCATATACTCCTTGTTCACTTGTGCATCTAGTGTTGGATTTTCTGTCTGCATTACCGAGATCACGTCTTCCTCTTGTGGCGACGCCAATGAATCTTTTTCTTCCTTGAATTTGTTGGATGTCTTCTCGTGGGGATAAATTTTTAATTCCGTGGCCTTCCTTTTTGAACTCACTCCAGAGTGTTTAGAGTTGGAGGTCACCTCTACCACTTTTGAAGATGAATGATGTGAAGCTTGCTTCTTGCTTGGGGAAATTTGTCATGATCGAATGATCATAGTCCTCTTCTTATGAAACTATTTCCTCGTTCTCCTCACCACCTTTTCAGTACGCTCCAGTATATCTCCTGATTCACGAACATGCTAGTTGATTTGGGGCATTGGGGACATCTTGACTATTGCGTACTTAGGATCATACATCTTTTTCCTATCATAGTGTAAGATGTCTTCATACCAAGGGAACTTGAATTTCTTCATCTCACTGGTTGTCATCCTCAATGTGATCTTTTTTACGTACTTTGAACTCATCAATACAATTGGCCCATTATTCCTCAACTTGTGGCTCATGTTGCAATTCAGGGATGTAGAAGGAGTCAGGATCTTCTCAGATGTCAAAGTTAGGCCTAGTAATGTAGGAATGCAAGTTTAGATGTGTGAAAGAGGCGTCTAGGTGGGATGCGTCATTTGAGCTTTTGCACGTGAACTCCCCTAGAGATATAGGGAAAGAAATCAATTTCTTTCTTCTACTTCTGAGCTTTCTATTTACTTGGTTGATCTGCCTGTAGAGTTTGAACAATACAATCTAGTCACTGAGGTACTTGGGTAGTTTTAGAGGAGCTTAGTCGAAGCCAACGACTCGTATGTAGGAGAATGTTGAGAATTGTATGAAGTACGAGCCATATTCCTTAATCAAGGATGCCACTTTTCGTGACATCCTAGCTTTAAGATCCCCTTCCAAGTTTCGGACCACATACATAATGAATGCATCATTCACGTGAGTGAAATGCTTATTTCTCTCCTCCATTATCAACTGTGGAATTTTCTCAAATGTAGGTACCTTGAAAGCAATGTTATGTGTGTGATCCAATCCCTTGAATGATCGTGAGCTTACGAGGAGATAAACTAGATAAGAATTCATGTGGAACTTCTTTGTCATGGGAACTTGGAGAAGTTGTAGATGGAGATTGTCACTGATGATCTGCCCCTAGTCAATTATCTACTTCCCTTCTATTAATGTCAGGATATAAAGGCCCATCCAATCCTGGAAGTCTCTCATGTTTGCTTTGCCCATTACTCTAATGAGGAGAGTGATGACATCATAATACCCTTCTCGAAACTCACACCTTGGCAGATTATTGGGAATACTGGAAGGCTTTCTTCTAGTTTTCAACCATGATCTGAGCGCTACCGTTGGACATATGAATCCATTGTCTCCCAATCGTGCATGACTCTTTTTTTGGAAATGACAACCATGTTGGGGGATGTCGGTATCTGGAGAGAGATTGAAATGGTTCTAGGGTTAATGACCACCTACATTGTACCATTGTCAGCTCATATGGTTTACATCTTGGGCTCATAGTGGAAGGAGTAAGCTAGGACTAGCACGAGACTTTGCACAAACACTGGACGTCGTGTAGTAGCGAACAATCCACTTGTGAATATCTGGTTTTCAATCCTCCTTCGGTCCTTGGAGGCCATACGAGTTTTACAGTCATTTAGGTCCATGTACAAGACATCACTATCTTCCACATCATATTTGTAGGCAAAGGGTTGTGTCGGCTTCTGACCCATCCATTTCATCTTCATATCTCCCTTCGAAAAAGTAACTTACTATTTTTAGTAAGTGTGGAAAAGTAATTCCTTGATCTTCAACAGGATGTTGCGGCTTAATTTTCCTCTTTCTCTCTGTGTTCCTTGTTTCTTCTGGATCAAATTTCTATTTTTAGCAGGTGCTCGAGGGCCTACTTACTATTTTTAGTAAGCGCCAAAAATGTCTATTCTGGTGAATTTTCAGTTGTAGTTTACCTCCAATGTCTTTGTCTCCTCTGTAGGTTCTTATGTTGCTAACTTTCCAAAAATAGCAGTTCCTATGTAGTAGACCTGCTATTTTTTGAAAATTGGCCTCTGGGAGTCGGATTGATGTGGAATAAATTTTTTTGATATGGGTTTTTTCCCAATATCCTCCCTATGCAATTTTAGATCCACCCACTTAATATTCCAGGAGATTTTAAAGTTTTAGTTTTCAGACCTAGAAGTGCCTCTGGGTAAAGCAGCCATTAATGGACCTGAAAATTTTAGGTCTTGTTTTCTCCTTTGTTTACAAATAAATTTATATTTTTTATGTGGGTTTTTTCTTCTGGTGCTTCACGTGCGATCTTACTTCAATCCGGCAACTAGTTTGACGGGAAATCCTACTTCTTTCTTCGTTGAGCTGGAAATGAGATTTCTTCATTGTGGATGCTCTATCACATGAGGGAGGAGTTTGAAGGTGTGTTTTTGATGGTATTTTTCAGAGGAATGTATAGTAACAAATGGTTCTTTGATTCATGCACCGGCTTGCAATATTTCTTCAGATCTTTGTTTTTAGGTTATGGAGATTTTCACCATTTTCTTCCTCTTGTTCTTCGTTTCTCCTTCTTGTTTCTATAAAAAAAAAATCCTTCTGAGACCTCCACATCACTGTGGGGAGTTTTTTTCAGTGCTTGGGTTGAGCTGGTCTGAGCATTTGCAATGGCGGAGTGATGGTAGAATGTTGCAGAGGAAGAATGGAGGAATGGAGTGCACATAAGTGTTAGAAGCTAGAAGTGAAGAAAGGGGCACTTGGGATTTTTTTTAAAAAGATATGCATGATTATGGTTAGGGTGAATTTTTCCAAGCTTTATTTCCCTGACCTTAGGGACATGAGGGACATAAAATTCCATGGTGGTAAAGGGCATGACATGTGGTGTTTGATCCAACGGCAGGGAATGAAGGAGGAAAAAACTACTTTAAAGCACTGGGAGCTGAGAGGAGGTCACATGGGTGTCCATAAGACTCCCTATAGGGGATGGGAACATTTTTCAAGGTATTATGTCCTCCACATCAGGTTCATAATGGACATCAAATTACACGGTGGTCCTGGAGCTGACACCTGGCTACTGATCTGACGGCAGGGGATGTATGCTCCAAATAAGCACCTAAGGGCTGAACTGCCAGGTCTGGAGGTCATATGAGGGTCCCAAGAGTCACATGAGGGCTGGGAACATTTTCTAATGGTTGATGTACTTGACCTCATGGACTTTGGGGACATGAAATACCGCCAGGCTCCTGGTGCTGACACGTGTCCTCTCGAAAAAATGACTAAGTCCTGAACTACCTTTGAGAGGATAACTTGGAATGCAAATAACTTGAGCTCCCAGTGGAATTTCTTCGTGCAACTGTATATTATCCTGACTTTAAATTGCATTTTGAATCCAATTATGAGGGTCTCATGTCTTAATCTGACCATATGATCCCTAGAAAATCAGAGTTTTGATCAGGCACTCCACTTCTACGTGAGAAAACCTACCTTCCAATCATATGCACCAAGGTGTTATGAAAAATATTATTTCACCATCATGTAGGTCTTGGAATCCTATTTCAAAATATGATTTTTTTACTTCTAACTCTATTCGGAGCTCTCATAATCTTCTTCTGAAGCCTAGCGGCTATTTTAGGCATGTGTACTGTCTAGGCTTGTGAACCCTGTTTTTCACTCAGACTGATCCAACTCTTGAAAAACTTCTCTAAACCTTACAAAATCATTTCTTTGATGTCATAAGGTATTCCATTCACCTCCATGTTTAATTTTTTCCTTTCGTTCCACTTCAGGGGGTCGATCTAGTCCTAGGAAGGCTAGCAACAGCCCTTCCCGTGACTCCCCAAAATTTGCATTTTCAATGAAGTCCTAAAACCACCTAGGGGAATGAATGGAATTTCCTAAATCACCTAGGGGGTATGATATAACATTGGTTGCAAGGTAATTTTTACTGAATAGATAGATCTAGGGTTTCCTGGGAATGATAAAGCATGAAAATTTCAGCATAGGGGTATAGTTGTCGTGCTTAAAAATTTCCAATTTCCCTGTTGCACATTTGCATGACAACAAGAGAAGAGGCCACTATGGATGAATTTATCCAAAGGTTTAGGACATTACTTGTGAGTGCTCTTGAACTGAAAGTAAGGCTTCCCCCTTGTCCTGGGGGATACTGATAGGTCTGATATCAATAAAGCCTGCTCAAGAGTGAATGGCCTACTTGGGCCATATTTTGCTGATGTGGCCTCCCATGAAGCAAATGGATTGACCAGCAAGGGGAAATATTGATTGAAAGGCATGAGAGATTATGAATCCACTCGATCCTTCATGTCTTCCATTCGTAAAGGGACTAAAACATCCGTAGAAGAACATTCATAAGCTGCATGAGAAAAACTGTGCAGAGCCCTACAATGTGTGAAAGGTTTTGGGTCACTAAAAATGGTAACTACCTTCCCTTCATGATATAACTTGATGCACTAATGAAACGTTGATGGAATAGCTCGCATGACATGAATCCATGGGCGTCCTAAGAGCATGTTGTACGAGAGGTCCAAGTCAAGGACATGGAACGTTGTATCGTGACATATTGGCCCTAGCTCCATTGGAACCACTATTGTCCCTGCTGAATCTCTTTCTTCATTGTCATATGCGGTGATTGTGATAGTTTTAGCACCCAGCTCTGTTTTTGACTGGCCCATTTGTTTTACCAACTTCAAGATGCAAATATTAAGAGCAGATCCCCCATCTACAAGTACTCTGTTAATCTTGCGACAGGTAACCACCACTTCGATATATAATGGTAAGTTATGCTTTGGGTTATTATGTGGGATTGCAATATGATCAAAATTAATCTAATCGTTGATGTATAAGTGTGCAATCATGGCTTGATGGTTTACAGGATCTATTTATGTGGAAACCCCTGAATTTTGCAAAGTTTTGAACAATATGTTTTTATGAGCATTAGAAATATTTAGGAGATTGAGGATAGATATCTTAGTAGATGTTTTTTCTAATTTCTCTATCAAGTTACACTGACTTTCCTCAGGGGTATGTGCAAGATCTGGTATGTTTAAGTGGGCACATCTTGTCCTGACTGCGTAACTCTTCTCTAAGATCATAATGGTATTAATCTATTCATTAGATGAGTTAATACATCTAATGAGGGAATCATAAGGACTATCATTTTTAGGGTATACATAGGCAGAAGTCTTGTAGTTGTTAAAATTTTTCCCTTGATCTGTTTTCTTTTTCTTTTTATCCGCATGGTTAGGAAAAGGTTCCTTGTAAATACCCATTTTTTCCTTTGAACTCCTACTGTCTCTGGGGGAGACTCTACAGTGATCTTACCTTCCTCTATGAGGTCTTGGATATAATGGCGTAATCTCAAACATCTATCCATTTTGTGTCCTTTGACACGGTGGAAGTCACAATATTCATTGTCTTTGAACCAAACCAGTTTTGGAGTGTCTTCTAGGTAGGGCATTGTTGTCATTGGATACTCTACCATCTTTGCACCATATAACTCCTTTAGAATGGTAGATACGGATTCTGTCAAAGATGTGAACGTATGTTTTGTAGGAACTTTGGGATGAGGCCCTTATGAAAGTTTCAAGAGTGGACCTGTCTGTAAGGCTTGGACTCTCTTGGAATCTGTAATGCCATCACCAACAACATGTTTATTCTTATTGAATAATTTAGGTTTGTCTATAGATTTGGATTTGTGTTTTTTTTTAATAATTGGTTTAGGCATGCCCGCAATAAGTGCTTTCTCAATTTCACTACCTTTCTCTATGACTTCTTCAAATTTCGAGCCACAATACATTTATAAGTGAAAGGCTGTTTCTGGTTTCAAGTTAGGAATGAATATACTCACTAACTATTTTTCAGGCAAGGCATAGGGAAAACAACTAGCTAACCCATGCCATCATTGTAAAAATTCTGCAAATGTCTCATTGGTTTTGTGTTTTTTGTTACATAGATCGTTCATCATGATGTCACTCTCCATATTATAGGAGTAATGTCTTATAAATTTCTCTTCTAGCATGGGCCATGTTGTAATGGAGCCCCTAGGTATGCTGTAAAACCATTATAATCCCATGACTCCTAGGTTGCGAGGAAAAAGTTGTATCAAGAAATTATCGTTATACGCAACCTCTTGGAAAGTCATGTAAAATTCTTTTATATGATCGCAAGGATCACTTTTGCACTTATACTTATCAAACTTGGGGGTAGTGAAATGTTTTGGGAAAGGCTATTGTAGCATGTCCTTATCAAAGGGGTAAGGACATAGTTCTTCATATAAGTATTTTATGTTCTGGCCTGCATTTCCCTTTTGTAATGTTGTGAGCGTATCTTTCATAGATTTCAATTCATCCTGAATGAGTTGCTCCTTAGTAGGTGATATTGACCTTTAAGCCTGAGTTACTTTAAAATTATAATCTGTATGTGGATCAAATGGACACTCGTTAAGTTTTTTTTCTTTTTCTTTACCTATGTTTCTTTTTGAAGCAACTAGGTTTGCTAATTTCTGACTCAACTTCAAGATCTATTTTTGGAAGATTTCCTCCTCAACCAGGGGATCCTCTTCTTCATCAAATTTCAGATGAGGGGATGCCTTCCACTTAGTTTTACCTTACACAAAGCCTTAAAGTGAGGTTTACATGATGTTTTACCTTCGACAACGACCTTATGTTGCCCAGAAGTGGATGCATATCCCACATCGAAAGGATTATTTTTGTTTAAGATGATTCTTCACTCTCCTAAGTTAGGGTCAACAAAATTTGATTCTTCTTCATGCTTGTGCGGAAGTTTAGCTCCTAGTGCCAAGACTCTTGGGAGCACTTGATCTTTGTTATAATATAAGAGCTCGTCAAATATGTTGAGGTATAACCTTTGTTGTTCTCCTGAAGAGTCTGACTCTTCTCCACTATGATCGATTAACGTCTCTACATCTTTAACTTGAGAGAAGAGCAGTCCTAAGTTATGACCACTGAATGGGAATGTGTCCAAAGGGTTTTCTCCCATGTGTTTCTCATTTGATTTAGCTACCATTTTTATGCTTTTAGGCATCACTAGCAGACACTTTTATGTAGTTACTGTAACCCCCAAGTGTATGGTTTTCTACAAGCCATTTTTAAGGGGATGTTGGAATTATATCACAATGTATCGTAGATGTAATTTTATGTAATCATTTTACCAAGAAACATTCATATGCACACCCTATGTTATGATTCACTCAATTTGTTATTGCCAAGCCTATACCCTAAGATAGTGACAAATATTTACCAATATGTAAGCCACGTTAGAACCCCAACAAGGTCTAAGCACTAATGTGATGTTGTCGCAGTCCCCTGACAAGGTATACACTACAACTAGTTTGACTACCAATGAAATCCAAACCTTTTGAAAAATGGAAGTCATAAATATATATAGCGTAATAACGTCACCGCGACACATTAACCAAGCAAGTAAGGTGTTAGCACTATGGTAACTTATTTATGATATATGTAAAGTGTTATCAACACTCTTTAAGAAGACTAAGATGACGTCAAGAGTAAAACCAAGTGATAAGTATAACAAGGATTTTTTAATCATGTGAGCAGCATAACCACATAATAAGGGGACTTATATCGTTCCCTCACAAAAAGGAGAATACGATGTAAGTACCAAAATTGTACATCTAAGATGCGAAGAAGACTATTAACTCAAGAAGAGAAAAAAGATGAACCAAACACACAGCGATGAAGATGATCTTGAAATCAATATGAAAGGACTTTTATAAGAGATGTAAAAATCATACCCCCACACTTTAGACGTTTAACAACCCAGCCACAAACATGGATGGGTGTAAACGGAAAAAAAAATGACGAGTACTATCTTTGATAAAAACGTGCAATGTATGCACCTTTCTCACCCCAAATAATGGGTGATGGGAATGTAAGGGTACTGATAAAAAGATGGACATAAGCTAAGTAACCACTTAGGTAGAGCTTCGCCTCATTCGAAGACAAGAACAAAACTAAGCAAGAGTGGTACGTAGCTTAGGTCCGTGATGAAAGGACACTTAGTTCGAACTCACAATGGTTCTTTGCCTTGTTTTTAAAATCAAGGTTTAGATTCCAGATGAGCCGTCACTTTGCAATGGCTTGACGCAACAAGGATTAGTAAAGTGGGCTCTTTGACAAAATGGTTTCCCTAACAAGTTCTCTCAGCTAGGTGTTACAATGTTGTCTAAGAGCAAGGCATGATTTACGCAAAAAGTCGCAATGACTAGTTTGGGATATCTTGCATTTATCCCCTTTCAAGTATAGTGGGTAATGAATGCATCCAATGTGTACTTCTACTAAGGTCGTGATATGGACAATTTGTAACTCTAACTCACAAGGCGTACTAGTCAAGTGGGTAAGCATAGCACTTCCTGTTTCATCCATGAGGTTACACAGTGGTGGACTACTTTAGGGTTCTAGTTACCACCCCCATTATTGTATCTTAAGGCGTTATGCCAAAGGGGTTATGTTTCAGTTGAGTGGATAGGGACGTACCCTTTTTCCGAAACCTGCAATACAATGTTTTGAGTATGGTGTGTTTTTTATCTTTCTTAGCTTTAATATGGTTTTAAGTAGCACAACATTTTGGCAACCTACAAGAACACGTGTATTAGAAGGTTTTTTGTTTTGTTTTAGCCCTTCCTTTCTTTGACAATTGAGAGGTCCTATAGATAACAAGCTTCAATAATTTTCTGATTCCTAGATCAATGTACAAAGATAACTTACACTTGCTTTTGATTCCTAAGATTTCCAAAAGGTGTGAAGGAAGAGCATACACAAAGTGGAAATTCTACTAAAATCACACAAAATTTTTACTTTAACTTTATAAAAAAAAGTGTTTTTTGCACAATTTATATGAGTTTTGTAATATTGGTGTTTTTGATCTCCAAGATCACTAGGAGAGAGCATACATACTTCTACAAAAACTACTTCTAAGTCAAAAACAAAAAACACTTTTAGTTTATGCAAACTGAAATGTTTAAGAAAGAACCCTGCTTTCAATTGTTAGTCTTAGAAACCTGTAGTGATGGACTAGAAAAATAGTTCTTGTAGTCTGTAAAATTTTAATTTTTTTTTTAACACAGACAACTGTGTGCTTATACTGATACTAGCGCTCTCTAACCGACGGATATGCACCTCACCTGACGGGTACACCTGCTATCAAAAAGTTAATAAAACTCAAAGAAGTAAACACATATGCTTACAATATGATGAAGACATGCCTATATTAACATGGATGCTTAGGTTATGACGTGTACGTGCCTAAGCCTAAATAGAGCACTGTAAATTTTTACACAGTCAGATCTTTTACATCTGCACTTCTAGAGAGACGTATACGCACCCCATATGACAAAGACGTGTGTGCGTCTGTGTATGGTTTTTTTATTTCTTTACATAGTCAGGGCTTTTATGCTTATGCGTCCAGAGAGACATATACGTGCCCCTAATACGGAGACGCATATGCGTCTATGTATAGTTCTGGTTTGCAAATGATTCCGATATGTATGTGCCTAATATGACAGGTATGTTGGGGTTCTGACATGTACGTGCCCCTTTCTGGACACCTTTGCGCACCCTATGAAAAACCTACAAAAAACACGGATTTTCAAATTTTCAAGAGCAAACAGGTTAGTTGTTAGTCAAAAATTCCTATTTCTAGATCAAACCCACAAAATGTATATAAATGATGTTCATTTACCTAGGGTTAGAAATAAAAATGACAAAATAACAAGTGATTCGAAAGAAAAACTTGAAAATAAGCTTTGAAAAAAATAAAAGACCTGCATTAATGGAGGGTGGACATAAGTGTCCCACCGGGCATGCCAAAATGTGTTCAATGAAAAGTTGTAAAAGCCATGGATTTGGGGTAAGAATCTCTAAAGAAAGCCCAAAGGATTTTAACAATCTGATCAATGGACCATGTGATAAGAAATGAGAAAGGTTACCTTCTTTGCATACATTAATTTGAATTAAACATGCAAACTAAGAAAATGAAGTTAATCTCTATTCTTTGAAAGCTTGAAAAAATGAACCTAAGAGGATCTAAGCATTCAGTTTATGTGTTAAGAGAAAGAGATCTCCCCATTAATGGCATCAAGGCCAATGAATCTTCCCTTTTACTCTATGTTAATGCTATGAAATAAAAGATTAAATGCATTTAGCTCAAATGAAAAAAAGATGAAATACAAACTAAATCCTAATCAAATTGCTATAATTTGTGCTAGGAAGAAGAGATGATTCTTAGGAAATGAGGGAGGGGGTATGGCCCTATTTATAGTTTTTGGTTTGGAAGAAAAGGGAGAATTGGGTGCATGTGGGACAAAGGCAAGTCCAAAAATCACTCTAGCAAGTCAAAGTGTGATTTGACTATGTTAGAGGGTAATTAACCTAGGTTAGAATAATTAATCTCTCTTAGAGAGTAATTAGGGTTCTGGAAGGGTTATGACGGGCTTACTCAATCCAACAAAGTGGATTGATCTTTCGGGGAGCTAATAGAAGCAAGCTAGAAGAGAATAAGAATCTAATGTAGTTAGAACGAGGTGATAACTACATGTTTAAATGGTTTATAAGAGGAAAAATTATTAAAAGGGTGTCGTAGGAAGGGAGTTAGATAGGCCTAACTGGTGGTATGCTATCAATTTGCAAAAGGAAGGAGTGTTAGTGCATCATTAGAAATAATAGTGTATTGAGCAAACTACAGGTGTCTACAGGATGGAATTTAAACAAATATCATAGTGATAGGTAAGATCTATCATGTAAAAGATAAGGAAGTGTAAGAAATAGTGAAATGAGAATGAATTAGCTTGTATATGGAGATTTGGGTTAATCCTGGGATAGAAAGTGGGTTAAATAGGTTCTATTTGGACTAAGAGTGCTTCGTCTGGAAAACTAGAACCTGAAACTTCTTTAGACATAACCGCCTAAGGGGGATAAGGCCACCAGAGACACTAGTGCCTAATTTGAGTGTTAATGTCCTGGAAATTATTCTTCTTCTGATATTTTCAAACCCTGATATGGCCATAATAATTTTTCTCTTTCTCTCTCTAGATCTATTGTATGGTTTCAATGTCACATTTAAACCTACAAAAGAAACCCTAGCTACCTACACAAATGTTATGCAAACATTAAATGAAATATATAATTCATATACTTGAGTTGGAATGACCTCGGTGGTCACCCCAATATCATTTCAACCAAATGTTGTACTAAATTCTAGATTCTATGCATGTGTGTTTATGTCTGTGTGTATGTACACACGCATAAGATAGAATAGTTTCCTTCGAAGCTAGTTTTTCTTTATTCAAGTCACACCAATATAGCGGGAAACAACTACTTTAATACCAATATGAATGTGTGATTCCGGCCACACAACTACAACAGCTTGATGTATAGAAAATAAATTCAAACTGAACTTTAAAATGAAAGAAAATAGTAGAAAAAGGAATGAGGGAAGGAATCTAACAAAAACAACAGTCTTCTACATCAATTCAACAATATATGGTGATAAAAACTTCACTAAAAAGATCAATCAGTTCAAGGAATAACACTAATTGTCCAGTTCAAAACACAGTCCACCTATTAAAGGCTCTATTCTTCCTGAGTATCCTTTTCCTTCTCTATTGACAAGTCCACCAACAGAAAAATAAATAAGAACTGTGTTAAACTAAAACATTAGCTTCTACGGTAGTTAACTGCCACAAAAGTTACAAATTTATTAGCTAAATAAATACTAAACTACCCTAAAATACCATTTGTCTACAAAATAAGCATAATAACTCTACTCAAACAACTAAGTTTTCACACATTACTAAATTTAGTCAATAAATTCTAAGCAATCCAACCAATTCTCCACTGTGGGAATCATTCTCCCTTTCTTTTAAAAAATATTTGAACTTCCTAGTTCAACAACATCTAGCTTTTTTATATTCATAAGTTCCTCTTCTATGATCCACATATTATTGGAATCAGGTAATCCCTTCCACTTCACTGAATACATCTTATAATTCTTTCCCCTTGTAGCAGTAATCTTGCTATCCACTATCTTCTCAATCTACACCCTTATTTTCTTTGGAAAAGGATTGGTCCACTCTTCAACTCCATTCTCATATTGAACTTCTGTAGGGTCTGCATGATAGAAATAAAGACCTGCCACATTGAAAATAGGACCGATGTCAAAGTCCTATGGCAAGTCTATCAAATATACATTCTCATTAATCTTTTTGAGAGTTTTGCAAGGGCCAATTTTCTTTGGCTTTAATTTATTGTATGTGCCTTAAGGAAACCTTTCTTTATGTAAGTGCACCATGACTAGCTCACCTTCTTTGTATATATTTTCCCTCTGACGCAAATCATAATGACTTTTATACAGTTGACTTTTCATTTGTGGCCTTTACCTAACTTGTTCTTACACTTCATATATATGTTTCATAAATTCTTCCGCATCTTGGAGATTTCATTTTCACCTAGGGAAATCAATTAAATAAAATACACCTTTTGGATTGTTTCCCAAAATAATATGAAATGGAGATTTACATGTAGACCTATTGATGCTGGCGTTGAAAGAAAATTCAGCCAACGACAAGAAAAAGTCCCATTGTGTTGGGTTGTCCCCAAATAAACATCTCAACAAATTTCCCAAGCTTCTATTCACCACCTCCATCTGTCCATCCATTTAAGGGTGATAGGATGAACTATGTTTCTATTTACTGTCAAGTTTTTTTCATAGAGTTCTCCAAAAGTGACTAAGAAACTTTGTATCCCAGCCACTTGTGATAGTCTTAACATTATATTTTCCCAAAAATACTAGGCTAGGGGGGTGGAACTAATATTTGTGATATGTAAGTTGGCACCTACGCGGCGATTAAATGGTGCCACATTATCACTTCAAATTTTTCTCATAGTTTATTATGTATGCATTTAATATATATATTTTGTTTCATGTGTTTTTTTGTTGGAAAAGTCAGCTTTTGAACTTGATTTAAAATAACAATTTTTAAATACACTAAAAAAAGTTAAACGTACACTTGTGGAGTAGGTGTCTACAAGTTAAACATACGACATGTCACTTTGAGATACACTAATTTACATTCATGTTGGGTATGTACAATAGTATATAATTTTTACAATCACATTTCATTAAAATTTACTCAAATTTTTGATATTCCCCTCTCAAATACCCTCTCAACTATTAGATGCTACCCAGGCACCTGAATTATTATTTCTTTCGCAAATAAACTTTGAAATATAAATTTTGGAAGTTTGTTTTTCTCAAAGAATATTACTATAAAGGGGCCAACTTGTGACCAATTCAGTATTATTCACATGTAACCTCTTTTGGATACACTCTCCTAGTGTATTTTTACAAAATATATATGTTATTTATAATCCCACTTTCATACTAAATATCAGCATTGTGAAAAATATCTAGTTTTGTCTTTTTCATATTATGATGTAAAATATCGGCAATGCACCCCACGAATCACTCTTCATGAAATTCTCAACAACCTCATTTTCATTCCATATCTTTGTAACACCCATTCAAAACAACCCACTTGAGACCCAAGAACCACCTAGGATTAGTTAGGAAAATTATGGAATAATTTTTTTTATTTATTAAAAGAATCTACAACCCTGTTACAAGACAATAGTTGTCACTAATAGGTTCCAAAACAACTCTAATCTACTAGAGTATAATTTTAATTATTAATAATTATTAGAGGTCACAAGGTCCAAAATTAAGGGTTAGAAGGTTCAATAAGGTTCAAAGGGTAAATTCCTCACCATACCCACTCTCTAACACGATTAAAGATTCAACTTTATTTTTATCACACTTAATGCATTAAAAGTTTCTATAAATCATTCCAATTGGATAGGAAATTTCCTAACCTTTCCATTGATATAAAGAAGTCCTCCTAACTCCTCATAAAACTCAAGTTATGGGCCGACGAACCTTGGGAGGAAACTTTTCCCAAACACGGGCCCACAGGCCCACTGGTGAAAATTTTCCCTTGCGCAGGTCAGTGGAGTGAGGAAGAGTTTTATCATTGTTTCCCTTTTTGGGGAAAAATAAAAATTTTCCTCCACGCACCCATGGGGCCGAAGAGGACATGTGTCAAGCTCATATTGGCACGGGGAAAACCAGACATGCGGGCAAACATACAAATTTTAGAATTTTGCTTCAAAAAGTGCAAGGGGTTAAATTTTACGTGCACCTCCACCGACAGCTAAGGATCCTACATGTCATCCTTTCATTAGCTACAGGATAGCGGGTCAGCAGAGAGATTTTAAAAAAATTGCCAAAAGGGAGTAAAAAGGCTAAGTTGCATGCGCGGGCCCGCGCCCGTGAAAACGATTTTTCCAAAGCAAAGGCGGGGATGCGGGGCTGCGAAGAAATTTAGGAAATTTTTCTAGTGTTAGAATTAAAACACTAAGTTCCAAAATCCTCCCACACCTCCGCCGAGCCACGTGGCAGCACCCTATTGGCTACTGGGTGGCAAGGCTGTGGGGAAAATTAGAAAAAAATTACAAAAACTATTTTCTCCAAATGATTAAGCTACAAGGGTTCTGCCCCTCTGCTGTCATCTCATAGTGCCATCTGGCAGCCTCTGATTGGCTATGGGGTGGTGGAGAATTTTTTGAAAATTTTCCCAAAAATTTTCCTAAGTGTTTTAAGGAAAAATTCAAGTTGCGGGCCCGCCAAGGAAAATTTTCCACCAAGGAAGGAAAAATTCAGAGGGCCATAACTTTTGATAGAGAACTCAGGTTTGGGAAAAAGAGGACTTTCTAGAAATCTCTTGACGCCCTCTTTGCACTGGAATCATTAATTTTAGATTTTGATAAAGTTTAAGTCGTCAATTTTAAGAAAACGACCTGCAGGATTTTTAAAAGCAAACTGGTAAATTTTAACTTATAAATTTTGTTCAATTTTTTCATTCTTTCCCCTTTAACATGTCAAATGAACATGGAGTATTGTTCTAAGAAGGATTTAGGATGCATTGGGAAGGTAAATTTTCTTGATTGATTTCTAATTCAAATTTTTACAACTTTTGACAGCAAAAAAACTATGAAAGGTTTGGGCCCAATTTTGCAATGTTTTGAAGGATTTTTCCTCAAGTATTTTAGTCCAATTGAGTTCATTTATATCATAACATGTTATATTTTAATTTTTCATTGTTATTTCTTGCTTTCATGTTCTAACTGTTCATTTTAGATAAATTACTTGCCAGGATGAAATACAAAACAAAGATCAATTTCTAAAGGATTTATTTATCATTTTTTTCACCTTCCAAGTATGGAGATTCATTCTAATCCTATTCAAATCCATTTATTTGATTCAACAAAACATTTAATGGATGAAATGTAAATCCTAGTTTCCAATTTGTTTTATTTTCAAAAGAACTAAGTAATACAGTTCCTTCATACATATTCCTTTCTTTCAACCAAAGATTTCAATAACATTTAAAGATCATATTTCAATGCAACAATGCAAATGAAGAAAGTTATTGCAATCCTTTATTGATTTCAAATACAACTTTACATCTCTCAATTTCTTGAATGCAAATAACAAATTTCAATTTATTCCTTTCAAATGAATAGAATAGAGTATATATATGTCTTCCACATTCTTTCAAAGAAAAACAGAGTCTATCTCTTTTTCATTTCACTTTACAAATTTCATAATCCATACAACATCCTTCCATTTCAAACATTTACAAATTCATCCACTTCAAAGTGGGAAGGGTTACAATTAGATTTTATTTCATATGGAACTCTCAAACAGTCTTTCTCCTCTGGTCGAGAACAACAACATAAATTTCTTCTCATTCATCCAATTTGATCACAACAAGAGTAGGGGAAAGGCAATGATCTCCACCCAAAAAAGACATCCAATGAAAAGGATAATCCATCCTTCTTCATTCACCCCCGAGCCCCAACCACAATGCAATATAAGGTATGATTCAACTCATGGCGACAACATGATTCCACACACATGCAGATTTCACAATAAAAATACAGTTCAAAATAGAATGCAGTTTACAACTACATTTAAAACATACAAAAAAGACTAAGGCTTCATCAAGAAAGGTAAAGGAGCAAGGAGCTATGGGGGAAGTTGCTTATGCCTCCCAATGGGAAATGGGTATCCACCTGTAACAAACCACCAATTTAAATCATCACACATATCCTTATTCTGCCCACAATCTCTCCTTATTCCCCCACAAATTTCCTTATGCCCCCCACAAAGTAAGAAATGCAAGCTATTTCTTTTCCATGGTGGATCCCAATCCCAAACTCCCTCCACAATAAATTTGATGTCACTGGCATTCCCTTATGCCCCCCATACATGGATTCCCCATAGCCTTCTCCTACACCATTCCTAGGAAGTCTACCCAACCAGTCAACAAACACACAAAACATTCACCATTCACACAACATAAAAAGAAATAAAAGCATATATACAAGAGCTAAGCTCCTACCTCTCCATGGTAGATTTTGTTCCAATACAACAAGCTTTCAATGTCAAAATATAGTCCCAAAATCAGCAATGCCCAAGTATGAAATGCTCTCCAATATCCTTCCAAAATCAACAAGAGCTCCAAACAACCAAGGAAAATTTTCCCCCAAAGGAAGTATTCACAAAATGTCCAGAAACAACAACCCAAAACAAAGCAAGGAGTTCCAATTTTATAGAAGAGGGAAAGAGAAGAGGATGAGGTGGGTCCATGTAGGATGCCACATCACACATCCTCAACTCCAACAAAAAATTCAAATTCATTCCCCCAAGCATAATAAATAGGTGGGTGAAAATATGACAAATTACTTACACACTCCAACCAAGCCCACACCCCATAAGGACTGCAAATTTAAAACATGAAGAAAGTGCAACTAAAACATGCAACTTGACTTATAAAAATGCATTAAAAAGGTCTAAAATCAACCCTCCAACCATAGGTATGGTTGGTAAATAAAATTAAGAGGTATGCGACAAGTTTTGCTTGTCCCACAAGCCTCCAAAATCAGCCTCCAAGGACAAATTCGAATTTCCAAGGAGGTGGAGTGTTTCATACTCCAAAATATGACTTACACAACTCTTACACATGCTTACACATCACTTACCACATTTAATACAAGAGCCAACAACTTCTATAATTACTTTATTATATCCCAAATTTGATTGATTTATTTATTTTAACAATATGATTACTCACATTAATTCTCTACAATTAAAAGAATAATGAAAGGGGTAAATGCATCACAAAATAAACACATGCAAACAATAATAAAATGGAACCACATTAATAAAATACACAAATCCCCTTGGTCACATTCAAAGGTAATCCTTCCATGGGAATTCATAACAAAAAAAAACACACACACACACAAAACATGTTACCATGGTGACCTTGTTGAATTCATCTAGAATTCCAATGTGGTTGGTCTCCAATCCCCCAATGTTTTTTGTGATATTTTAACCTGTAAAACAAAAATTACCTCCTTCGGCCTCGTGGCCATATCAGAACATCCAACATGATATAAATATAATCATAAAATCATCTATACATATGAATCACAACAACATCAAGGAAATCAATAATATCACTTATAATTTATATAAACAACTATATCATCATCATATAATGTCCATTTTCTAGTTCTACTCACAATATCCAAAAATCACATGTTCGAACAACATTCATAATATATCCATGTCAAATAGTATATCATCATCCATTTATGAAGTGTCTCTAATAATCATCATGCATCATAACTAAGTCAAGATCGACAATAATCCATGGTCCAACATCTAACATCATACTAAATCAAAACTATAATAATGTCCATAATATAATCAACAATGTCATGGTCAGTATCAAAGGGTGTCAAAGGGAAGTGGGCACTACATCCCCCTTCCCTTAGACTCGAATTCCTCCTAGAAGTCACGGGGAATAAAGTTTGGAGAACTGAAACTCGCAATAAGGTAGCATCCTTCCATATAGTTACAGTCTCATCATATTTGTCCCACTGCACACAAACCTGATCAACTTCTCTACCTCAAAGGCATAGGGTCCTATGATCTAGGATGCAAACGGGCTCCACCATCACCTGCCCCTGATCTTGCACTTGTAACGAATGTCCAATCTAACATAGGAGAAGGATATACAACATGTCTCCTAAGAACTATAAACATGAAATACATCATGCACACGAGATAAGATAGGTGGAAATGCTAGATAGTAGGCCAAAGGGCCGAATATGCTCCAAGATCTCAAAAGGACCCACGAATGTAGGAGCTAACTTAGAACCTTTTTCATAATGGATAGGGATCTTATGTGGCTTGACACGAAGGAATGCCTTCATGCCCACATCAAAACTATAGTCAGTCCTATGTTGATCTGCATACTTCTTCTGTCTGTCATGTGCCTCATGTAGTCTTTGTCTTATTAATACCACTTGCTACTCCATGTCTTGCAAAACAGCTGGTCCAAGAGAAACTTTGTCCTCTAGCCTGTCCCAGCTAAGAGGTGTCCTACACTCTCTACCATAAAAATCCTAAGAAGGAGAAATGCCTATAGAGCTCTGAAAAACTATTATTGTAGGCAAAATCCACTAAGTAAAGGTACTCCCATATTGACTGTTGATCCATCACATACATCTTGAGCATGTCCTCTAAAATATGATTTACCCACTCAGTCTACCCATCTATCTTAGAGTGATATGTTGTGCTGAAATTGATCTTCGTCGTGAGGGCATGCTGTATGGTAGTCCAAAAATGGGAAGTGTACAAAGGATCGTGGTCACTAATGATCTTCTACAGAATCGTATGCAACCTAACGATCTCATCCAAATATACCCGTGCCACTACTCTAGTTGTATAAGTGGTTTTCACTGGAGAAAAGTGAGCCACCTTTTCCAACTTATCAACCATGACCATGATGGCATCGTGGTGATAACTCGACATCGGTATCCCAAAAATGAAGTCTATGGAAATGGTGTCCCACTTCCATTCCGTTATAACATGAGGAAAGAGAAGGCCAACTGGATGTTGATGATCAGCCTTAACTCTCTGGCACTCTAAACATCGTGACATGAACTGGACCACATCTCTATGAAGTCCTCTCTAATGATACAACTATCTCAAGGTGGTGTGCATCTTCTTCACCCTAGGATGGGCTGAATAAGGTGCACGATGTGCCTCTGCCAAGATGTCCTATCTCAAGTCTCTATTTATGGGAACATAAATCTGACCTCTAGGCCTGAGAATACCATATTCCTCTAAAGAAAAACCTTCAAACTTCCCCTCAAGGGGTCTTTGAGACTCGATCTCTCCTTGAACTACAATGAAGAAGCTGTCAAGAGGAAGCTGCTAAAGAATCCTACTCTACAAATTTGTGCTCACTTAGGTGGCCATAGTCACATGTCTCCATCCGATGAGAGTGTCTACCACCACATTCTCCTTCCGTTTCACATGATCTATCTCCATATCATACTCACAAAGAAACTCCATCCAACACCGATGTCGAGCGTTAAGATTGGGCTACATGAAGAGATGATGAAGACTCAGGTGATCTTTCCTAAGTGTGAATCTTTGACCAAGAAGAAAGTGTCTACATTGAACAAAGGTGTGCACAACTACCGCAAGCTCAAGATCATGAGTCGTATAATTAAGCTCGTAATATTTGAGTTTACAAGACTCAAAAGCCACTACTCTTCCCTCCTGTATCAGCAAACCTCTAAGCCCTGCTAAGGAATCATCTGTGTAAATGAAAAACTCACCCTGACGGTCTGACACTGCAAGAATAGGTGTTGTAGTGAGGCACTCCTTCAGTGTATTGAAATCCTACTCATGTCTATCTAACCAAACAAAATTCTTCCCTTTCCTCTTAAGGGAAGTGATGGGGTGTGCAATACGAGTGAAGTCCTGAACAAATCTCTAGTAGTATCATGCTAATCCCATGATGTTTTACACCTCAGTCACAGAAGTGGGTGCTAGCCAATCCATAATAGCTCTAATCTTCTAAGGATCGATGGCGATACCTTCCCTAGAAATGATGTGACCAAAGTATTATACCTCTATATGAAAGAAAGCACACTTCTCCAAGTTCCAGTAAAGTTGTTTCTCACAAAGACACTGAAGAACCTGGTGAAGGTGCCCCTCACGCATACATGAGTAGATCAATATGTCATCAAGGAAGATGAGCATATAGTGATTTAAGAAGGTCTTGAATACCCCATTCATCAAACTCATAAACACTGTGGGGGCATTAGTCAAACCAAAAGGCACCACTGTGAACTCATAGTGGCCATATCTCGTACGAAAGGTGGTCTTATGAATGTCCACCTTTGAAATCCTCAAATGATGGTAGCCTGACTTAAGATCAATCTTAGAGAAAAATATGGTTCCCTTCATCTGATCAAACAAGTCATCAATGTGAGGAAGGGGATAACGATTCTTAATCATTACATTTTTCCGCTATCAGTAATCAATACACAACCACAAGGATCCATAGTTATTCTTCAGAAAGATCACCGGTGTACCCGAAGGGGATACACTAGGATGGATAAGGCCTTTCTCCAAAAGGCCCTCAAGCTGTAACTTGAGCTCACAAAGCTATGGGGTGGCCATTCGATAAGGTTATCGCGAGATAGGATCTGCTCCTAGAACCATATGTATATGAAAATCAATCTCACGTGGGGGTGGTAACCCCGGTAGCTCCCCTAGAAAGACATATGAAAACTATCTCAAAATGGGGTGATCATCTAGCGATGGTCCACTAGATCCACCCTCTGATCTGTCACTAACTATAACAACATATATCTAACAACCCCGTTGCACACACCACTTAAGCTGCATAGCAGAGATGGTGTGAATAAAAATAGGTCTCCTGACCCCTGAATTCACTGACTCCACTCCCAAATCATCTGCACAAGATATAATCTTGTGGTAATAATACATTTTGGCCCTGTATGAAGATAACCAATCCATACCCAAAATGACTCCATACGACCCCAAAGGAAGGATATAGAGATATGAGATAGTGGTGAAAGATCCCAAATCTACCACACACTACTTAACTAAGGAGTCTACAAAGATCTTGGATCCAAAAGTCATCTCAACATCCCAACTATGACACTGCCTAACTGCCACCAGCCTGCATTTCTCTACTAAAGATGGTGCAATGAAAGAGTCAAAAGAACCAAAATCAAACAATATAGAAGTAGGAATAACCCCAATGTTACCTATAATCTCAATAATTGTACTCTAATGCTTGGCATGGTGGTTTTCAACAACTACATAAATCTTGTGGCTACGTCACATGTCACCAACAGTCGGCTCTGAGATCTGTGTCTTACCCTTATTATTAGGGTTCTGAGGGGAGTCTCTCTAATAATGTCTTGCAACTCCAACACACAAACAACCACCTGATCCTCCCCAATGAGTAGCACCTCCAGTAGGTTCTGAGATCTATGTCTTACCCTTATTATTATGGTGTTGAGGGGAGTCTCTTTAATAATTTCCCATAACTCTACAACCAAAACAACCGCCTGATCTTCCCCAATGAGTAGCACCTCAAGTAGGTGCTCTAGAAGTCTATGGTGTGGATCCTGATGATCCGGCTGCGGTCTGCTAAGGTATTTGCTAGCAAGCTCATGCTGAGTGAGCTCTTTGGGTACCCTGTGTCCTAATGGGACCCCTAGGAGGAGGAACCATACTCCAACCTCTTTGTGCATCAACTCTTTATGGAGGTCTATAAGGTGGGTGGTACTATTTTTGCTATTGATGGGGTCTAAAAGATGACTTTGTTGAACCTTATCCACCATGAGGAAAGGGTACTAATCCCCTTGATATACTGTCCTACATCTACTGTATGTGGCTCTGAACTTGGTCTCTAGCCTGCTGGGTCTTCCCCCGAGTATACTCTGCTATATAGGCCTTCTCAATGGCCTTAGCTAATGTCTATGGACAATGGATCTGCACGGCACCTCCACGGGGGAAGGCAAGGTCAACTCCTTTCCTGTTGGCCTATCTAGATATAGGGACCTAGATAGAGATGGATAGTTCAGGGGCATGCCCTAGATGAACCTGTGAATCCACACCTTCTCATCCTACATGTACTCAACATACTAGAGTAGATCTAGAAATCTACTCTCATACTCTGCTACTGAAAGAGATGCCTGTCAAAGGTCATGAAACTCATCTATCCACTGCTGTATGAACCTCTGTGACAAATATTTGCTCCAAAAATGCTCCTTAAAGAAATCCCAGGTAACTGTCTCATAATCAACATGGAGCTTCTACTCCCCTATCCTCCACCATACTCCTACTCCATCCCTTAGTAGATGGATCGCAACATGAGCTTTCGTGTTGCTAGAATAACAAAAAAGCTTAAAGCAAACGCTCAAGCTCTACTCCCCTATCCTCCACCATACTCCTACTCCATCCCTTAGTAGATGGATCGCAACACGAGCTTTCGTGGTTGCTAGAATAACAAAAAAGCTTAAAGCAAACGCTCAAGATCACTATCCAGGATTCTACGTAAAATCCACCTATGTCACATGAGTAATGTGATGGCTAAAGCTTAAGGATCACCTTGATATGATCTATAGCTTTGGCTTGACGGCCTTCAGGCCTCTCTGTATGATCATACCTAAACCTAGGGCTCCGAGACCTCTTTCTATGCTTTGAAACTTGATCACCCTATCCCCTCTTTGGTGACTCTTCCCTGGTTGAATTTGCAAGGGATTTCTCTCCTCTATACTCCTCGCTGGGTTCAGGAGATACCTGAACCTCAATGGAAATGTCCCTATCATGTCTGGTTGCACGTTCTCCTACTGATCATCCGTGTAGAGTGGCATTAACATCCTGAAGAGTCTATAAAATCTAGGGTAGGATGGAGGCTACAACATGATCTGGTGGTGGTAATACCAATTGTATGTGAAAAGGCACCTCATCTTGTCTGTGCCTCCTACACAGAAAAAAATGAGAGTTAGTTCATTATTCTAGGTCTTACTCAGTTTCCATGTTTACTAAAATGTGAAAATTCCAAACTAAACTATTTTCTAGATTTAAAAGTGTGCTAAGTTTTAAAGTTCATGTCTCAAGTTTCTAGTGTGCCCAATGATCCAAGATTTTGAACCACTGCTCTAATACCAAGTGTAACGCCCGTTCAAAACAACCCACTTGAGACCCAAGAATAACCTAGGATTAGTTAGGAAAATTACGGAATTTTTTTTTTTTAAAAGAATCTACAACCATATTACAAGACAACAGTTGTCACTAATACGTTCCGGAACAACTCTAATCTACTAGAGTATACTTTTCTTTTATTAATAAATTAATAAAGGTCACAAGGTCCAAAATTAAGGGTTAGAAGGTTCAATAAGGTTTAGAGGGTAAATTCCACACCATACCCACTCTCTAACAGGCTTAAAGATTCAACTTGATTTTTCTCACACTTAACACATTAGAAATTTCCCTAAATCATGTAAACATGTCACAACAAACATCGGGGGATTGTAGACCAACCACACTGGAATTCTAGATGAATTCAACAACGGTCACTATGGAAACATGTATTTGTTATGTGTGTGTATTTTAATTGTTTTTAGGGGTTCCCATGGGGGCGATCACCTTTGAATGTGACCAAGGGGTTATTTGTATCCTGTTACTTGGTTTCCTTTTTTTGAATTTAGTATTTGGATTTTAGTAATGTATTTTCCCCTTTATTATTTATTTTAATTGTGACTAGATTTGTGAGCAATCATGTTGCTAAATTAATTAAATGGGTCAAAAGAATGCATTTATTAGAGCTGATGGCTCTTGCATTATGTGTTGAAAGTAATGTGTAAGTAACTTTGAGTATGAAACACTCCACCTTCCTTTTGAAATTCGGATCTGTCCTTAGGGGCTGATTTTTTAGGCTTGTAGGACAAGTTAAACTTGCCCCACATCTCTTAAATTGTTACAAAAACCCTACCTATGGGTTAGGGATTCAAAATTAGGCCTTATTATGTATTTTGGGAAGGCAAGTTGTAAGTTTTTATTGCCCCTTATTACATAAAATTAATTTTGGTCCTTGGGCTGTGGACTTGGACTGTGTGTGTAAGTAAAAAGGTCATTTATTCACCCACCTTTTTAATTATGCTTTAGAGCTTAAAGTTGACTTTTGAGGTGGAGTTGAGGATGTGTGATGTGGCATCCTACATGGACCCATCTCATCCCTCTCTCTCCCTCTTCTATTTATTCGAATTCCTTGGCTTGTTTTGTGGTTACCTCATTTTTGGTGATTTTATTTTGGTTACTTCTTTTGCTTATGAGCTCTGGTAATTTTTGAAGAGAGTTAGAGATTTTTGTTGAATGCTTGTGGATTACTGGAGCTTTTGGACTATTTGGATTGGAAAAATCTTGTTGTTGGAATTTTGGGGAAAACTCTACCATGGAGAGGTAGGAGCTTGGCTCTCTAAAATTTTCTTCCTTTATTTATGCATATGTAAATGCTTTGAATATATTTGTATGTTGTTGGTTGGTTGGGTAGATTGTCTAGGTATGGTGTGGGAGAAGACTATGGAGATATCTTGTGGGGAGGCATAAGATTTTTGGGGACGTATAAGTGTTATTGGGATTTTGGGATTGGGTTCCACCTTGTAAAAGAAATAGCTTGCATTTCTTTACTCGTTATGGGGTGCCAAAAGAGTGTGGGGAGGCATAAAAGAATGGGAGGTATAAGGGGTACTTGGGGAGGCATATTGACATGTAGGTATTTTGAAATGATATATATATATATATATATATATATATATATATATATATATATATATATTGGCAGGTTTATCTTAAGGTGGACACCCATTTCCCCATTGGGAGGTATAAGCAACTTCCCCATAGGTCTTGCTCCTTTGGCTTGTGCATGATGAAGCCTGGGTATTGTTTGTTGTTCTTCATGTGGTTGCAAACTACAATATATATTTAGATAGTGTTCTATACGTGAAAGTTTTTTTTGTGTTGTGGAATTTTGTTTGTTGCCATGAGTTGAAATACATTTCTTATTGATTTTTGTTTGGGGATTAGGGGCCAATAAGGAGGAGAAACTATCCTCTTCATTAGAATTCTTGGATGGGTGGAGAGTGTTGCCTCTCCTCCTTTATTGTTGTGATCAAAAAATATATGGTGGAACTTCTAGTTGCTATTATGGAGCTCAGGATGAAGACAAATTTTGTAGTTCCCTTGGGGTTTCCTTATTGAAAAAAATGTCCCACTTCAATTGGATGGCATTGTAATATTATTTGTGGTGGAAAGTTTCTCTGTTTTGAAAACAGATTCTACATTCGAATTTGAAAGATGTATATTCTGGAATATGTATTTGATGAATGAAAAATAGAGTTGTAACAGAATTACTAGATTTCAATAGAATTTTTTCTAATTACCACAAATGGTATGGTTCTCATTTGAAATCTGTGTTTGAAATATATTGTGAAATATCTGTTTGAAAAATTAAAAAAAAATAAATACGTATGAAGAAATATTACATTTCTCTATTTCATTCGAAATGCACATTTCAAAAATAGAATTACATTCTTGCTTTTCACATAGTGATTGAAGGAAAGTTGAACATTACAAATTTAAAATGGAATGAACTTAAATGTTTAAAGCATGGAAAATGAAATAGATAAATATCTAGTTGAAATACATGGATCTCTATTAAATTGTTTCAGACCTGTAATAAATGTCAAAAAAATATATATATACAGAGTACCCTGCAACTATGAAGCACAAAATGAAAACTTAAAATGAACTAAGCATGATCAAGACACGTCCCAAAATAGTTTCATTGCTCAGGAAAATTTATCAGACTTCAATTAATCAGACTTGGACAAAAACTCAAACGATTTTTAGAAAAAGGGAAAACTTGATTTAAAACTCAATCCATCAATTAAACCCTACAAAATCCACCATAATATGCAATCCTCCCTGTCAGTTTAGCATGTTGAGGAAGAAAGAGTGATGGATTAAATTAATTCTCAATTTCACCCACTTAAGTTTTTTCAAAAAAATGAATTTTGATGTTTCCTACGCTAAGAGGAGTTTGAGATATTTCCAAAAAGTCCTCATTTTCTGAAATCTGAGTTTCTAGTCAAAAGTTATGGCCTTTTGAAGTTTTTACTTCACTTGGTTAAAAAGAAAAAAAAAAGAGCGAATTTTTTATAAGTCAGACCTGCAGGCCTGAAAATTACTTGGGGCACTTTATGCAAAAAAAATCAAGAAGTCACAAGTTCCTCTGCATCCCCAGATCCCCACCTTTTAACTTTTGGTAAAAACACCTTCGCGGGCCCGCATCTTAAGTCTCCCCACTGGTCTGCTTCCCCGCCTGTCACTATGGGTCTGACACGTGGCATTTTTAGGCATTGGCGGAGGCGTGGATGGTTTTAGACCTTATCGCCTTTGGAAAAATATTGGAAAAAATTCCTAAGTTTACCCACTGGCCCGCCTTCCTGCAGGTCACTATTGGACTGACACGTGGCTTCATTTGGCATCGATGGAGGTGCAGGTTGTTTTTAGCCTTCACTCTTTTTAACACAAAAGCCAATATTTCTAAGTCTCCCCACCAGTTCACTCCCCCGCTTGAGTTATTGGGATGAACACGTGGCATCCCTGGGCATCAGCAAAGGCATGGGTGTTTTTTAACCTTTTTTCCCTTTCAAACAAAAAGAGTTAAAATCCAATTTACCTTCAACAACCCACCTTCCCATGTGGACTTAACGGCGTGCCACGTGTCCCTTACAGCTTAGGGAAAATTTTCTTCTTGGGGTTTGCTGGCCCACATTTGGGAAAAATTTCTTCCCCTGGCCCAATAGCCCACCTCTAGGAAAATTTTATTTCCCAGGCCCGCAGGCCTGCCTTTGGGAAAAGTTTTTTCCCCGGACACATAGGCCCACCTTTAGGAAAAAATTTCCTCCCCAGGCCCGCCGGCCTGTAACTTAAGAAATATGAGGAGTTAGGAGGAATTCTTTAGATCATTAGAAAGGGGAAGAAATTTCTTATATAATGGGATTATTTTTAGGAAACTTTAATTGCATTAATTATGTGGAAAATCAGGTTAAAGTGAAAAGATGAGCCTGAGAGGGGGTAAGTGGGAAATTACCCCTTTTTAACTTAAATGTATAATTCTAAAGCATGGGTTGACCTTTTAAGGGTCACGATAGGGGATAAGAAAATGTTTTCTATTTCATGAATATAAGAACCTTGTTTATTGTTTAGACATGGTGGAATTAAATACCTTGGACATTTTATTCCTTTGGCCCTTTGACCCTCTAATATTGATTAGTAAATATTAGACTATAATGTTAATTTAATTACTTATTAAGTTAACTCGTAAGATAAATTTAAGTACAATTGGATTAATTATACTCATTAGTTTTGTAATGTGTTCTAATGATTGTTACAATGGGAAAAAATTTCAATTAGAAAATTATAATTGACTTTGAATCCTTCGTGTGACAACTGTTGCTTGAAGCTTGGTAGTAGACATGATTTGCAAAAAAAAATATTCCATAATTTTTCTATCTAAACCTAGGTTGTTCTTTAGTCTCGAGTGGTCGTTTTAGTGGGAATTACACTTGGTATCAAAGCCATGGGTTCAAATCTTGGACCCTTGGCACACTAAAAAAGTTGAGACATGAACTTCAAACCTAGCACACTTTTAAGTCTAGAAAACAACTTTGTTTGAAGATTGCATATTCTGGTAAACATGGAAAACTGAATAAAACCTAGGATAGTGAACTAACTCTCACCTTGGTCTATGTAGGATGCATGGATAAGACAAGGGGTCCTTTCACATATAACTAGAATTGCCACCTCCAGATCATTCTGTAGCACCCATCCTACCCCATATTTTACAGATGCTTCAAGATGTTAATGTCATGTTACGCGGAGGGTCCATAGGAGGATGGTTAGTCAAAAATGATAGGGGGCCATACGTCGAGGCTCATATATCTCCTCAACATGGTGATGAATATAGAGGAGAGAACTCCCAAGTGGATTTAGGTAGAGAAAATTCACCACAGAGGGGACAAGGAGACCAAACTTCTGGACACAAGGATAGCTCTCGGAGCCCTAGGCTTAGGGATGAGCATGCAAAGAGGCCTAGGGGTCACCAGACTACAACTGCAAACAATATAAAGGAGATATTGAAGCTACGACCATCTCATTATTCTAGTGACATAGGTGGATTTTAGGAAGAGGCCTGGTTTGTGAGCTTGAGCAGGTCCTTCAAGCTCTGCCCTTGTTCTAGCAACATGAAAGCTCATGTTGCAATCCATTTTCTAAGGGATGGAGCTGCTGTCTGGTGGCAGTTGGGTAGGGTCTTAGTTAGGATGTCAAGATGGATTCTAGAGCCAAGATATCTATAGACTCCTTAGTTAAGGAATGTGTAGTGGATTTTGGACCCTTCACCACTACCTCGGATTTTCGTATGCTTTCGTTGGGTTCATATGGAGTCATCTTGGGCATGGACTGGTTGTCTACACACAGAGCCAGGGTAGATTGTTATCATAATATTATATCATGTACAAATTATCTAGGAGTTGATTCAGTGATAGTAGGGGTTAGGAGACCCTTTTCCATTCACACCATTTCCACCATGCAGCTTAAGCGGTGTGTGCGACAGGGTTGTCATATGTATGTTGTCATAGTTAGTGACAGATAAGAGGATGAGTCTAGTGGATGCTTTCTTGATGACCATCCCATCTTGAGAGAGTTTTATGATGTATTTCTAAGGGAGCTACCAGGGTTACCACCCCCACATGAGATAGATATTCACATAGATCTTGTTCTGGGAGTAGAGCCTATCTCACGAGCACCTTATCAGATGACCACCCCTGAGCTCTGCGAGATCAAGTTGTAGCTAGAGGGTCTTTTGGAGAAAGGACTAATCTGTCCTAGTGTATCCCCTTGGGGTGCACTGGTGATATTTATAAAGGAGGACAAATTTCTTTAGTTGTGTATTGATTACTGCCAAGTGAACAAAGTAACGATCAAGAATCATTACCCCCTTCCATGCATTGATGATTTATTTGATCAAATGAAAGGGGCCACATTTTTCTCTAATATTGATCTTGAGTCAGGATACCATCAGTTGAGGATTTCAGAGGTGGAAATTCATAAGATCACCTTATGTACGAGATATGGCCACTACGAGTTCACTGTGGTGCCTTTTGGTTTGATGAATGCCCCCGCATTGTTCATGAGCTTGATAAATGGAGTGTTCACGAAATTCTTGGATCGATTTGTTCTCATCTTCGTTAATGACATTTTGATTTACTCACGTACACGTGTGGAGCATGAGGGGCACCTTTTCCAAGTTCTTCAGTGTCTTCGTGAGAAGAAGCTTTACGAGAACGTGGAGAAGTGTGCATTCTTTTAGACAGAGGTGCAATATTTGGGCCACATCATTTCTGGGGAAGGTATTGTTTTGAATCCTTCCAAGATTCAAGCTATTATGTATTAGACAACACCCACTTATGTGACAGAGGTGCGTAGATTCATGGGCTTGGTAGGATATTACAAGAGATTTGTTCAGGACTTCTCTTGGGTTGCGTACCCTTTCACTTCTCTTCAAGAGAAAGGGAAGAATTTTGTTTGGTTAGATAGATCTAAGTAGGCTTTCAAGACACTGAAGGAATTCCTCACGACAATGCCTATTCTTGCAGTGCCAGATTCTCATGGTGATTTTTTCATATGCATGGATGCTTCTTTGGCAGGATTTGGGGGTGTGTT
Source organism: Taxus chinensis (assembly GCA_019776745.2). NCBI lineage: Eukaryota > Viridiplantae > Streptophyta > Pinopsida > Cupressales > Taxaceae > Taxus > Taxus chinensis. Next base: position 619,828,542 of record CM034154.1, read on the forward strand.
GATCCAGGAGGGCAGAGTAGTATCCTTTGAGTCTCACAAACTCAAGGATTATGAGCACAATTATCTGACTCATGATCTTGAGCTTGCGGAATTTTTGCACACCTTCGTTTTATGGAGACACTTCCTTATTGACCGTAGATTCACACTCAAGACTGATCACTTGATTCTTCACCACCTCTTCATGTAGCCCAATCTCAACACTTATTAGTAGTGTTGGATGGAGTTAATTTGTGAGTATGATATGGAGATAGAACATGTGAAAGGGAAGGAGAATGTGGTTGTAGGAACTCTCAGAAGGAGGAGACATCTGGTTATGGCCACCTCAATGAGCACAAATTTATGGAGCAGGATTCTATAGAAGCTTCCTCGTGACAGTTTCTACATTGCAGCTAGAGTGGTGGTCGAGTCTTAGAGACCCCTTGAGGGTAAATTTGATGGGTTTTCATTAGAGGCATATGGCCTTATCAAACATAGAGGTAGAATCTATGCTCCTAGAGATGGAGACTTGAGGTAGGACATAATGATAGAGACACATTGTGCACCCTATTCAACTGATCTCGTGGTGAAGAATATGCACGCTACCTTGAGACAATTGTATCACTGGAGGGGACTTTGTAGATACGTGGCTCAGTTTGTGTCATGATGTTTAGAGTGTCAGAAGAAAGTGAAGGTAAAGCATCAGCATCCAGATGGCCTTGTATTTCTATATGTTATACCGGAATGGAAATGGGACACCATTTCCATGGACTTCATTGTTGGGCTACCGATGTTGAGATACCACCATGACGCAATCATGGTCACAGTGGATAAATTGACGAAAGTGGCTCATTTTTCTCTAGTGAAGACCACCTATGGTCCTATAGAGCTAGTGTAGTGGCACGAGTATATCTAGATGAGATTTTCAAATTACATAGGATTCCGTGGAAGATCATTTGTGACCGTGATCCTCTGTAAACTTCCCACTTTTGGACTACCATGCAACATGCCCTCGAAATGAAGATCAATTTAAGCACTATATATCACCTTGAGACAAATGGACAAATTGAGCTAGTGAATTAGATCCTAGAAGACATGCTTAGGATGTATGTCATGAATCACTAGTTGAGATGGGAGGAGTATTTGTACTTTGTGGAGTTTGCCTATAATAATAGTTTCAGAGTTTGATAGGCATGGTTCCTTTTCAAGATTTGTATGGTAGAGAGTGCAAGACACCTCTTAGTTGGGATAGGTTAGAGGACACAGTTTTTCTTGGGCCAACTTTATTGCAAGACATAGAACAACATGTGCTTACAATCAGACATAGATTGCATGAGGTACAAGACATACATAAGAAGTATGCTGATCAACATAGGACCAACCATAGTTTTGATGTGGGCATGGAGGTTTTCATTTCTGTCTGGCCACATAACAGCCCCATCCATTATAGAAAATTTTCCAAGTTAGCTCCTAGATTCATAGGTCCCTTTGAGATTTTGGATCGTATCAGACCTTTGGCCTACCATCTAGCATTACCACCTAGCTTATCTCACATCCACGATGTGTTTCATGTTTCAGTACTTAGGAGATATGTTATAGACCCTTCTCATGTGCTAGATTGGACCTCTTTGAAAGTGTAGGATCAGGGGCAGGTGATGGTGGAGCCCGTTTGCATTACAGAGCACAAGACCCTGGGCCTTCAAGAAAAAGATATTGACCATGTTTGAGTGTAGTGGGACAGATATGATGAGATTGCGGCTACATGGGAGGATGCTACTTTTCTACGAGTTAAGTTTCCACACCTATTCCAGTGACTTCCAAAAGGAATTTGAGTCTAAGGGGAGGGGGATGTAGTGTCCACTTCCCTTCGACACCTTTTTGTTATTGATTATGATACTATCGACTATATTTATGAACATTATTGTAGTTGTTGATGTTGACATGGTGTTATGAATGTTAAGAGATCATGGAATGTGGTTTATTTTTATTCATATATGATGCATGTGGATTATTAGAGATATGTTATATTGATGTTGATACACTTCTTGGCATGGTTATATATATATATATATATATATATATATATATATATATATATATATATATATATATATATATATATATATATATCTATGTGTGTGTGTGTGTGTGTTTTCCTTACATGTGATATATTTTCATATCGAGTAAACCTAGAAAATGAAATGAATCTTGTGATCATATGATTATGGATGGAATTGTAAACGAGATTGTTGCTTGCTTGGATGATGTTTTGATTCATATATATATATATATATATATATGATTTGGAGTTATATTTTATATTTATATTGGATTTTTTTATGCAGCCATGAGGCCGAAGGAGGTATTTGTGTTTTATAGGTAAACATGTCACAACAAACTGTTGTATATATCTCCCTCCCTGGGTAAATATAGACAAACAGAAGAATATGGAAATCAAGAAAAATCGGAATCCTTCATTTTGGGTTTTGAAAGTGCATTGCATGGTCAAAAACCTGACATTTATTGCATCACCAAGCACCTCTGGCGCACATCAGAAGGTGTCGACATGCGAAAATTCATGCCTTGGTGCAGGTTAGGGGTGCACATCAGAAAGTGTCGACATGTGAAAATTCGCGCCCTGGCGCAAGTTAGGGGCACACATCAGAAGGTATTAACACCACATTTTCAATGCCTATGGCACACTTGAGAGTACGTTTACATGAGGATAGTTGCGCTGAGATGCATCTTCGGGAGGCACAACATTTTGAGCATTGAAACCCTGATAGGAAGCAAACCTTGATGCAGATATTCAAATGTCCATAACTTTTCATAGGGAGCTCGGATTCATGCAAGGTTGGACTTTTCAGAAAACTTACAAGGTCCTATGTCAAACTACTATTGGATATATTTAATTGGGTGAGAACAAGTTCTTCAAAAATGCAAAATACAATTCACCATTTTTTGGGTTTGCTAGGGTTCTCACATACCGCCATAATGAGATGAATTAAATGCAGTTTGGAGGTGGTTGGGGTAGATTTGGATTTCCTCTCTCTTCCCTCTCTCATTCTTCCTATAAATTGTAAGGAGGGGCTTCTTTCTAAAGGTTGGACATTCTTGTTTTGCCCCTCCCTTCTTCTCTTTTGCAGGTGAATTTGTGGATTTCAAACCTCCCATCTAAAACTGTAATGCAACTTTGCCTCTTGGCATTTTGTAGTGTATTGTATCAATCTTTGGAGAAAATAATGCATGTCTTTGGATGATTCTCAACCCTCTCTGTGTTCATTTGTATCCTCCTGATCTTTCACTGCAAATCTGGCTATCGGTGCATGATCTTGCATTGCATTTTAATGGTTTGTGTTTATTGGTAGGACAGGTTTTTTCTTCATTTCTCGATTCATCACCTTCATTAGTTTAGGTTTATTTTTATGCGTCTTCTTACCCTGTCTCCTTGGAAAGTTAGATTAGGTTTTTGAGTAAACCCTCTACATTTTTATGTGTGCATCTGAATAGAGGAATAGGAACCGACCTTCATCCGGAGAGGTTTCCCAATTGACAAGGTCCCACAATTGGGAAAAGCTCCATGTTATGCAATCACACTGAGAGTCTCAACCCATCGAGTTGCAGACATTCAGGGGTGCTGTGATTCACCATCAACGCAAACATAAGGGGATTGGAGACCAAGCATACTAGAATTCTAGAGGAATTCAACAAGAATCACCATGGCAACCTGTATTTGTTATGTGTGTGTATTTGAATTCTTAGGGGTTTCCATGGGGGGATCACCTTCGAATGTTACCAAGGGGTTATGTGTAGTTTTTTTATTTTTTATTTGGTTTCCTTTGTTTGAATTTAGTATGTGGATTTTAGTAATGTATTTTCCCCTTTATTATTTATTTTAATTGTGTTTAGATTTGTGAGTAATCATGTTGCTAAATTAATTAAATGGGTCAAAATAATGCATTTATTAGAGCTGATAGCTCTTGGATTATGTGTCGAAAGTAATGTGTAAGTAACTTTGAGTGTGAAACACTCCACCTTCCTTTTGAAATTCGGATCTATCCTTAGGGGCTGATTTTTTAGGCTTGTAGGACAAGTTAAACTTGCCCCACAACTCTTAAATTGTTACACAAACCCTACCTATGGTTTGGGGAGTCAAAATTAGGCCTTATTCTGTATTTTGGGAAGGCAAGTTGTAATTTTGTATTGCCCCTTCTTACATAAAATTAATTTTTCTCCTTGGGGTGTGGACTTGAATTGTGTGTGTAAGTAAAAAGGTCATTTATTCACACACTTTTTTAATTGTGCTTTGAAGCTTGAAGTTAACTTGTGAGGTGGAGTTGAGTATGTGTGATGTGGCATCCTACATGGACCCACCTCATCGCTCTCTCTCTCTCTCTTGTATTTATTCGAATTGCTTGAAATGTTTTGGGGTTACCTCATTTTTCGTGATTTTATTTTAGTTACTTATTTTGGTTTTGAGCTCTAGGAAATTTGGAAGAGAATTAGATATTTTTGTTGAATACTTGTGGATTGCTAGAGCTTTTGGACTGTTTGGATTGGAAAAAGATTTTTGTTGAAATTTTTGGGCAAACTCTACAATGGAGAGGTAGGAGCTTGGCTCTCTAAAATGTTCTTCATTTATTTATGCATATGTGAATGCTTTGAATATCTTGGTATGTTGTTAGCTTGTTGGGTAGATTACCTAGGTATGGTTTGGGAGAATACTATAAGGATCTCTTGTGGGGAGGCATAAGAGTTTTTGGGAGGTATAAGTGTTATTGTGGAGAGAGTTTGGGATTGGGTTCCACCTTGTAAAAGAAACAAATTGCATTTCTTTACTCATTATGGGGTGCCATAAGAGTGTGGGGAGACATAAGTTAATGGGAGATATAAGGGGTACTTAGGGAGGCATAAGGGCATGTAGGGGTTTTGAAATGATATATATATATATATAAGAACAACAAACAATACTCAGGCTTCATCATGCACAAGCCAAAGGAGCAAGACCTATGGCAGAATCTTCTTATACCTCCGAATGAGGAAATCGATGTTCACCTTAAGACAAACCCACCAATATATATTCGGAGGTATAAGAAGATTCTGCCATAGGTCTTGCTCCTTTGGCTTGTGCATGATGAAGCCTGAGTATTGTTTGTTGTTCTTCTTGTGGTGTCAAACTACAGTATGTAGTTGAACTGTGTTCTATATGTGAATTTTTTTTTTGTGTTTTGGAAGAATGTTTCTTGAAATTAGTTGAAATACATTTCTTATTGCTTTATGGTTGGGGCTCAAGGCCCAATGAGGAGGATGGCTTCTCCTCTTCATTGGAATTCTTGGTTGGGTGGAGAGCATTACCTCTCCTTTTTTTGTTGTGATCAAAACATATATGGTGGATCTTCCTGTTGTTGTTCTGGGGCTCAGGATGAAGACAAATTTTAGAGTTCCCTTGGGGTTTCCTTGTTGATAAAAAATTCCCACTTCAAGTGGATGGCATTGTAATATTATTTGTGGTGGAAAGTTTCTATGTTTTGGAAATGGATTTTACATTCGAATGTGAAAGATGTATATTCTATAATATGCATTTGATGAATGAAAAAGGAAGTTGTTAAAGAATTACTAGAGTTCAATAGAAGTTGTTTTAATTACCACAAATGGTATGGTTCTCATTTGAAATTTTTGTTTGAAATATATTTTTAAATATCTGTTTGAAAAATTAAAAAAAAGAAATACGTATGAAGAAATATTACATTTCTCTGTTTCATTCAAAATGCACGTTTTCAAAATAGAATTACATTCTTACTTTTCACATATTGATTGAAGGAAAGTTGGACATTGAAAATTTAGAATGGAATGAAATTAAATGTTTAAATCATGGAAAATGAAATAGATAAATATCCAGTTGAAATATGTGGATGTCTATTAAATTGTTTCAAACCCGCAATAAATGTTTAAAAAATACAGAGTACCCTGCAACTATAAAAGACAAAATGAAAACTTAAAATGAACTATGGATGATCAAGACACATCCCAAAATAGTTGTAATTTTCAAGAAAATTTATCAGACTTCAATTAATCAGACTTAGACAAAAACTAAAACGTTTTGCAGAAAAAGGGAAAACTTGATTTAAAACTCAATCCATCAATTAAACCCTGCAAAATTTATCCTAATATTTCAAAGTGCAGTCCTCCATGTCAGTTTGGCATGTTGAGGAAGAAAGAGTGGTGGATTAAATTACTTTTGTTAAGTTAAAAGTCCAGTTCACACTTTAATGGCAAGAAAGATGTTTTTTATCAATTTAACCCACTTAAGTTTGTCAAAAACAAATGAATTTTGATGTTTCCTAGGCTAAGAGGAGTTTGAGACCTTTCCAAAAAGTCCTCATTTTCCCAAATCCGAGCTTCTTGTCGAAAGTTATGGCCTTCTGAAGTTTTAACTTCACTTGGTTAAAAAAAAAAACAAGAGAAAGGGAAATTTTTGTAATTCGGACATCCGGGCCTAAAAATTACTTGGGGCAATTTTTGCAAAAAAATCAAGAAGTCAAAAATTCCTCCATAGCCCCGCAGCCCCGCCTTTTCACTTTTTGGAAAAACGCCTTCACGGGCCTACACCTTCAAACTTTACCTTTTTGAAAAGGGTGAAAAATCTGAAGTCTTCCCACCGATCTGCTTCCCCGCCTGTCATCGCGGATCTAACACGTGCCATCTTTAGGCATCGGCGAAGGTGCGGATGGTTTTAGACCTTATCTCATTTGCAAAAAGATTAGAAAAAATTCCTAAGTTTCCCCATCGGCCTGCCTTCCCGCAGGTCACTGTTGGACTGAAACGTGGCTTCGCTTAGCATCGGCAGAGGCGAGGGTTTGTTTTTAGCCTTCGTACTTTTTAACACAAAATCCAATATTTCTAAGTCTCCTGTCGGTCTGCTCCCCTGCTTGAGTTATTGGGTAGGACACGTGGCATCCCTGGGCGTTGGCGAAGGCGCAAGGATTTTTGAACCTTTTTTCCCTTTCAAACAAAAAGAGTTAAAATCAAATTTACCTTTGACGACCCACCTTCCTGTGTGGACTTAAAAGCGTGCTATGTGTCCCTTGCGGCTTGTGGAAAAATTTCTTCCTGGGGCCCGTTGGCCCGCATTTGGGAAAATTTTCTTCCCCTGGCCCGCTGGCCCGCCTATGGGAAAATTTTCTTCCCTAGGCCCGCCTTTGGGAAAATTTTCTTCCCCAAGCCTGCAAGCCCACCTTTAGGGAAAATTTTCCTCCCAAGGCATACCGGCCTGTAACTTAAGAAATATGAGGATTTAGGAGGACTTCTTTATATCATTGGAAAGGGGAAGAAATTTCCTATCTAATGAAATTATTTTCAGGAAACTTTAAGTGTATTAATTACATGAAAAATAAGGTTGAAGTGCAAATATGAGTTTGAGAGTGGGTAAGTGGGAAATTACTCCTTTTTAACTTAAATGTATAATTCTAAAGCATGGGTTGACCTTTTAAGGGTCACAATAGGGGATAAGAAAATGTTTTCTATTTCATGCATATAAGAACCTTGTTTATTGCTTAGACCTAGTGGAATTAAATACCTTGGGTATTTAATCCCTTTGGCCCTATGACCCTCTAATATTGATTAGGGAATATTAAACTATAATGTTAATTTAATTACTTATTAAGTTAACTCCTAAGAGAAATTTAACTACAATTGGATTAATTATACTCATTAATTTTGTAATGTGTTACAATGCTTATTACAATGGGAAAAAAATTCATTTAGTAAATTATAATTGACTTTGAATCCTTGTTGTGAAAACTGTTACTTGAAACTTGGTAGTAGACATGCTTTTCAAAAAAAAATATTGCATAATTTTTCTATCTAAACCTTTGTTATTCTTGGGTCTCGAGTGGTCATTTTATCAGGCGTTACACCTTCTTTGGAAAACCATATTTTCTATCATGGCTCCTAATTTTTCTCAAATTTCTTTGTATTATTTTATTCAAATACATCCTAATTGCCAAGTTGTTATGAAATAATCCTTAGACACCATGTATCTCCCTAGAGATATGCAACTGCATCAAGTGAGTGTTATTCTCAATCATCTATCTAGTGGACCTAGTCTTCATGATCCTACATCTAATCAACCCATGTTGGACTCAATTCAAGCCTTGGATTCTTTATTTCAAGAAACAATTCAGGCTATGGAATCCACAATTACATCTCTCAATTCTAAAATCCAATATCTTAAGGAGGCTTCTTAGGCTCATGTTTGTTCTCATTCTACATCTCATCTTCATTCTATGTCTTCTACATGTGCTCATATTAGTGAACCTCAAATATTTCTACTCCATATGCCTCTCAATTTCACACTTAATGTTATGTGCATCAAGATATTTTTCTGCACCTCATAGCCCTAAAATTAATCATCTTTCCATCTACTCATTTTTATCCTCCTTATTGGCTTGCAAAAAATCAAGGTCATCCATATTGCAGTTATCATCGAATCAATGGACATAATGAAAATGATTTCTATGTTTTACAATAAAGAATCAAGCAACTTGAGCATCAAGGTTTTATCTCATTCACTACACAACATTCTTTTACATGGTCCTTTCCACTTGTTACATCTCAATGGGTTCCTACATCTGATCCATATATGTCTAGTGAGCATCATACTTCCACTTCTCATGTTTCTTCTTCGCTCACTCAAGTGTCACCTATGAAATATACTCAAACCAAGAAACCTCCTCTAAAAATCAAATCAACACCTCCTACTGATTCATCTGCAGCATTACCAAGTCAAACAAAACAACCAACATATCCTCCTCTCAAGTCTTCTACAACGTTACCAAACAAACAACCACTCGCTATGCAAGACAAACAAACTCTAGTTTGCCTCTTTAAATTCCTGCAGTTCGAGGATTCTAAGCCATCACCACTTCAACGTCCAATTACTTTTTTTAGAGAAACTACACCTTCTATCGATGTCCAGGATAAATTTCAAACTTTTTCATCATCACATGGTCCTAATGTTGCTTCTTCCTATCATTGTGTTGGCTCTCTCTCTCTAATAATGACATAGATGATACTCTCTCATAATGTCATGGTACCTCTCATGTCAATGCCTAGATCTCCTCATCACACACTTGGGGGGAATCATGTTCATTCCCACATCTTTCTAGCATTATCAGTTGTCTTACATCTTACACATATCACATTTAGTCTTCTGTATTCTTCATACACATCTTGATACATTTGTATCATCATTACCTGATGATGCACTCTTGTGCTTTGGTTCACACTTGACTATTAAAGACATCCTATATACATGAACCTCAGAAAATACACATTTTGCACACGCATGACATATTCTCTCACAACCTCTATCACATATTATGCATTTTTATTCAAACTACTAATTGTGATATATATTTCTTTCATCTACTCTTACATGTTGTGCTCATTACCCTATGACATACTCTGGTTCCACAGTCCATACTCAACTGTTGAGGGTCTATATATCAAATGGACCTCACCAAACTCACATATTCACTCAATCACTCACTCATGCACTCTCTATTCTCTATGCTTTATCGATCACATCTTTCTAGTGTAAAATTTAAACCATTTCCCAATGACACACTCGTGTTCTATGGTTCATTATTGACTTCTGAGTATGCATGTATAAATGAACGCTATCACATGCATTCTCATCCACACTCGATTGAGGGGCACACTGCTCCTATAAAATTCTCTCTAAATTCCATTCCATATCATCCAAAACATATTGCACATCTTTGTCACATATATTCTTGCTTACTTATTCTTACATATACACTTTATTACACATGTTAGACATATATTTTATATGTCATTATATTTTCCATATACACATGCGCGTTCACTTTCTTTTTAGTTGTGATCGTATATTTTACAAATCAATACATACAACACAGATGTTTGGTGTGATACCCCTTACCAGTCCCATAGTGGCTCTTGGGGGCATCCAATTTCATACACTACAAGTGCTATTGTTTCATTTTTATAGCACATTAATATATCAGATTATACATGCTTTGACATACATTTTACCTTCCTAACATGCTAACAGGTGCTTCATGTATAAAATTTTATTTTCATGTCTATTTGCTTCCATGGTTGTTTGTTACATTGTTTGCCATTATTTACTCTTGTCTTCCATTTTTCGCAACTGTTTATAGGCTTTTCCCTTTGTCTTGTGTGCACATTTTCTACTCTTTGACCATTTTGGCCTCAATTCTCTTGCGACATCGTGAGTGATGCCCCATTTTTGAAACCCATTCTTCACAGTCTACTTTGTCTTGTTGTGTTTACATTTTCTTCTTGTGTCTTAGCTTACACAATGTCTACCTAGATTACATATTGTCTTCTACATGCATTTTTTTCTTTTTTTACACTAACACTTATCTCCTAGCCATTTTTTTTGTGTGTGCCTTGGTTTATACCAAGCGTACTCCCCCTACAGGGCACAATTTCAACACAGTTGTCGATCCTCCTTTGGGATGTATACTCCCTAGTGACATCACATGTTCTTCTACATCATCTACAGAATCCTTTCTACACATTTCACTCATCTTGGATTAGGTGCAAATGTTCCTTTTTACATTTTCACATATTTCTTTACATACTTTTTACTCGTTTTGATCATATATTCATGTATTTGACTACTTGATCATTCTTCTCTTTTGCAGGTTTGTTTTTAGGGGTTGGTAAGAGAAGCAAACAAGTTTTTCATTATTTGGATGAGACAAGCCATAATCGATCTTATAGTGGGAAAAATATGATACAATAAAGATTGAACAGAGGGCCTAGCAGTACTAAACAACCACCACTCACAAACACATCGCCAATATTATTATAGTGTTTATTTTTTAGGGTACACTGATTAGATTTTTTTAGGGTTTGTGACATGGATGGTTGAGATGGTGTTATGTGTCAATGAAACCTCGCACCTAATTTCTATTTTCCACTTCCTGATGCGCATCAAACATGAAAACCTTAATTCTAGTAGGGAAACACCTATTACTGTAATTATGTTTATAATTTCTTTGTTTTTGCATAATAGTTAATTGTTTGTAGGATACATATGTTTTTTCTTAGCCTTCCCTTATATTTGAATGGTTTCATATAATTTTTTAAAAAATATATTCATTTATTCTAAATATGTTGATTATCATCCTAAATCAAATATATTTGATAAGTTATATGGTTTTATCATTTGACACTTTTTTGTAACTTTAACTGTGAGAACATATGCGACACATAAATATATAACATTGTGTGTGATCACAAGCTTATAAGATGTATGAAAGGCCCTATGAATAAAATTCTTTTTACCAAACCCTAGGTCTCTTGAAAGGAACTGTTAAAAGGGGTCAATAGTTTAGGTTACAACACCATCGTGATGCTTATGTAGCACTACTTTAAAGAGGCATCAAACCCTCATAGTTCTCCACCTAGTGGAAGTGTAATTGTGTCAATATAACTACAAATTTGGCTATTTGAACACTTTATATTAATAGATTGACTCTATTTTGGGTTCTCTTGACTTGACTTAGAATGCTCTTAGCTAGATTTAGAGTGTTTTCGACTTGTGTAGCATTTTCTCCTATTGTCCAATCTTGGAATAGGGAAGTTTATAGAAACTTTGTTTAAGATTTAGATCTGAAGACCAACTATTTCATTATATTTGTGATGTAGGTGCCAAGTAATGAACAAGTGAGTAAATTACTGTTTCAACTTAGTATTAGATTGTTCTAGGGGATATAATTTTCCACTAAGACTAACTTAGGAATGGGGATACAGATAAACATAAGAAATTTCAACTATTTATAGACAAAATATAGAGTCGTATATTACGGGACATAATCGTGTGACATTTTTGTCCAACCTATACAATATTGTCCAGGAGGACATAATATCGCATGTAAAAATTTGAAAAATCTTGGCAGGAATTGTCATGTAGGTGTCTAAATAGGAGAATAGGAAATACATGCAAACTTTAGCATAGAGAGAAAGATAATGTATTTAAACTTTGTTAATGATTCGTACAAGAAAAATATAAATCAAATCACTAATATTAAATATTCACCAATTTGAGTGTCTACACTTTCATAATATAAACATAAGTTGTAACTTGTCTTCATCACATATGACAAAGATTAAACACAAGATAATGTGTTGTAATATACATAGAAAATTAGGTTTAACACATGTAATAGAGGGTTTAGGATGTTTGGATGCATGTTATTTTTTTCTTTCTTTTCAATTTCCCTCACTTTTATTTTAGGGAAATGCGGGTTTTGTGGGGTTTATCCTTCTACTTACAATTCAATGCACACATCTTGGTTTGGATTTTGGGGTATAACCAAAAATCTACGTGCAATTTTTTGTTTTAGAGAGTCAAAAGGGAAAATGACCTCAAAGAATAAAAATCTTGTAGTTGTCTAAGCTGTAAATGTAAGAAATTTGTGATGTGTCTATTTAAGAGAGATATAATTTGTTATAATAATTTTAAAGAGTGAATTTGTTACTAATGAATTTTTCATATTCAATTATAGATGGGAGATTTTTATTTTATTTTATTTTTTATGAATTTCTATATTAACACGAGTTAACAACCAACCTTATATACTTATAATTCAATTTTCTTATCGAAAATAAATAATTTTAAATAAATCTATTAACAATTACAATATTTAGCTTCCCCCACTTATGCCTATATTTACTACATGTTTCTTACATTCAAATTGTATTTATGTATTTTGTATATTGTATATTGTTTTCAAGGGATTTTTTGTTTTGGGGAAGAAAGATGAAGTAAGGTGAACATGTAAGGAGTTTGGAAGAAAAAATACTTAGAGTAGATAAAGAGAAATGAGGATTAAGAAATGCTACATATATTAAACAAATGACTGAATTTAGGTGGGTCGCTGAATTTAGGTGATGGTAGCTTAGACATTTTTTAACTGGTGAATTTTATTAGATATTTGAGGCATTGCATACAAGGTAATCCACTATTTGGTTATTTACTTCTTCCATTATAGAATGTTTTCAAAACTTGAGACGAGAGTGTTGGGTCGAGTAGTGCAGAGGGCACTCAAAACCCTTAATCCATATTTATTTTAAAATATTAATTATATTTTTTTACGTATTAATTAGTGTGTCGTAAATGGCATCTAATAGTGCATTACATTTTTTTGTTATTTGTTAACAATTAATTATGACCTTAAATTTGTTAGCTATTTGATCATGACTTTGAAGTTTTTCCCTTTTTCTTGAAGAACTCATTTGAAAATTTGTAGTATCTTGGTGACACAATAGAGTTTGGAGTGATGCCTATTTTCTTATACTCGAAAGATGTTTTTCCAATCCTAACACCTTGGTGTAGCTAGATCAAATCCATTTGTCCATATTCAATGGAAAATTTGTGAAAAAGGTGAGAATGTACTAACAATTGCAATATTGTGATAAATCCAAGATAAATGCCTTGAGATTGATATCTCTCACATTTTTAAATTAATATTTAAGACATTTGTACTAATTAATATTATAAATATATATTTTATTACATTGACAAATATTTTACAATGACAAATAATGGTGAGCTTTAACAATTAATTTTTTCCTTATATTTGATGTCCATTTGACGGTTAGATGTCAATTTATACGTTAACTTTGACATCTATTTGATTGTCATAATATTTTTGTTCTCAATTAAAAAATTTAATTAGAAAAATTGTAATAACTCATCCATATATATAAACAGAGAGAACAAACCCAAAAGAGTTATAAATCTAAATTAATGTTATTTATGAACAATTCAGAAAGATATAATAGAATTAATTATCTAGGTACGTGCATAAATCTAAAATAAAAATATTAAGATTGATCTCTAACATGTTTCAAATCTGCATGTTTCTAATGTTATATATACAGATCTGATTAAACGTATGGAAAAATAAATCTCAATTTGAATCCATTTTTTTTTCCTTTTTCTTTAATTTGGTAGTGTTACAAATTTACCCACATAAGATATTTTTTCATAAACATGTAAATAAACTTGACGTGGATATACATCCACTTATGTCTATTTGCACGGTCACATTGTGCGCGATACAGTCATTGTGGGGTCCACTGTGTGGTTTCTATAAATGGAAATCTCTCCAGAAAACATAAAAGAGAGGAAAAAACAATAATTTTTAAATATTATTTGAAATCCCCAACAAAAAAATGAGTACCTTACATGAAATCAGATACATTCTTCTCGGTGATTCGGACGACCACGGTTCGATCCCGGAGCCCTGCATTTGTAACAAGACATTGTTTGGGACGGGAATGTTCCCATCTTCTAATGGCAAATCTTGCACTGTGGAAGATCAAAAATTTATCGAGAGCCAACTGGTTGAAGACTGTGTAGATGAGAGGCGACGGAAAACGAAAACTCTAAAACACATCAACTGTAACAAAATCTCCCGTCTGACTCAGAGGACATGTTTTTGTACGGGGTTTTGAAAGAGGCAACATAGAAGGGGTGGATGCCATTTAACCCAAAGGAAATGACCCCTACAATTTTTGTCAAGAATCAGACAATTTCCCTTCACGAGACGGAAACTCATTCTCAGCAGCAACCGATAAAGAGCAGCAGGCATTACAGGGGTGTGAGGCAGTGGCAGTGGGGGAAATTTGCGGCGGTGACAAAAATACTCATCTTTATCCGTCTAAAGAAGGAATGTAGGGAAAAAACTATTAAAATCGTGAAAACGTCCAAATGACCGTCAAACTGTCAAATTTAACACAATTGCAGAAACATCTGCAAGGGCCTTTCCCATAGGGGGAACGCCGTCAGCATAATAGTATGTTAAATGTATCTATTTGGAAGAATTAGGTTGAATATCATGTATTATTGGAGGGAAAGTTGAAAATGCTTGAAATCAAATAGAAGATATGACAACTAAATTATGGAGAGTTTTGTATTTTGCTTTTAAATTTTAAACATAGGTAATAAAGAGGTTACTAGTGGATATAAAGAGGGAGTGTTCCAGTAGGGGGTATTAATAGATACTATTGATATAAAAACCCAACAATGTATTTAAATTGATATGGATATTGCAAATAAAAAAATTTAATAATAACAATTTTTTAAAATATTAAAGTTTTTTTTTGTCCAGTTGTATATGCAAAGAAAAATATAATAAACCACATCATATACTCATGTTTTATATTTCATTTATCACATCAAATGACACATAAATTTGAAGTGATAGGTTCACCAATTGAGAAATAAAGTAAGAGGAGATGATGAATGTCGTGTAAAACTTCGATAACATTGGTCACAACACTAAAAAGTTTATTTAACTCCTCACAATTTGTAGATATTACTTGGAAAATACTAGAGTATGGATAACAATTCTTGATACATATATGATTATAAAATATGCAAACAATATTCTATATATTATACAAGTTGTGTACAAAGCCCAACCAAATGTGCTTCATCTGATACCATGCTAAAAATTCGTAGGCTTTGGAGTACTGGGTTACTGAAATAGATATGCAAGAAATAATTATTGGTCTATAACTTTGTATGTTCTATACCAAGGTAGCAACTTTTATAAGGAGAGTATTGAGCAATGGTCTTCAAATATGGAAAAAATATTGTCCATAAAAAAATACGATAAATATGTAAAAGAATACAGTTTCATTAATTTTCCTGGGAATGCTGATAACCTTTTAAACAATACTGAAAAATGAAAATCCTTTTAGCTCTTGACTACAAAACCTTGGAGGTGATCATAATTTAATCATTTATTTTATAAAATAATAATAAATAATATGCATGTTCTATATCCTATATTTTAAGATTTTACGACCGAAAAATAAAAAAATTTATACAATTCAATAAAAACTACAGAAAACTATGAAAAATCCCTACAATTTTACTGTATTTGGTAACTATGTAGTACACAACCATCAGACCAGTGTCATTTCCTTGCTAACTCCCCCCCTTGCCACATCTGCATTTGAATTTGCATCTAACCAAATGAAAATATACACCCACAATAAGATGTTGTACAGATTTAGAAAGAACCTAACATTAATTAGCAATTAAGGATATGCAAAATATGTCATGCAAAAGGTCAAAATACATTTTAAAAAAATAAAAAATTCCAACTACGTGGAATCCTATGACCTGATTTGAGAGATGAACAATATATCATAGCATGTATTGATCAATTCAGATGCAAAATCCTTTGTAAACATTAATATATGTTTTTAAAAGCAACATAAATTTAATATAACATAGGCATAATCCATAGTACAATCAAGAAGGTAACTAATACAGAATTCTACAAGAATAAGGTCATGAATGGCATATATCATGCTGGTTGGAGGTGAACTGGTGGCCAAAGATGAGTATTAGATGAAGCGGATAACGATTTTATGTTTTTTTGTGCTCGTCATTACTTCAAATTATGTTGGGATCCGAAAGCATGAGAAGATTATGAAGTCTTAATTGGTCGTCAGATTATGCAGGTTAATATGTACAACTCCTCCAACACATTTGGTTCACTAGAATTTACTAACAATCAGACGTTTAACAAGGTGTTGACTCCTAAAAAATCCAACAATGTTTCTCGTGTTGACTGAGAATTGAATGGAAATAACTATGTTATAAATAATGGAGATACCAAAGAAAAGGAAAGAAAATTCGAACCATGCTAAGTTCTATTTTGTTTGAGATAGGTAGATGAATAGTGAAAAACACAAAATTAAAAAATTAAAATTTACATAGAAAATAAAAATAAAACTTTCCACACTATAGCACACACTCCTTATTATTCACTACTTCTCTTTTCTTATTTTCTTCCTTCCAGATGAATTACATGTGCCTCATATTTATAGAGGACGTAACTCCAAAAATAGAGCATGCAGAATAATCTACTTTATTTAGCTTTTCCTAAATTTAAGAATAAAACTAAACTCAACTGCTTATTTAAAACAAAAAACTTATAGAATTCTACATGTAGCTAAATACAAAATATTGTTTTCCTACAAAATAGATTATATGGGAGAAATTATCTACTTTTCTGACACTCCCCTTAGTTTCGGTTTCTAGCTTTAACATTCTTGAGATGAGTCTAAAAATTAATTTTTATGCATTTCTGTCTCTAGTTGTGTATCTCTAGAGTTGGGTTGTATATCTTTAGAGGTGGGTTGTATATCTCTAAAGATTACAAAATATTGATCATAAACACCAAAATAACTTCTCAAATAATCAAATGCTTCTTTTCCGAAAGGCTTTATAAATATATCAAAAAATTGATCTTGAGATCTGTAAAATTCTAGACATATCTCTTTGTTATTAACCAACTCCATGTAGATGAAATGATATCTCATGTCTATGTGTTTACTTCTCTTGTGAAACACATGATTTTTAGGCAATGTTATACAAGAGTTTTTTCTAAAAAAATCTTTGTAGCCTCTTCCTGATCTTCAATTGAATCCTTCAATATACTTCATGTCCATACATCTTGACATGTTACTTTGGCTGCCACATATTTTACCTATGTTGAAGAAATAGTAACTATGTGCTATTTCTTTGATGCCCACGAAACTAACCCAGTTCCAAAATGTAAAACATTGGTCTATGAGTTATAACTCATCAGTTGTTGAATACAAAATTCCGTAGTATTTAGATCCACATATATACCAAAAAAATATTTTTGTTTCCTGCAAATGTGAGTCTTTAGGAGACTCCATGAAGTTTGAGTTTAGCTTTAAACCATACATAATATAATGCCTTACGACCATCAAATACATGAATCTACCAACTAATATTTTGAGCAATGTTAGATCAATAATTGAACCATTGTATTCTTTGCTTAATTTCAGTCCTATTACAAATCGTGTTGGTGTTGGCTTGCAATTCAACATGTTAATTTTTTTCAAGATGTCATTAGCATATTTTGGTTGTGAAATAAAAATTCTAGCTTTTGGATTTTGAACTTCAATGCCCATAAAATAGTTCATGATGCCTAGATCAATCATCTCAAATTATTTCTTCATGACTGACTTAAATGAATCTGTGGATAGGTCTTGAGTAATGATTAAATAATCTAAATATAAACATATAATCAAAAGTTTACATTGTTCATTTTTTTACTAATGTATAAACTAGGTTCATTGCACACCTACTGAAGCCATTCTGAAGAAAAACGTATCAATCATTATGTATGATGATCTCGGAGCTTGTTTAAGTCTAGAGAGTTCTTTTCTGAGCTTGTACACCTTTCCTTCACTGCCTTCAATCTCATAACCTTCTGTCTAATTCGCATAAACTTCCCCTTCAAGGAAATCATTCAAGAATGCTGATTTAATATCCATTTGATAAATCAATCATTTGCTTTGAGCTGTTATTTCTAAGACCATTCTTACTGTGTCCAAACATGCTACTGGTGAAAACAGTTGTGTTGTATTCAACTCCATATTGATGCGTAAAACCTCTTGCAACCAGCCTTGATTTTTTCTTATGTACTTTTCCATCAGCATTGTATTTTGTCTTGTAGACCCACTTGAATCCTATCATGTCCTTTCCTTTTGGAAGATTCATTAGCTCCCATGTCTGATTCTTCTTTATAGCATCAATCTCATCATCCATGGATTTTTCCCAAACTTCATTCTTTATAGCCTCTTCGTAATATACTGGATCTGCAGCTTGAGAAAATAATGCAAAAAATGAAAATGAATTAGTTGTATCAACGTTATAAATCTCACTTAGACTTCTTGTTTTCCGCTGCGTAGGAGTATTTGATGTAGGACTGATTTTGGGTGATGGAGTAGCTTCTAGTGTTCCCTGTGGTGTCTCTTGCATGGTTGAAGATGGCTGAAATCTTGGTGACCTCCTAACTGTAGATGGAGGTGTAGCTTATGCTACAATTTGTGGTGCATGTCCAAGATTTGTAGATACAGTAGCTTATTGCTCTAAAGTTTCATCTGTCATATCATTATGCGGAATAGATGTTGCTATACTCACTGTTTTCTCTATACTTCCATCCCATGCTTCATTCTCAATAACTTGTACATCCTTGCTGATCACAACCTTTCCAGTGACTAGATTGTACAAATTGTATGCTTTTGTATTATCTGAATACCCAACAAAAATACACTTTTATCCTTTGTTGTCTAACTTCTTCCTTAGCTCATTAGGTACATGTGCATACGCTACACAACCAAAAAATCTGAAATGTGAAACACTGTGTTTCCTATTAGTCCATGCTTGTTGAGGAACCGTGTTCCTAACAAGTTTCATTGGACACCTGTTCAAAATGTAAACAAAAGTTGCTACTGCTTCTGCCCAATACTCATTTGGAAGATGTTTTTCCTTCAACATGCTTCTCGCCATCTCCATGATGGTTCTATTTTTCCTCTCTGCCACACCATTCTATTGTGGTGTATATTTGGTAGTAAACTGCTTGTGTATACCATGATATCTGTAAAAATTTATAAACTCATTAGAAACATAATCACCTCCTCTGTCCGTTCTGAGAAATTTGATGTAGTATCCACTTTGCTTCTCCACTAATGCCTTGAACTCAATAGAAGTTGTCTTCATAGATCCACATAAATCTGAATGTACAATCTCAAGTGGTGCACTTTCTCTTGTTGTTTTGCCAACTGGGAATGAATCTCTATGTTGCTTTCCCAAAATATAACCTTCACACACCCTTTCTGGTTTCTTAGATGCCAAAGCCATGTTGCATCCGTCATGACTGAATGAAAAGTTGATTGTGTTCCTTCAGCATAGGACTCAACTATATTTACGCAATAATCAGCGCTGGACTCACTTGTTGTAGTGTAGACCTGATTTTTATTGGCGCAGGACTCAACAAAAGACTGATTTGGCTTAACGCAGGAATTTGCTGCAAAACTGAGCTGCTAATTTTTCTGCAAACAGATCTAATTTCTTTTTTTTTCCAGGTTTCAAAATCAATGGAAACATCCTATTGCTGCTCATCTTCACTTTTGCAATCAACTGAGTGCTAGGAGCTTTGTCCACAATCACACACTCATTGTCTTCCATATAGACTTGGTATCCTTTCTGTATCAGTTGTCCAATACTCATAAGGTTATGTTTCAAACCTACAACATAGTAAACATCTTGCATACTTGTTTTCTCCCCCTATCTTGTTAGAATAATAACTGTGCCTTTTCCTTTCACAGACACAATATTGTTATTTCCAAGAGTTCCATCACTCTTAACTGAATCATCTAAACTAGTAAACAAATCTAGATTACCTGTCACGTGATTACTGCAACCTGAATCCAAATACCATACATTACATGGACTCTCTTTTGAAAAATTACATTCAATAGGGGATAAAGAAGGTATTTCTTTGGCAATCCTTGTGCATGTAATAAACATAGGTTTAGAAATAGAACTTCCAACCTAATTTTGATTTTGTCTCTCCTGATCATATTGCTTTTTCTTGCAATCATAAGCATAGTGCCCATACTTCTTGCAATAATGACACTGAACATGAGACTTATCTTGTCTCTAACCATAACTTTGTTCTTGATTCTATCATCTTCCACCTAAGTTTGATGAACCGTTGCCACGTCCTCTAGATGGACTTCTTCCTCTACCTCTTGGGCTCAAACTTCCTCTTCTTTTGCCATGACTACCTGTTGTTTGATATGCAAAAGCCTACTCTACACATGTATGCGATCTATTCATCCTCTGTTCATGATTGATTAGTGATGCATGCAACTCATCAATAGAAAACTGACACAGATCCTTAGTTTCTTCAATAGCAACAACTAAAGGATCAAATTTCATAGGAAAACTTCTAAGCAATTTTTCAATAATCCTTCTGTCCTCAAGAGTCTCACCATGGGATTTGATTTGATTGACTAAGCCAATTACATAAGTAAAAAATTATTCTACAGAATCTGAATCTTTCATTGCTAAATTCTCAAAATCTCTACGAAGTAACTGTAGCTTGGTAGTTTTTACTTTCTCCTTACCTTGATATGCAACTTGTAAAGTAACCCATGTAGTATTTACTTGAATGGCTACTGCCACTCTTGGAAGAATGCTTTCATGCATTTCCTGATGAATATAGAAAAGAAATTTTCTGTCCTTCTTTCTTAACTCCTTCAAAGTATCTTTCTCTACTTGAGAAAGTGTAGTATACGTTGCTGCATTTGTGGGCTATGTGTACCCATCTTCAACGATCTCCCACACATCTTGAGATCTGAATAGTGCCTTCATGGTAAATGACTAGTATTTGTAATTCTTTCCATTAGATTGCGGTGACTGCATACCGGATGTAGAAGCCATACCTTGCTACCAATTTAATAAGCTACTGGAATAACCTAGCTCTGATACCAATTTGTAGAAAATCTGCAGTCTTCTACAACAAACAACATAAAAGAAATAAACAGAATACTTAAATAACTTGCATAAATAGATGAATATTCGAACTAGCACTTCTGTGCATAATCTCCATTAATAAAAGCTTCATCATACTCAGAGCTTCAGCTCTTTACAATCAAGTTGTGTGTGTAGTTGTGTGCTTTCAATGCACATCCTTCCTTGCTTGTGCAGATTTCACACCTTTGTGTGTGCATACAAAGCAATTACAATTGCTGTTATTTAAATAGAATAATGCACCCACTAATAGCTCTTCAACTAAGCATTCTAAATATAAACTCATGCTTTAAAATAGTTGCATGCTATGCATGAATTAAAATAGATTTATTTGAATTAAATCTAATCATAAAAATAAGATAAAGCTAACTTAACTAAAGAAAACTAAAACAAGACTAAATCTAAAACTAGCGTTCCTAAAAAGCTATGGTTGGAATTAAATATGCAACACATGCATATTTCCAACAATCTTGTTCACTAGAATTTACTAACAATCAGACGTTTAACAAGGTGTTGACTCCTAAAAAATCCAACAATGTTTCTCGTGTTGACTGAGAATTGAATGGAAATAACTATGTTATAAATAATGGAGATACCAAAGAAAAGGAAAGAAAATTCGAACCATGCTAAGTTCTATTTTGTTTGAGATAGGTAGATGAATAGTGAAAAACACAAAATTAAAAAATTAAAATTTACATAGAAAATAAAAATAAAACTTTCCACACTATAGCACACACTCCTTATTATTCACTACTTCTCTTTTCTTATTTTCTTCCTTCCAGATGAATTACATGTGCCTCATATTTATAGAGGACGTAACTCCAAAAATAGAGCATGCAGAATAATCTACTTTATTTAGCTTTTCCTAAATTTAAGAATAAAACTAAACTCAACTGCTTATTTAAAACAAAAAACTTATAGAATTCTACATGTAGCTAAATACAAAATATTGTTTTCCTACAAAATAGATTATATGGGAGAAATTATCTACTTTTCTGACACTCCCCTTAGTTTCGGTTTCTAGCTTTCACATTCTTGAGATGAGTCTAAAAATTAATTTTTATGCATTTCTGTCTCTAGTTGTGTATCTCTAGAGTTGGGTTGTATATCTTTAGAGGTGGGTTGTATATCTCTAAAGATTACAAAATATTGATCATAAACACCAAAATAACTTCTCAAATAATCAAATGCTTCTTTTCCGAAAGGCTTTATAAATATATCAAAAAATTGATCTTGAGATCTGTAAAATTCTAGACATATCTCTTTGTTATTAACCAACTCCATGTAGATGAAATGATATCTCATGTCTATGTGTTTACTTCTCTTGTGAAACACATGATTTTTAGGCAATGTTATACAAGAGTTTTTTCTAAAAAAATCTTTGTAGCCTCTTCCTGATCTTCAATTGAATCCTTCAATATACTTCATGTCCATACATCTTGACATGTTACTTTGGCTGCCACATATTTTACCTATGTTGAAGAAATAGTAACTATGTGCTATTTCTTTGATGCCCACGAAACTAACCCAGTTCCAAAATGTAAAACATTGGTCTATGAGTTATAACTCATCAGTTGTTGAATACAAAATTCCGTAGTATTTAGATCCACATATATACCAAAAAAATATTTTTGTTTCCTGCAAATGTGAGTCTTTAGGAGACTCCATGAAGTTTGAGTTTAGCTTTAAACCATACATAATATAATGCCTTACGACCATCAAATACATGAATCTACCAACTAATATTTTGAGCAATGTTAGATCAATAATTGAACCATTGTATTCTTTGCTTAATTTCAGTCCTATTACAAATCGTGTTGGTGTTGGCTTGCAATTCAACATGTTAATTTTTTTCAAGATGTCATTAGCATATTTTGGTTGTGAAATAAAAATTCTAGCTTTTGGATTTTGAACTTCAATGCCCATAAAATAGTTCATGATGCCTAGATCAATCATCTCAAATTATTTCTTCATGACTGACTTAAATGAATCTGTGGATAGGTCTTGAGTAATGATTAAATAATCTAAATATAAACATATAATCAAAAGTTTACATTGTTCATTTTTTTACTAATGTATAAACTAGGTTCATTGCACACCTACTGAAGCCATTCTGAAGAAAAACGTATCAATCATTATGTATGATGATCTCGGAGCTTGTTTAAGTCTAGAGAGTTCTTTTCTGAGCTTGTACACCTTTCCTTCACTGCCTTCAATCTCATAACCTTCTGGTTGTTTCACATACACTTCTTCATCAAGAAATCATTTTGAAAATGTTGATTTCATACCAATATGATATATAGGATATTTGTTTTGAGTTGTTATTGATAATATTATTGCATATTAGAGTTTTGGGATTTGATGTAGTTTGAGGGTTTTGTAGGTTATCATCTCTTTGTAAGTTACATGAAAATTTGAAGATCGTCAAGGGATATATAGATGGAAAAAAGAGAAGGTCATCAGGTAACTTGTGACACAACAAAAAGAATTTTATGAGCTTCTGTGTAGTGACATGCACCTAACAAAGGTCTTTGGCACCTAGGTTCCCCTTTTCCCAGTCCAGGTGCCCCAGTCAAGGAAAATCTAACAGTTCCAGAATTTATCATAAAATGTTGTGATAGTCTAGGCTTCCTTTTCATAAGTCTTCCAATCTAGAATAGTCCCGGGATTAGTGTGAATCAGTTAAGTATTTTTCACTCTCTCTTGCACTTTGGGTTTTTTACTTCTTTTTCTTATTGCTCATGTCATCTATATTCCAATAGTTGTTCAATATTTTCTTATCATATGTGACTCTACAATTAGGGGTTTACAAATTCCATATTTTTAAAATCAGGTAGATGCTTGACCTTCATCATAATTTATGTCATATCTACTATTGTTCTATTTTTCTCTCTGCCACACCATTTCGCTGTTATGTGTACCTGTCAGTGAATTACTTGTGGATACCATGTTTTTTGTAAAAAATTAGAAATGCATTGGATATATTCTCACCTCCTCTTATTGTTCTAAGAACTTTTATGTAGTATCCACTTTGCTTCTCCATTAGACCCTTGATTTATTGAAAGATATTAAATGCGTTATATTTTTGTCTCAAGAAGTACACCCAGGTTGTCATGGTATAACCATCTATAAAAGTTTGAAAATATGAACCTCCCATAGAATATGTTTACATTTATCCACATAAATCTAAATGAACAATTTTAAGTGGTGTTATTACTCTTATTGATTTGTTAATGGGGAAGGTCTCTCTATGTTACTTTCCCAAAATGCATCCTTCACAAATCCTTTCTAGTTTTTGAATTAAAAAAAAACCTTTCACCATGTTTTCCTATGTAAAAAATTCAATTCTGGAAAATTTAAATGCCCAAATCTGATATGACATAACCAAGGTTCATCTTTTATTAGTGATTGAAAAGTTTATTATGTCTTTTTAGCACTATTTTAGGCTATTCTGAGACTTATTTGAATTAGTCCAAAACTGGAATGAGAATTTTCTTCCTTGAGTATAGCTCTGGACTATGCTCTAGAATGTGTATATTCTTCATTTAATGCAACTCCATGATCTTCATATACCTCAACATCTGAGATGACACATTTTTTTCTACTTTTGACTTTTAGCTTGTGCTTTTTTCGTTTACTAGCTTTGAGAATTGTAAAAAATTACAAGGCAGTTGTAAAAAATTGAACTCATGTAAGTGCTTAATGTTTATCTTTACTTTGATATTCATGCACACAAAATCCCATCAAAGTGAAGAATGTTTTTGTAGACACCTAATGTTGGTACAAAATTTGTTAAACTAATTTGATGTTAGTGTATTTTTTGTTTGTAGATTATTGGTCAAAGTTGGAATGTTATTGGCATGCATTCCCTTGTGTTGTTAACATTCATCTTATTTCCTAATAGGATTGACCATTTTTCAACTCCCATTTGTGTTAATTATTGTGTTCTCCCACTATCAGCCTCATATATCCTCATCTTTCTTATTATTACTTTATTTTCCACATTTTCTTTATTTCTCCTAATTTTTTCGAGCATCCCTTGTTTTAGCCTACTTTAGGGGTTGGACTAATTGCATAGTGTTGGTTGGATATTTTGTCAAGCCAATATATGAGGTTCAACCATAGTACATGGGATCAAATCCCTCCTCAAAGACAGGTGATGCTTCCTGTTTATTACTAATTTAAAACACACCAGAAATAATATATACAATATTCACACTATTCTAACCATTGGGGTTGGGATAGAATCCCGAAATTCATATCCACACAAGATGAAGATGTTGCAATTTTAGAAATGGAATGGATTGGAAAGGAAAGTATTATTATGGAAGAAACACAATGGAAAGGAAATGAGAGGAATGTGTTTTCTTTCGAGCAAACACATATCACGAAATAATCATACAAGTTTTAGATAACAAATGTAATGTTTGAAATATTTAAAAATATCGAGAGTGCTAAACAAGGAATAGCTTAAGATTCTAAACATAAGAACAATATCTTAAGAGAGATGAATCTCACAACACAAAGTTTGCAAAATAGCATCAGTTTCTATTCCTCAAATGATTAAAAGAAAACACAAAGTTTTTCTTCTTTACAATAGTTCTCAATATTCCAAAAATCTCAGCCCTGTGGATTGTATAAGTATCCCTTATTTATAATTAAAAGAGTTGAGAGAAAATAGGATAAATCCTAGAAAATAGTCTTTTAATGAGAGTCCTATTTTGTTTGACTCTCATGCAGGAGACCAAGTAAAAATTTGCTTCCTACATGACAAAATGAAAATGAAAAAGACATGTCGATTTCAGGATTGAAATGACATGAAACATTATGCCTATTTTGTTTCATCATCTTTGTCTTCCTCCAGCAAAGCGTGCTTGTCCCAAAATTATTGGAACTTTCAGATTACGCCCTGCATCTCATCTTCATCAGATGTGATGGAGTGGTCTCTCAGAACCTCACATGTTTCCTGAGTATCCCTCACATTACCGGAAGTTTCTTCAATCTTTTGTTGAGTTTCCTTAGTGATTCCAAAGCATGTTCAATATTCACAAACCTATCAATGATTTCCAGACTAAATCCATAAGTTGGTTCGTGTTGAATTGATTATTGGATCTGCTTGTAAATATTGTCAGCGGGCAGAATACTCAAGCTTTCATTCAACACTTTAGCATAGATCTTGGTTAACTCTTCTTCTATGTCATTTGTGGCATCAATCAATTGATCTCTTGATTCCCTCAATTTGTTGCAAGCTTCATTGAGAATCTTTATTCTGAATCTGATGGCTTTAGTTAGTTGAAAATGCTTGTCCCCATGTGGAATGATTCCTTCTTCCATCAAGACATGGACGAAACCTGTTTCAGCGTATTGATAGCTTCAAAAGATAAATCTAGGTTCCTTACTTCTGCCGAAAAATCATCATCCATTTTCTCACCATCCTTATTTATATTCTCCAAGGATTTGTAGACTTCCACGGTGTCATCAATGACCTATTTTTCTTACAGGAGTATTCTCTGGATCCATTAATCAACCGTTCTTCCCTTCTCATTAATATTTTCAATCATGGGTACCGATGAGAAATTGAGCCTCATACGAGTAGGGGTAGAGGACGATGGTGTTGACTCAGGAGTCCTTGAGAGCTTGAGTAGTACTTCTGTCAGCTACTCTAGTTTCTCTATTAGCTCATCTCTACTTGCCTTCATTTCCTTCAGCTTCTAGCACAACACATTCATGGAATCTTTTGCATCCTGTTGTTCTCCCTCCATTGTTACTTTTCCTAGATCAACCCTTGTGATGTAATAATCGGTGACCATTATATCACTCTTGGTTTTATCATCCGCGGGAGTGGCTATCTCCGCAAACTTATGCCCTGAGGCATCCACTGAAACCCTTGAAACCGTTTTGGGTTTCTTGGCAGAATTGGAAGGAGTGACCTTGACAGAATTGAAATCAAAGGCTGGTAGGGGAACTACCACCTTTCTCTTCCTTGGGGTTTGATCTATTAACCGTTGAGGCATACTGGAAGAATTTGCTCCCATCGTAGGTGTTACAGTCTTATCTGCAGGTGGAGGAAGGTTTGTTTGTAGAGTGGTGAACACTGCGAGTGTAGTTTCCATGGGAATGGACTCAGGGAATGAAGGTACAGAAGGAGGAGGCATATACATGGTTGACTTGGGTCCAGTGGGGAGAGGTAAGAGGTCAGAGAAGATACTAGCCATCGCTAAGGAATTTGGTGAAGAAGGCTGAAGCAAGGAAGGTTGAATGGGAGGAGGTAATGATTCTAAAATTAAAGCTTGAGAGGTAAGAGGAAGACTTACCTCTTATGAGCTGCCAACCAAAAGGGGAATGAGAGGTTGACCAACCTCTTCTCCCGAAGGAATATTTCCTTGTTCTGCTGGTGGAGGTGAGTTAAGTATCTCAATCATTTTTAGGGGAGTGGCCAATGACGTGGTCACTTGCTCTTCTCCCTTTTTGACAAATTTAACCTTTATTGGCCTCTTGGAAGGGTCCTTATCCTTTTCCTTTTTTCCCTTATAGGGTCCCGCTTCCAAAGTAGCTAGATTTTAAAAAATCTTTTCTTTATAACTCATTCCCCAAGAAATGAGCCACGCCTTAGTACGAGAAAGAATTTGAGTAGCTCTTCCTACGATAGAAGCTTTCTCAGCAATGGACCAATTAATGGCTGGGAATACATATTAGTCCTCATTTAACCCCTCATACGAGGCGTTAACGACACTTTCAATATCCATGGTGCCTTCTGGGATGTCAGACAGATCTAACATCTGAATCTCTTCAATGTTAACCTGCTATTTTCCTTTCTTTGGATGGAAACTTCATCCCAAAGATCAATCCAAATGTCTTCTACATTAGGCACATGTAGATATAAGGTCCCGTACGACTTAAGGACTCATCGAAAAATTGAACCCATCTCTGTGCTTCATGTGTTTCTTCAACTTGTCTTGTAGCTCGTGCACCATGTTCTTGGCTTTAACCACTGTTGACTATGTGTACCTTCCGATGGTAATAGGGAAGGAGATGGCGGCCTTGTCCTTACTCTATTGGAATTTGTGAAAATCCAACAATTGTCTAACCAACTCCATTAGAATCAGCTTATCACCTGGGAACCTGGGAAAATGGAAAGGATCACCCGAGTACATGACCAATCGAAGGTATGTGAAATTTTTAAATTATAAGAAGATACAACCCCATTTCGATACTTCGTCCCATGCCTCATCAGAGACTCTTCTTTTGCTTAGATCAAGGATCATCCTACAGATGTTTTCATAAAATAAGGTGTTGTTCACTCTTCTGAATTGATACTCAGACCCCTTCATTGTTAGTTGAGGGAAGTACCGATATATGTGTTATGTTGCTCTGATTCCCTTTGCATCGATCCCTGGATAATTTATCATGTCGGATGTTGCATAGGTGACATATGATGACATATAGAAATTTCCAGTAGACAAGGTTGTTTTCATCTGGAAGTCTATCTTATCACTTATAAGACTGCTCCAATTGATCCCTTGGTTCTTCTTCTTTATGATGACCATGAATTGATACATCCACCCTTGGAAGTCTCTTGAATTGGGGAATCCAAATACTCGACTTAGCAGGGTGATGATATCATTGATTTCAAGAATGAAATCACTCTTAGGGACAAACTTGGGAAACCTAGAGACAGCTGGGTTGGCCTTGATCAAGAACTTTTTATTTACATGCCTAATGCAATCTTCTTAATTGTTGTCCCAGGCCTTCTGTGCTCATTGAAGATTCAAATCAACATATTATTGAAAGTTGGGAAATCTTAAGAAGTCATCAAAGTAACGTACGTCTAACTTCACTATGGTTTCTCCTGCTTGATGTCTCACTGAGTGGGAAGCTGAGTCATAATTCGAAGTGTAGGCTAGAATGAACGTGGGGCATTGACCAGACATTGGGAATCCAGCTGCAAGAGGGAGGCCACTACTGGCTATTGACTTCATCTAAGGACACTTAGAAAAATCCTTGATTCTGTTCTAAAAGTATTTCATTTCTATATTACCAAGCTCTGTGTCCCAGATGTCATAATTACAATCTATGTAGGAGGGGGACTCCATCTTCTAGTACTTATACTTCATCTTTCTTGACCTGTCTGACTTATCCTTAGATTGTCCAGGATCCAACATGAGAAGTCTTGAAGAAATAATGCCTAGATAACTTCTGGTTGAACAATCGAGCTTGAAATCTTGTTGGACAACCATAAAAACCTGACACACTATAATGTATATCGGAAATTAGGTCGTGTCGAACACTTTGTGAAACTCGACACAAAGGTGGAACTCAGGGGATATTGAGCACTTCAAAAAACCCAATACAAGCAGAGAAAGGGTGATGTGTAGCAATTCACAAAACCCAATACTTTACGGAATCCAAACGATGTCGAACACCCTGTAAAACCCAAAACAAAGGCGTTGGGTTTCTGGGATGTCAAAACAAGTAAAATCCCCACCAAGCTTGTAAGTTAGCATTTTCATATTCTTCTCAAAAATCAAAAGAGTATATCACATGGGAAAAATAAGAAAACACCCAAAGGGTGAATTCCAAACAAGAGGTTTCATGGGAATACAACAGGAAATGAAGAAAACAACCCAAAACCCTAAACCTAGAGGAAAGAAAAAGAAAAGAGGGGAAAATGCCAAATGAACACCTCAAAAACAACCCCAAAGACCTAAAAGTAGTAAGAAGAGAAAAATACCTTCAATAAATTCAAAAAATTGTCAAAGAAGGATCAAGAAATTGATCAAGAAGTTCAGTCAGGTTTGGAGGTCGAAGGAACATGCACGTAAAATCCACGCAGCGAAAATATACCAAGTAAAAGTGACATGTAAAATTGAACTATTTATAAATCCCTAGCATTAATTACACCTCGCCCGACATGTGTGCCAACTACCCAAAAACTCGACATTAATGTCATGTCATCATGCTTGGAGTTTCTGAAGACTTGATACAAAGGTTTTACTATCAAATTGGGTTTCGGGAAAAAACTGTCATGAAGCATGAGATGTTTGGATGTTATCAACTTCCGAAAAACCCGACACAAAGGATCATTTCAAGTTTCAGGTTTTGGGAAACAAGCGACATGGAGCATGCATTTTTCAAGGTATGTGCCGATGCTTCTGAGTTCTGAAAACTTGATACAATAGCTTGTAATCGGGTTTCAGATTTCAGGAAACAATTGTCATGAAGCATGCAAAGGATATGTTTCCATGCAATGGAAACCTGAAAACCTGAAAATCTCCTTCAAAGGGCATTTTTAGGAGATTTTGTCAAAAAAATTCTATGGTTATCTCAATTTTAGCTGAAATCACTAAAAATGAGATAATAGCTGGCTCCAGTTGGGGAATTTCTTTGAGACATCAAAGGAAGAGAACTCATATATCAAAAAGATTTATCCATTGGGCTACATATTCTGAAGAAGAACAAACCAAAAAGAAGCAACGGAAGAAAGAAAAGAAAGCAAACACGCAACAGAAAATAAATTATGATACAGTGCAAGAGAGCATCTTGCATTACTGATGGAACAACTTCAGATGTTGAACACTGAAAGGTAGAGGGAGAAACTCTCCATCTAGATATGATAGATAGAAGCTATTTTCACCATTTAACTGATGTATTTTGAAAGGACCTTTCCATAAGGAGTCAAACTTGTCATGTATCCCGTTTTTCTCTCTTCTCTTGTCCCAGAGAAATACTAGTTCTCTGACCTGGAAATCACGTTGCTTTGATTTTTTGTCAAATATATTTTTGACTTTTCTCTGATGATCTGCAATGTGATCCACCACCTTGCTCCTTTCTTCTTCTAGCCTAGCTAGGTACCTTATCCTTTTCTCAATGAAATCTTGAAAAGTTTCATCTTCAATTGCTTTGGCCAACTGTAAGGTTGGAAATTCTACAAAGGTAGGAATCTCAGCATCAATCCCATACAACACTTGGAATGGGTACATTCCAATAGCTCACTTAGGAGTAATCCGATCTACCCATAATGAATCATATAATTATTTGTGCCATGTCCTTCGATTCTCATCATCCAGCTTTCTGATTATGGTCACCAGGCTCTTGTTGCTTGATTCAGCCTAACCATTTCCTTGGGGGTAATAATTGGATGAATGAGCCAATGTGATCCCAAATCCATAACAAAATTCTGTCAACTCATGGGATGATAAATTGGAAGTGTTGTCAGCAACGATCTTGTGAGGCACACTGAATCTGAAAATTATATTTTCCTTGAGAAAGTTGGACACAGCTTCGGAGGTTGCTTGCTTGATTGGCACAACTTCCACCCACTTGGTGAAATATTCTATGGCGGTGAGCACATAATTATGACCGGCACTAGAGGCAGGATTCAACACTCTAATGAAATCAATTCCCCATTTGCAAAAAGTTTCTTCAATCACCACTAGTTTCAAGGGAAGAGCTTCCAACTTAGGATGACCAACGAAATGTTGACAAGCTTCACACTTGACTACCCATTAAGTTGAATCTCGAAAGAGAGTAGGCCAATAGTACATGGCCCGTAAGATCTTGTAAGCCATTACAGAGGAAGATAAATGTCCTCTGCATGCTATATTGTGGAAGGACTCTAGCAACCTTACCTGCTGAGGCTTATCAACACAGCACAGGAATACACCATCAATACCCTTCTTGTATATACCATTATCTCACAGAATGTATCTTAGAGACCTTAACCTAATTATCCTCTTATCCTTTTGGCTTAAATGTGGAGGGAATTCACCATAAGTTCAAAATAAAGCAATATCTATGTACCATTCATCTGTTGTGCTTACAAATAGTGTCATGGGAAATTCTGAAGAAGTACCTTTAGTTTCTTCAAATTCTGGCTTAGCATTGTTTTCCATGATTAATTGACACAGGCCTCTTCCTCGTACTAACTAGGTAGGTATGACATCCAATTCATACTCCTAGACTTTGGCTATCTAGCTACCCTGTTGACTACCCAACTCTTGTTGAGTCAATATGGATTTAATTGTGGTATCAGGAACAAGAACAAGAGTGTGAGAACTCAACACATAATACCTGAAATGCTTCATTGCTCTCACCACTGCATAAGCATATTTTTTAATTTGTGACATCTTTAATTCATGTTTCTGTAATGGGAAGCTCGTGAAAGTGATGGGAGCTTCAATTCCTTCTTCATTCTCCTGCATCAGGATGGCTAATACTCTATGTGTGGAAGCATAGCTGTACATGATGAAATATTTTTTGAAATCCGGGCACACCAGGATGGGAGCATGAGAAATTTACCTTTTGACTTCTTAAAATGCAAGCTTCCCTTCAGTGCTCCATTGAAATGGATTTTTACCTTTCATCATCCCAAGGATATCATTGGTTTTATCGGAAAATTTAGGCACAAATCTTCTTAGGAAATTGACCTTACCGAAAAAGGAGTGCACCCCAATTTTTCTTGTGGGTAGGGTAAGGCTTTAGATGGCCTTCACCCTCTCTGGGTCGATCTTATTTCCTTCTTTAGTCATGACATGACCCAACAAATTTCCTTTTTTTTCTCCGAACATGGACTTTTTAGGATTTAATGAAATCCCATGACGCCTACACCTTAAGAGTACCTGTTTCAGATGATCATAATAATCACTTCACTTTTTAGAGAAGACCGTCAAGTCATCTAAATACACAACTATGACCTTTCCCATAAAATCTCTGAAAGATAAATCCATAGCTCTTTGAAACCATGCCTCCGACATTAATCAAACCAAAAGGCATCCTCCTGTAAGTGAAGGTTCCCGATGGGGTGGTCAATGCCATTTTATGTTGATCTTCAGCAGCTACCTCAACCTGATTATACCCTGAAAATCTGTCAAGCATGGATAACATTTTTGATCTAGTGACATTCTATAATGCTTGGCCAATGATGGGCAATAGATAATTGTCTTTCAATGAAGATTGATTGAGGTTCTGGAAATCAACACAAATCCGTATTTCACCATTCTTCTTTTTGACCAGGACAATATTAGCAACCCAGGTGGAATGATGGATTGGAAAGATAATCCTTGCACCTAACATCTTCTAAATTTCTGCAAGGAGATTCCCTAAGATCTTTAAAGGTTATAAT
The DNA here is from genome assembly GCA_019776745.2 of Taxus chinensis. Taxonomy (NCBI): domain Eukaryota; kingdom Viridiplantae; phylum Streptophyta; class Pinopsida; order Cupressales; family Taxaceae; genus Taxus; species Taxus chinensis. Next base: position 619,862,096 of record CM034154.1, read on the forward strand.
GCCTTTGCTTCTACCTATAGGGTTTAACTTCAAGCTTTAAAGGAATTCTATGTTACACATCCTTGGGCTTGAAATATTTCAGGTCTATAGAGGACCATGCTAAGACGTCTATATATCTCTTTAGGAGTGAAATGAATCTTTCTCTTTCTTCCAGAGAACAACATTTCTCGATGTTTACCATCCGTGGTTGATGAGTGGATCCTAGGTTAACTTGATCTACCTCTGACAAGGAAGCACCTTCAACGTGCCTTTTATCCTGAATGAAATGGTCATGCTTGTCGAACAGACCTTCTAGAGAAACTAATCCCTTCGGAATCTTATTTCCTTTAAGCTGGATGAATTCACCATCAATTTCTTGATATGAATTTGAGACAGACTCACAGAAAGATGATTCTGATCCTTCAAAATAAAGCGCACTAAAATTGCTAGCTTTCTCAAGAAAAGATAATACCTGTTGATCATCATTAAACACTTGCCAATGTGCTAAATTATCTGGAACACTTAGACGATACACAATCTCAATGGTGTATGTGTCTTGTTTGAACTTTGGGTGAGGAAGGAGAAGGATGTAGATATGGATAAATAATCATCTTTATCATTGTAGTCTCTTAAGACTACCTTAATGGAAAAAAGCTTCAAAGCATTCTATGTTGTCCCAAACCTTATTCCTATAATGTCTTAGGTGATCATTTTTTACTTGTTAGGTCCCTCTTACTTGATTCACAATCAACTCGGCATCTCCCTGCACTTTAATATTTCAGATTCCTTTTTGTCTTTCCATTTCTAATCCTAATAACAAAGCTTCGTATTCAGCTGTGTTATTAGTATTATCAAACTGCAACTTGAAAGCAAAAGAAAAAATCTCTAAATCTGGAGATATAAGAACCATGTCAGTACCTGAACCAGTAGTTGAACAGCTCCCATCAAACTCAAGGGTCTAAACAGTGATAGGATCTTCTTCTTTGACTTCTATAGAGGGCACCTTAGATGTCATGAAATAATTACCCAAGCCTGCATCTTCAAAGAGAATTTGAGCCTTAGGATCATCTGATTTAGTGACCAGGTACTTTTCTTGTGCTTCCGGGTGAAGGACATGAGGAACTCCATTCACTGGAATTTTAGCTTTGGTCCAATCCATGTTGATTTCTCCTCCATCATCTTTGCAAAAACCTCTTCCTAAGAATACCATAAGCAGTTGGGATATCACCAACCAAGATGGTCATTTTCACTCTCTTTTCAAGGCAACAAATGCAAATTGTGCATCCTTGATTTGGCCAATCAAGGGGACTTATTTGGTTTCCATGGAATAACACCACCCATAAGATTTAGTAAAGGTGAGTCCAAGGGCATGCACTACTTTTGCGGGCATTACGTTATCAGTGGCTCCTGAGTCAATTATGCAATTGATGAGTTTAAAACCGTTTATAAGTAAAGACAAATAAAATGGTTCAATCTTTCCTGAAGAAGTAGAAAAGGTCATATTACTCTAAGGTAAAGGTTGAGTGGGGCTAGGTAAAATGCATTTTGAAGATGAAGGAATAGCATCCTTGCTTCTAATGAATTTGGCAAGTTTCTCAACTTACTTAGGGTTGGACTGCAGGTACTTAGCTTTCAACATTTGGATTTTAGTTTTATTTGCATGATCAATGATGTCGAAAAGCAGTATATAAAGGGATGATGGAGGGATCAGTTTTAGTTACATTGGTCTGAGCTGAGGTACTGGCCTTGAGAGAAAGAGAAAAAGACTTTGAAGAGGAAGTTACCTTTCTAGTTGTCTCCTTTTCAGTTTGCGCTGAGATAGGAGAGCCTCTTTTAGCCATAACCATGGAAGCTTCTTTACTTTTCTCCGTAGAGCCTTCAACTGGCTTTCTGGGGTTATGATATTTGGATCGAGTGAAGACTGTAAATGATTGACCATCATGCTCACCTTCATCTTCCTCATACTCCAAGTATCCAATGCTGGAGTCACCAGCTGAATCATCAAATGACTCATCAGCATATCCTGAAGCTTTGAATGCTTCATGAGAATCTTGATCTTCTTACTCTTCACCCTCCTAAACTATTTCAACTGTTGCGTTGACAAGAGGAGCTTCAATGGCCAGCCTGGTGGGAGCAGCTATCAACTGATTCATGTCTCTTGCTAGAGCGCCATTGGCATTGTTGAAATTCTATCTAGGAATATCCCAACAAGGAATGTTAGTTTCTTGTTGAGACATTTGATTCTTTAAAGCGATCAAGTCATTGGCCATCTTCTGAATCATAGGATCAGTAGTACTCTGAGAAGAACTCTAATTTTTAGGCTTAGATGATTCTCTTCTAATCTTTTCAACAAAAATAAGATCATCTTCTATTTCAGTGGTTGTAGCTTAAGCAGTGGCCAAATCGGGGATAACAGAACTTCACAATAAGAAGCTCACATTAGGGGGCTGAGCATTAATGGAGAAACACTTTTGATTTACAAGAGTGGGAACGAATAGGTCTGGAATCTTACAAATCAACCTGTTGAATTTGGCTATGAAATCCCGCATGAGTTAATAAGGCTCCTTCTTCATGTGTGTAAGTTGTGCTAACAAGGTGTGAGAGTCTTCAGTCAGTTTGAACCTTGCTTTGAATACAGACCGCAAGGTAGTCCAGTTGGTAATACATGCATTTGGAAGATGGTAGAACCATTGTACTGATACACCATGCAATGTCTCAATGAAGAGTCGAACAGAGACGTCTTCATGAGCAACTCCAAGAATGCCACATGAGACAAAGAATGAAGCGATGTGTTAATTAGGGTGTTGCTTCCCATCACCGTTGAACTTAGGAATATTCTTACGTGACCCATGTGGTAGATTGTGCAATGGTGGATTTAGGGAAAGAGGACCAATAACCACACCCCAAGTCACAGGTTATACTGTCATTCTTCTAATTGAAGTGCATACAGGAATTGGAGTATCAGACAAGAATAATGCATAGAAGGTTGCTAAAACTTCTTGAGGAACCTGAGTTCTTCGGATAGGCAAATAACTTCTCACTCGGTTAGATGCAACAATGTTGGGTAAAAGTCCGAAATTATGTTGCTGAAGAAAATCAAAGAACAGATTAGTTTCACCCGTGGCTCGGCTTGACTGAGTGAAGATCTTTCTGGCCAGCTTGAACTAGAAAATAGATCTTCTAAAAATAAGGAAAATACTGAGTTGCAAGACACCAACAGAATAAGCTTAGTGTTATCGATCCGTATATCCCTAGTGGAGTTGCCTAAAAATACTGGTTGGATATTTTGTCAAGCTAAAATATGAGGTTCAACCATAGTACATGGGATTAAATCCCTCCTCAAAGTCAGGGGAGGCTTCCTATTTATTACTAATCTAAAACACAACAGAAATAATATATATAATATTCACACTATTCTAACCACTGGGGTTGGGATAGAATCCTGAAATTCATATCCACACAAGATGAAGATGTTGCAATTTTAGAAATGGAATGGATTGGAAAGGAAATTATTATTATGGAAGAAACACAATGGAAAGGAAATGAGAGGAACGTATTTTCTTTCGAGAAAACACATATCATGAAATAATCATACGAGTTTTAGATGACAAATGTAATGTTTGAAACAATTAAAAAAATCGAGAGTGTTAAACAAAGAATAGCTTAAGATTCTAAACATAAGAAGAATATCTTAAGAGAGATGAATCTCACAATAAAAAGTTTGCAAAATAGCATCGGTTTCTATTACTCAAATGATTAAAAGAAAACACAAAGTTTTTCTTCTTTACAATAGTTCTCAATATTACAAAAATCTCAACCCTTTGGAATGCATGAGTATCCCTTATTTATAGTAAAAAGAGTTGAGAGAAAAGAGGATAAATCCTAGAAAATAGTATTTTAATGAGAGTGCTATTTTGCTTGACTCTCATGGAGGAGACGAAGTCAAAATTTGCTTCCTACATGACGAAACGAAAATGAAAAAGACATGTCGATTTCAGGATTGAAATGACATGAAACATTATGCCTATTCTATTTCATCATCTTTCTCTTCCTCCAGCAAAGCCTGCTTGTCCCAAAATTCTTGGAACTTTCAGATTATGCCCTGCATCTCATCTTCATCAGGCACAATGGAGTGGTCTCTCAGGACCTCACATGTTTCTTGAGTATCACTCACGTTACCAAGAATTTTCTCTAATCTCTTGTTGAGTTTCCTTACTGATTCCAAAGCATGTTCAATCTTCACAAAAATATCAATGATTTCCTGACTAAAGCCATAAGTTGGTTCATGTTGAATTGATTCTTGGATCTTCTTGTAAAGATCATCATTGGGCAGAATACTCAAGCTTTCATTCAACACTTTAGCACAGATCTTAGTTAACTCTTCTTCTATGTTGTTTGTGGCATCAATCAATTGATCTCTTCATTCCCTTAATTTGCTGCAACCTTCATTGAGAATATTTATTCTGAATATGATGGCTTTGGTTAGTTGAAAATGCTTGTCCCCATGTGGAATGTTTCCTTCTTCGATCAAGATGCGGGAAGGAACCTGTTTCAGCATATTGAGAGCTTCTAAAGTTAACTCTAGGTTCCCGACTTCTGTCAAAAACTCATCATCCATTTTCTCGCCATCCTTCTTTATATTCTCCAAGGATTTGTAGACTTCCATGGTGTCATCAATGACCTCTTTTCTTTGCAAGAGTATTCTTTGGATCCATTCATCAACCGTTCTCGCCTTATCTTTAATATTTTTAATCCGGGGGTACCGATGAGAAATCGAACCTAATAGGAGTAGGAGTAGAGGATGACTGTGTTGACTTAGGAGGCTTTGAGAGATTCAGTAGTACTTTTTTCAGTTTCTCTACTTTCTCTTTTATCTCATCTCTGCTTGCCTTCGTTTCCTTCAGCTTCTGACACAACACATTCATGACATCTTGTGCATCTTGTTGTGATCCTTCCATTGTTAATTTTCCTAGATCAACCCTTATGATTTGATAATTGGTGACCATTATATCATTCTTGGTTTTGTCAGCCATGGGAGTGCCAATCTCTGCAAACTTATGCCTTGAGGCATCCACTAAAACCCTTGAAGCCGTTTTGGGTTTCTTGGCAGACTTGGCAGGAGTAACCTTGTTGGAACTGAAATCAAAGGACGATAGGGGAACTACCATCTTCCTCTTCCTTGGGGTCTGATCTATTAACCATTGAGGCATACTAGAAGAAGTTTCTCCCGTCGTATGTGTTACGGTCACATCTGTAGGTGGAGGAAGGTTTTCATGTGGATTGGTGAACACTGCGAGTGTAGTGTCCATGCAAATGGACTCAGGGAATGAAGGTACAGAAGGAGGAGGTATATCCATGGTTAACTTGGGTCCAATGGGGAGAGGTAAGAGGTCAGAGAAGATGCTGGCCATGGCTGACGAATTTGGTGAAGAATTTTGAAGCAAGGAAGGCTGAATGGGAGGGGGTAATGATTATGAAATTAAAGCTTGAGAGGTAAGAGGAAGACTTACCCCTTATGAGATGCCAACCAAAAGGGGAATGAGAGGTTGACCAACCTCTTATCTTGAAGGAATATTTCTTTTTTCTGGTGGTGGAGGTGAATCAAGTGTCTCAACCATTTGTGGGGGGGTGGCCAATGATGTGGTCACTGGCTCTTCTCCCCTTCTGAAAAATTTAACCTTTACTGGCCTCTTGGAAGGGTCCTTATCCTTCTCATTTTTTCCCTTAGAGGGTCATGCTTCCAAAGTAGCTAGCTTTTAAAAACTTTTTTCTTTATAACTCATTCCCCAAGAAACGAGCCACACCTTAGTACGAGAAAGAATATGAGCAGCTCTTCTTGCGATAGAAGCTTTCTCAGCAATTGACCAATTAATGGTTGGGAATACATATTGGTCCTCATCCAACCCATCATACGAGGCATCAAGGACACTTTCATTTTCCATGGTTCCTTTTGGGATGTCAGATAGATCTAACATCTGAATCTCTTCAAGTGTTAACCTACTATTGTCCTTTCTTCGGATGGCAACTTCATCGCGAAGATCAACCGAAATGTCTTCTACATTGGGCATATGTAGATATAAGGTCCTGTATGACTTAAGGACTCCTCTGAAATCAAACCCATCTTTGTGCTTTATGTGCTTCTTCAATTTGTCCTTTAGCTCATGCACCACATTCTTTGCTTTAACCACTATTGAGCACGTGTACCTTCCGATGGAAATAGGGAAGGAGACAACAACCTTGTGCTTACTCTTTTGGAGTTTGTGAAGATACAACAATTATCTAACCAACTCCATTAGGATCAGCTTATCACCTGGGAACCTGGGCAAACGGAAAGGATCATCCGGGTACATGACCACCTGAAGGTATGTGAACTTCTTGAATTGCAAGAAGATACAACCCATTTCGATACTTCGGCCCATGCCTCATCAAAGACTCTTCTTTTCCTTAGATCAGGGTTCATCCTGTAGATGTTTTCATAAAAGAAGGCATCGTTCACTCTTCTGAATTGATCCTAGGACCCCTTCATTGTCAGTTGAGGGAAGTACCGATATATGTGTTATGTTGCCTTATTTCCCTTTACATCCAACCCTGGATAATTTATAATGTTGGTTGTTGCATAGGTGACATATGAAGGCATATAGAACTTGCCAGTAGAGAAGATTGTTTCCATATTGGAGTCTATCTCATCACTTATAAGACTACTCCAATCGATCCCTTGGTCATTCTTATTTATGATGACCAAGAATTGATACATCCACCCTTGGAAGTCTCTCGACTCAGGGAGTCCAAATACTCGACTTAGCAGGGTGATGATATCATTGATTTCAAGGATGAAATCACTCCTAGGGAAAAACTTGGGAAACCTAGAGATGAATGGCTTTGCCTTGATCAAGAAATTTTTATTTACATGCCGTATTCAATCTTCTTGATCATTGTCCCAGGCCTTCTGCGCTGATTGAATATTAAAATCAACATATTCTTAAAAGTTGGGCAATCTTAAGAGGTCATCAAAGTAACCTCCGTCCAACTTCACTATGGTTTCTCCTACTTGATTTCTCACTGAGTGGGAAGCTGAGTCATAATTTGAAGGGCGGGCCAGAATGAACCCAGGGCATTGAGCAGACATTGTGAATCCTGCTACAAGATGGAGGCCATTGTCGGCTATTGACTTCATCTAGGGACTCTGAGAAGAATCCTTGATTCTATTCCAAAAGTCTTCCATGTCTATAATACCAAGCTCCATGTACCAGATGTCATAACTGCAATCTTTGTAGGTAGGGGACTCCATCTTCTGGTACATGTACTTCATCTTTCCTGATATGTCTGATTTATCCTTAGATTGTTCAGAATCCGACATGAGAAGTCTTGAAGAAAGAATGCCTAGATGACTTCCGGTTGAACAATCAGGCTTGAAAGCTTGCTGAGCAACCCTACAAACCTGACACACTGTAATGTATATCAGAAATTACGTCATGTCGAACACTTTGTGAAACCTGACACAAAGGTGGAAGTCAGGGGATGTTGAGCACTTCACAAAACCTAATACAAGTGGAGCTAGGATGATGTTGAGCACTTCATAAAGCTCGATACTCTGGGGAAGTTGAACGATGTCGAACACCCTGTAGAACCTGAAACAAAGGCGTCAGGTTTCTGGGATGTCAGAACACGTAAAATTCCTGCCAAGCTTGTGAGTTAGCATTTTTAGATTCTTCTCAAAAATCAAAAGAGTATATCCCATGGGAAAAATAAGAAAACACCCAAAGGGTGAATTCCAAACAAGAGGTTTCATGGGAATACAACAGGAAATGAAGAAAACAACCCAAAACCCTAAACCTAGAGGAAAGAAAAAGAAAAGAGGGAAAAATGCCAAATGAACACCTCAAAAACATCCCCAAAGACCTCAAAGTGGTAAGAGGAGAAAAATACCTTTAATAAATTCAAAAAATGGTCGAAGACGGATCATGAAATTGAGTTCAGTTGGGTTTGGAGGTCAAAGGAACATGCACGAAAAATCTACGCAGCAAAAATATACCAGGTAAAAGTGACGTGTAAAATCAAACTATTTATCAAGCCCTAGCATTAATTACACCTCATCTAACACATGTGCCAACTACTAGACAACTTGACATTAATGCCATGTCACAATGCTCAGTGTCCGAAAACCCGATACAAAGGTTTTACTATCAAATCAGGTTTTGGGAAACAACTGTCATGAAGCATGAGATGTTTTGATGTTATCAAGTTCAAAAAACCTGACACAAAGGATCATTTCAAGTTTTAGGTTTCGGGAAAGAAGCGACATGGAGCATGCATTTTGCAAGGTATGTTCTGATGCTTATGAGTTTCGAAAACCTGATACATTGACTTGTAATCGGGTTTCAGGTTTTGGGAAACAAATGTCATGAAGCATGCAAAGGATATGTTTCCATGCGATGGAAACCCCGAAAGCCCAAAAGTCTCCTTCAAAGGGCATTTTTAGGAGATTTTGTCAGTTTTAGAAATAATCTATGGTTATCTCAATTTTAGTTGAAATCACTAAAAACGAGATAACACATAGATTTTATACTAAATTATACATATGTTTTTGGTTAAATCCCTATGTTTTTTAGTCATTTCTCCTATGAACCCCTTTGTCCCATTATTATGGTTTTTCTGTTTTATATAGCTTCCTTTGTCAATACTCGCATTTGTTGCACATCATCTTTACACCAATAGGATCATAATTTGAAAGTGATAATTCTATAAATACTTGTATATATAATTACATTTTGGACAAAGAAATGACACAAACTAAATTCATTTTGCAAGATTGATATTAGGTCTATAAAAAAAGAATTATATCTTTGATGGATCACAATGAAAATTTCTATTTAAATCATTTAGAGATTCTTTTTATGGCCTATTTTTTTTTACATTGGAAGATAAAGGATGGAACTCATACAAACACATGATTGAGGGCTGACTTTTATTGACTAATACTTGTGAATTTTTAATTCCGAGGCACCTTACAATAATAGATGGATAATACAAGTCCTCATTAAAATATCTTATATTTTGGGTTTTTGCAAGTAGTTGAATGTGGATTAAGCTTCATTGAAAAATAATATCAACTTCCTAATTATTCATGGGAGAACATAACAAACCAAGATAAGATTTTACATATTAGAACACAATAATCCCACTTTCAAATTCATGTGTATTCTTATAGTGTCCTTATTTGGTAAATCATACTAATTACATAGACCTCTTGGCGTAAAAAATTATGGTAAAACTTGTATGGTTACAATTTGTTTAGTTTTCCAAGTCTTTCTTACGAAGATTAAGTTTCCTTGCTATTTGGAATTGTTTATTCCCATACATTATTGGTGATCGTTTCTAGAATTATAGATTTAATATACTTATATCACGAATTTTAGTTGTCCAAAAAAATTTGTTGGTATTTCAATTACTTTAAATATAACTACGCTTTCCTATGTTTTAAACTAAATATTTATATCGGTACAATTAAATATGCTTTATTTATTAATATATTATAAATTTAACTTAATTAGCCAATATACTTTATATGTGTGAATTCATTTCTAGTAAGAGGTTGGAAAATTTGTCTTCCATTGGAAAACTACCAAAAGTGCCTTGAAAAATTGTGTCCTTGTAGAAAAATTCTCTCACCCCATCAAAAAAACCTTTTCCAGAAAACTTCTACTGAAAAACTTAATTCAAAAATCATATACAAGAAAACCTCCATCAGAAAATCTCTATTGGAAAATTTCCTATCAACAATTTGCTTACACCTTTTACAAGTACAGGTGCTAGTTACAAGTACAACAAGATATGGAAGGTTAGTGGTGACTATACTATCAATCATATGTGAAATGTACGATGGAAACACTAAAGGAGATCTTTTGAAGGAATCCAATTTGAGGGAGAGAAATAATAGAATAGGAAGAAGGGTGAAGAACAAGTTGTTCGAGGGTGGAAAAGTGAGAGGCTGAAAAAAATGGAAAGGAGAAACAATTTGAAGATTTACTGTCTAACAACGACATGAAAAATATGTCAAAGTGCAACTACTAAGTAAATTTTATCATGTAATAAACCTATAGTATATTTTTATTTAGCGGCATCAAGGTTTTTGATTACCAAAAGATAGATTTTATCTGTTAATCAAGGTTTTTATTATTTCGTTTTGTAGCAGCAAGGGTTCATATGCGGTGATTTTTTTCGTCAATTTTTTTATCATTTTCTTTGACTCTAGAGTTATTATGTCGCGAGAAGAATTTGGTTTTAATGTGAACGTTAGGTGGTCATGCCAAGATAATTTGGGCCTCTAATTTTTGAAGCCTCAAAGCTCGCATTTTTTTTCCCTAGGAATGCTTCAACTTAAATATGAATGAATGCAAAAATCTATAAATTGTTTTTATCAAAAAGTTTAAAATAATGTTAAAGCACATAATCTTAAATTTGTAGCATTTTTATAATCATTTGAAATATATAATTTTTATTATGGATAGCAATAATGGGAAAACAAATACATATAGAACTATATAGTTGGGTAGGATAGTGCATTGAAAGATATCCTTAAATCTTCGAAAATTCAGTGATCTTCCAATTGTGAATATGGAGCTTGGAAAGATTACGGTCCTACACGCAACAGAATTTTGTTGAAACTGAAGATAGTAATAGCTTTGATAATTTAATTTGAAAAAAGGAGAGCTAAATTTGGACACATAGCCATGTAAAATATCATATTCAAGCAATAAAAGGTTCATCTTTCCCAAGGAATCGACCTCTATGGATCGTAAATAATAAGAAACTTTGTTATTAATGGAGTCACCCAACCAAGAAACCATTAAAAGGTAGCCTCTTCCGAGATAGAAAATATTTCTTACATCATCAAAAGCACCATCTTGCTCATGGCCGCATCCGAATTGGATCCCTTCAGCACCAATAGTATAGCACACCAAAAATACCAACACGAGGACAACATAGTGAAATACAGGATAACTTTTTTTTTTGACTTACTTGAAGATAATACGACACTACACAAGTTCTCTAGGGAATACAATCAACTAAAGACCTGCTTTCCACAACACGGACCCACATTGGTTACAGATAAACATGAGGCACACACTTAGGACACAATGGTTCATCTAAAGTATGCAATTTTACAACAAGGTTTTCCCACAGAAGGTTTCTTTAGAATCATGTTTTAGCTGTAAGTGTTTTTACATTTTTTACTTTTCACAGAGGAATCATAATAGGAGAATCTGAAAGTCATGTCTCCTTTGAAGAATTTTCCCCTACCTTGATAATGTTAATAAACAATGTAAACCAATTATTGGATGGTAAGAGATTGCTTCATTAACTTGATTAACTAGTTCATTGGTTAGGAGGCAGTTAGTTTATCAAGGCTCTTAACTTCATCAAACTGTTTTCAACGTTGTGCTTTTAAACATATATGTTTTACCCCTTTTAAGCGGTCATATTTTTATTTTATTTTATTTTTACAGTTTACGACTGTCTAAGACTTGGATTCTTCATTAAGATCTTATTAGTGGTTAAAAAGGATTTCATTGGGGCAAGAGTCTAACCAGAATTGTTAAAGGTTTCACTTGGGCTTCACTTGAAGAGATAGACATAAGTATACTGTTTACTTTTTCAACGGGCAAGATAGGTCGAAGAGTTTCTTAGTCAAGTTCCTTATATTTATTATAATCTTATTATCTTCCAAGAATTCAATCATTGATTTCACCTTAAGACCGTTCTAAGGATTCACCACAATAAGAGATTGTTGATTAGTTTACATGGGATCACAAGTTATATTTGTTTCTCTTGTTTTCTTTTGCTAGGTTCAAAACATAGTCCTCTACCAAACGACACATGACCAAAGGTAACCAAAGTGATGTAAGTTGATTCAAGTTTAGATAATTATAATTAGGTTTGACAATTCAAGGATAAATCATATTCTGAAAAGTGAAAATTCAACGAAGGATACGCATGTCAAAACAAGTTCATTTAATCTTATTGACAATAATATTTCTCAAATTGACTTTCAAACAATAACAACCTACATGAGAACAATACAAAATTATAACACAATGCCTTCAATATAGTCTTCACAATTTCCATACCAATGTTTTAAAGCAAAGGAAAACATTCGTACAACAGCAGTTCCTAAGAAGGCTGGAAACCACTCTCTACACGTGTTTCTTTTTCTCTCTCTTTTTTTTTCTACTCAGGAAATCCTCCTGCACATTTGTTAGCACATGTCAGTTCGCAAGAACTGAGCACGATAAAAGCTATAACATTAAGACAATATGTTGTTATCTAACTATTTCAAGGAAGTAGAAGACACTGTTGATTATGAAAAATAATCTAAGAGCCTAAACAAGAGTAATTAAAGAGTTGTCCAAAAGCATAAAATGTCTAAATAAAAGGGATGGCACTAACTCCATTTAATTATCATTTTCTCATAGGATCAGTTAATAAACATCATTGTGAATTTCACCCATATCACAATAATGACCGTCATTTTAACAAGATAACATTTCAAAACAATAACAATTACAAGAAGAGAATTAATTTCAAACATGATCTGTCCCTATTTGTTTAAATTAGTTCACCAAGCCAAGGATTCACTACGCCACTGGAGGATCCCAACCAATCAATCGACATGAGAATATCTAACCCAACATGACTCATTCATATTAAGGTGGTGTGCCTAAAACAGTTAATTTTATGTTAGTACAGAATAAATAAATTGAAAAGAAAAGGAATGAAACGCACAAATGACCCCTTATGGGCCACATCCTATCCTAACAATCCTTATATTAAACTATCTTCTAATCAAGAGGATGTCCTAAGAGAAAGGACAAACTTGACGAGACCAAACATAACCATTATAAATCTTACAGGAGGGTTACTCGATCATTCCGAAAAACACAACACAGGATACATAGCTTCCAAAGGATCCGTCATCAACAATAGGTTGACTTTAACCTTTCTGGTCAACATATAACCATTCTACTACAATGATAGCAAGGAGGTCGTATCATAACGATCATCACAAAAACCAGTCAACCAATGAGTTTCCAAACACACCAACCTCTAAGTCGCAGAAGAATGGAATTTAAGCATCTTAACGGAGCAAGACGTAGAGTAATTTCTCACGCATAAAACCAACATCCCAATTTTAAGATTTGAAACTTCCTCACTAATGATCAAGTAGATCTTGTATCCTCCAACATGTGTGAAACAAAATCAAGGTAAATAAAAAAGAGTATTTCCTCTGACATTTTAAACTATCCAAAAGAAATGTGAGTATCGTCAAAAGAAGACATTCCATAGGATCAGCTACATTCCTCAAAACATACAACAGTTACCAAGGGAGAGAAGGTGATTCCAAAGACGACAATCTCCAAATGGTGAACATGAATTGATATCAAATTATGACGATCGACCATGACACTCGAAGAATAAAAGTATTCCTTTGAGCGATTCAAACAGGTAACAAAAGCAACTAACCTAGTTGAACGTAATATCAACTTGGCTCAATTCAAAAATCAATCAAGCTAAGCACACACCATGCCAACTGGGAAGGGTTACTAGATCCTAAACAAATGAAAGAAAAGGATAGAGACAGGAATAGCACCATCCACCTATACACAATGCACTCACAGTACTCAATCCCTAATTCGCAAATACCCGACATAACCCAGGACTACAGATCTTGAACCGAAACAAGAATAAGAACAAAACAGGAACTGTAAGGTTGAGTCCAACAACAATGTTTGATAAAACATTCAAATCGTGAGACCAACATAAGGAACTAGGGGGTGTTCATTACAGGACCCCCACCTCTTTTGTCTTATTAGACTTAAGAACAAAGTTCACCCAACTAATATTTATTAAAACCCAGAAACAATATAAAGGCTTCAACCAACGTAATCATTTCTAACGCCAAAAGGGAAATACAATTGAGCAAGGGAAGTGAAAACCAAATAGTATACCATCACACAAGACATTTATATAAAGAGTAGAGTTATTTAATGAATCAGTTAAATAACAACATAAGAATCAATGGTATAGAGAATATCGTGCCTGATTAAGCTCCCGCAGTCGATAACAAGATGGATGGGGCCTGCAACAGCAACCGAAGCCTAAATCCATTTTCTTCAAGCTTATTGGGCGCCCAAACATCAACCATCTTCGCGTTGGCACAGGCAAGAGTTCACAGCCAGGGTGGGTGGTCTAAAATACTTGCCAACATCCTCCTCACGTGTGTCAAAAGGGACAACTACAGCGGAACATGGGCAGCCATCCAGCACCAGGAAAAATCCACTTTTGGAGCCTATTTAAGAAGCTGGAACTAAAATCTGGTCTCTTATTTATCACTGCAGACCTGGCACAGTGCGCCTTGTTATAGTGCCAGACTATGTCTACAGATTGCTTCACCTGGCATTACCAAAAATCTTTACAAGAACATTTTCCCCTTTTTTTTTAAAGTAATGGAACCGCTTTGCATCTCTCACAACAATTTGCTTTGCAACAATCTTGGACAAGACCTGGTGCAGTGTGGCAGTCAACACATACATTAAGGTTTTGAATCTGAAAGATATCCTGCTACCTTCATCTCCCAAGACACTATCTCCAACATTGCATAGATCTCCTGTGCCCGATGGTGTGATCTGCCACCTACACAAAAGCATGCACCATTTTATTGCCTTTAATCCAACTACATCCAAGTTTATTTTTAATTCCTCTATCCTTCATCGATCTCCTAATCTTGGTGTTCTCATAATAGGAGCAGCCCTAGTCTGAGACGAAGCAAAAGAAGATGTCTTTAAAACCCAAAAAAAAATCTCTTGGTACAGACTCCATATCCATAAAACAGTCCCTAGACTTAGCATCCTCAGTAAGGCTGACCAGTCACTAGATTGCTTCAATGTAGCAGCTAAAAAAGACAACCCTGAAAAAGTAGTTGCTGGAGGATTCATTTTTTAAGGATATAGGTTTTATTATTGTCACAGGTACTCTAAATAGAGGACCACGCAATCGGGCCTTGCAATCTATACCGTAGACTTCAAAGTAATGCACTCCTTCAGAAAGGGATGTTGGATCTATAAGAACATTGAAGTTGTTTCCACTATGCGTGAGAGAAATATAGTCAGGGACCTTTACCACTTTAGCATTACTAGATTTTATATGAATGCATTCCTCAAAAGGAACTAATATCTTTAACTTGTCAGCATCTTCATGAAACTCTAGCCCAACCTGTACAATCCAAACACTAAACAGATCCAACATGAGCAAGCTCGTTGATCATTCTCATCATCTCAACAACACAACCCACTACACCAAAAAGATCCGCCTCTATGAGATCCTCTTCCATGAGTTACATCGTAAAACGAGTAAGGTCTCAGTAGAGAATCTCTGTAATAAATTTCATCGGGTCTCCTGTAACACTCTCACTGTCACTTAATTGGTTTTGAGAAAAATATCTTGAAAGAGGAACCCGAATCTGAGGATGCAGTCGATACTGAATAGGCAACAACAAAGTTGGACAACCTGCTTGTTGGAGCACTCATAAAGGCTTTTACTATAGTATTCCACGTAGGTGTATTGGCCATAGGCACCATTCCAACGCCACAGCAACCTTCTGCCTGCAAAGCCCTCACTATTCCAGCTTCTACCATGATAAATTTACCACCTGGACGGAAGCAACCTTTCTAAAATGAAAAAGCAAGACAACTCAACTAAAACTTCATCTCGTTCTTCTACTACAACTGCAAGATTTTGCAACAATTGATCATGACTGTTTTACCTGGAACGATCATTCTTAGTTGTCACCGCTGAAGACTCCTTCATGCTCTGCTCATATTTGATGCCAAGGAGACCAAGACTTTCAACCAGAAGTTGTCACAAACTTAATGAAGCGGATTGATACATTCACCTCAGCTATTCACATCGAGGACAGGCACAGTTTTGGAGGAGAGAGCCCTGACCACATTTTGAAACTTCAAGACAGCGCACTCAAAAACTCTCACGCAACTACATACTAACTTCAAGCTGTCCGCCGTCAACTAGGGAGACAAGGTGTTTCAACCACCTACACGCAGTCCAACAAGGAACAGAAAAGTCACGCAGCCAGCAAAAGGAAACAAGAGCAGGTAGTCAACAAGAACCAAGAAGATTTGCAAATAAAAAAAAAATAAAAATGAGATGCATCCGCCAGCTAAGAGAATCCAATCACATCAAGAATTTAATAGCTCCACCCTCCAACCCACGCCAAGCAGCAGACTGAGACAAGGTAGGTTGGGGCATTACAAATAGGGGCGCCCATAACCTTGATGAAGATGCGTAGGCTTGAAGTTGCTCGTTAATGACATGTTAAAAATCCTTTATTTAGATTGTCTGTTGCTGCCATGTACGGTATTTTGGAAAATATGCGATGATTTTATACCAGTACAGTGTGTCAGAACCAAGACCTCCCTTTCCCCTTATCTAATTTAAAGAAAAATTTATAGGAACTTTATGAAAAGAAAATTTTTACAAATAACATTATATAAAGATTTGACTATAACATTTTATATATTGAATTTTTTTAATTCTATTTATAATTAATAATAAAAAATTTATACAAATAACAATCTAACCTATTTTATTATTTGAAGGATCTCATAAAGAGGGGAAAATATAAATCTCAATAAATAATACATACATTACAATTTAAAATATTTTCTTTATTAAATTAAATCCAAATACGTGTCACTTTCAATATTTCCAAGGATATGAATAGTCATTGAAGTGTGAATGGTTGAAGTTAATTAATAAATTTGATGACAATGCATAATATAATGTAATAGAAATTGTTTTCATAAAATTTTAATCGAAATATTTAATTTTATATTATATACTACTAAGTGATAAAAATATTTAAAATGTATAAATATATTAACATTAATAATATAACTGAAAATTTATATTTAAAAAAATATTATTTTAAGAATTAAATAATTATTTTTAAAGGATATATATAATTATTGATTGAGGACACCCAAATTGAGGAAAAAGGTGATAAAATTCCAAAGATGGTGATTATCAAGGTTGCAGGTATGAAGGGTAGAGGGCCAAGTGCCAGAACTCGCAACAAGGATCTCAACACCAAGAAGAAATAATGGTGGGCCTTTTTTTGGTTTTTTCCCTATTTTTATTTGGTTGGGTCTATGGTATACTATACAAAAATGTAATGTTTAATATTTCAATCTGTGTTTTGTGTAGCTTTATTTTGGAGGTGGCCTGCTATTAAGCTTTTTGACTTATCCATCTTGGATTTTTTATGGTTGTTCGTATAACCTTGCTACTTTCAGTGTAACAAGTTTTTGATTCCCTTCAAAACCAAAATTTTATTTAAATTAGTCAAAAAAAATTAATAGAACCACATAAAATGAATAAAATAACACTCCTTAGAGTATATATTGCCACATTAATACGAGTTAGTTTTGTTGACTGATACATAAATGCAATAAGTCAAAGTTATGAAATAAGTCGGAGCCACTGATATGGTAAGAATTATGTAATAATGTAGAGCCACTAATACTGTAAAGACACATTCACCAAAATAAATTTAAGCTCTATTAAGAAAAAAGAACAAATCTCCATCTGAAGTGTAGAAACATCAACAAAACAACCTATAAGATTCACCTTCTTACAAACAATTTTTTTTCTTCCTCTACCACAAAAAATTTGATATGGTAACATCCAACAAAAATGACATATATAACGATATATCTTAACAAGGAGTTAAGTATTCAACCAAAATAAAACTATAAATTTAGATCGTCATCCAAAACCATTAGCCATAAGTCTTCTAGTTGATGAACCTTTTAGTTGTCTTGGTCATTCGTAGATATTGATTTTAAACCATTTTTTTCTTTTATCCTATGATGTTTTTCTCCCAACATCTTTTATGAAGTGTGGGTTGTTAATATTTTTAAATCAAAATAACAAATCTCCATCTAAAGAGTACAAACATCAATGGAACTACCTACAAGATTCACCTTCTTACAAACAAAATTTTCTCTTTCTCTAACAAACCAGATCTGATATAGTAACATCCATTAAAATCGACATTTATAATTTAACGAAAATAAAATTATATATTTAGATCGTTTTCTAAAATCATTTTAACCTTATGTTTTCCAGCTGATGAAATCTATCAAATCAAAAAAGGTGAACAAAAATAGTGGCTGAGATATCCATAGAGTAATGGTAAGCAAACTACAAAATAAGGAATAATTTCCCACTGGGAAAGAAAATGTTGGCCTTATTAAGAGGCCCAAAAAAAGAAATGTACTATAGAGGCACCTTAACCCAACCGCATAATCCATTACTACTAATGCAGTCGCTTCTACATTGTACTATCAAAATATCAGTCACAAATGATCTGCGAAAGTTTATTAGATTTGAAATGCCCCTCCTAAACCAATATTCCAAAAACCAAATAATCAAACTTGTTTACATTGGCAGCTGCAACTACGGAAGAGGTCCTAGACGGACAAGCCAAACCAATAACTCTGCTAAGGATACCGGGATTCCACACTGAAATATTATTTTATATAGGCATTAAAGAGATTAATAAACATGCAAAACAAAAGCTGCACCATTATGAAGCCACTGTAAATGATGCTTGTGTTATAGCCCTCCTGCACCCTGCAAAATATCATTTTCTAAGTACTATTAAAAGCTAAAAAAATCGAAGAACATGAATGAGAACCCGAGAAGGAACACTGAAAGTAGAAAATTGAAAAATACGTTAAGTAGTACCGTAGCCTTAAAATCAAGCAGAGTCGAGGGCTTATGGAGGATGCCAACTAAGGCCATCGAGAGAGAGGGCATGGAAGAACCATATTACCCTTATCGGCCGTGCAGGATATGGTCATTAGTGTGGTATCAAACCCTTCTCACCTTGGAAGAAAGGATCTTAAACAGAGGATGGCATAAACCTGAAGGAGCATGAAAAATCACCGCCAATGTCATGTTTAAGCAGAGAAGACGAGTCTAAAAAAAAATTTGCGTGAACTCACAGCCCACTAGGACGACACGATGTGAGCCGAGAGGAGAAAAACCTCAAAAGGAACCCAAGCACAGGAGGTGTGATGGAAATTTTTTGATCTGCAGGTAGAGACAAACATAAATGATTTTACGACTGGGTAGGAAAGAAACATCGTATCTACCCTTAGCACTGGTTCTTAGTGGGATCCATAAAGAATTAAATAACATCGAGGGTTCTTAATAGGACGTTTATCACTGCAGGAAGAGGTAAAAAGACATCGACAACTAAAACGCGACCGTATTACTACGATTCCTTTATGGTACTGTGTTAGAAGCGGAGATAGCACGTTTACGTGGAGCAGTTTCCACCGTCAAATTCAGCGCATGTAGGGAGCCCATATCTACGCCATTGATTTTCTAAAATTGACTATACATACCTTCGACGTAAAAACCACTTTCCATACTTATATATGACTTGAACCATTTAACTATTATATTCAGCAAATTTATTGATGCAGGTGAGAAAAGTGAATGACTATGAACCCTAAGTTAAAGGTTACATACAATAAGATAAACACTATATAATTAAAAATAACAAAATATTTGTTTATAAATTATGTGTTTTTTTTAGTATACATAGACATTTAAGGTAGTCCATTATTTTTAGTACACACATTTAAGGTAGCCCATTATTTAAAAAAAAAATTATATATTAGATACTAGCTGTCACCGTACATAACCTATTTTAAAGACTATTTTTAATTTAAATTTTATATATGAAAACGACATACACCGAATTTAATTTAAACAATTAATAGTATTTTACACCCCTCCCCTACGTGCCTATGGTATGTGGCCCATTTAATTTTTGAGGCGTGGGAAATACATTTTGACTAATAAATAATTAAATTACTAACAGTTTCAAAAATTATTGAACACGCTCACCGACCACCAAAATTATTAACGAATCGTTGACTAAAAGCTCAAGGAACCTGGATTTCACATGTTTATTCAAGTACCGTGTCTTTTTCACGTGCCAGTGCGAATAGTATCTTGATAGTCCCTCCATCTGCATTCTGAAAAAAACTCGTTGAAGTCTCTGTTCAATCCAAATGGAGACCTTCATTCAGCTCGACTCTTCCCCTGTTCTTCTTTACATTACTTTCACAGCTATCCTTGGCATTATTCTTCTCTTGCTCTTCCGTTCTAAACGCCGATCCGGTCTCAAACTTCCTCCTGGTTATTTAAGCTTCCCTCTCATTGGGGAGACGATAACATTTGCATCCCAAGCACCACACAAGTTTTTTTCTGAGAGGGTGAAGAAATTCGGTCCTGTTTTCGCGACATCGCTAATTGGGCATCCCACAGTTGTAGTCTGCGGTCCCTCCGGAAACCGCTTTATCCTCTCCAATGAAGACAAGCTGGTGCAGATGTCATTGCCCAGCTCTACGATGAGACTTATGGGGCAGAATTCCCTTTTGAGCAAAAGGGGAGACAAGCATCGGATTGTACGTAGCGCACTAGCCCGCTGTTTGGGGTCCCCAAGCGATGCAGAATTATATTCCTAAAATGAGTTCCGAGATTCAACATCACATCAACGAAAAATGGAAGGGAAAAGATGAAGTGAAGGTGCTTCCTCTGATGAAGGGGCTTGTCTTCTCCATTGCAACCAGCTTGTTCTTCGGTATAGATGATGAGCACCAACAGGATCGACTTCACAAACTTTTGGAAACTATTGCTGCGGGGACCATGTCAATTCCGATAGACTTTCCGGGATCTCGTTTCCGTAAAGCCATTGAGGCGCGGTCGTATATGGATGAAATTCTCACTTCTGTATTAAAAACCAGACGAAGCCATCTGCATTCGGGCACAGCTTCAAGCAACCAAGATCTACTCTCTGTGTTGCTGACTTTCAAAGATGAAAGAGGGAATCCATTCACCGACATGGAAATCCTGGATAACTTCTCTGTCATACTTCATGGCTTATATGATACCACTATTTCACCGCTCACAGTGATATTTAAAGTCATGTCCTCCAATCCTGAATGCTACGAGAAATTAGTTCAAGGTATGCGCAGCCTCTGTCATTATTTTCTTTCACCACTCACAGTGATATTAATAGGCAGCGTAACTTTTGTGGACATGTGTGCGGTATATATATTGCAGAGCAATTAGGAATACTTGACAATATAAAGGACGGAGAAGAAATAGGTTGGAAGGATCTGAAAGCTATGAAATACACATGGCAGTCAGTTCAAGAAACCTCGAGAATGTTCCCTCCAGTTTTTGGAGAATTTCGCAAGGCTTTGACCGACATTCATTATGAAGGCTATACAGTCCCAAAAGGATGGAGAGTAAGTAGTTTCTATGTTTAAACTCTAGTTTTCTGGGATTCATCCAAAACTAATGTCATTTATTCATCTTAATATTTCTGTTACATGATGTGAACAGATCTTATGTACAGCTTATAGTACACATCGGCAAGAAGAGTATTTCGATGAACCAGAGAAATTCAGGCCTTCAAGATTTGAGGACGAAGGCAAGCATGTGACTCCTTACACATTCGTACCATTTGGAGCAGGCGTACGCATATGTCCAGGTTGGGAATTTGCAAAGATGGAGATATTACTGTTCTTACATCATTTTGTTAAAACTTTCAGCAGCTACATTCCAGTTGATGCCGACGAAAAGATTTCAGCAGATCCACACCCTCCTCTCCCTCTCAATGGATTTTCAATTAAACTTTTCCCCAGATCCTAATCCAATCAGATGGAGTAAGGATGTGCTTTGAATTCGCTATAATTTGTAGCTGTTTTAGTTTTATTGGTGTCTCTTATAGCCATTATATGTATACAAGTTTGTCAATGAGATTATCGATGATGGTATGCTCGAGCTTTTTAACCTCTTTCTAAATTTCTTATGGCAAGAACAAAGTTGGGAAACATATCCATACTTTGTGGTATAACTAGCAGTCGATTATAAGTTGTAAAGTACGTGAAGAAGGCCCATTTTAGTACGGGCTGGAAGTATGCCGAGTCCGTTTTGACATCTCCCCAAATTTGTTTTCTTGAATCTTTGCAAGGCAGTTTAAACAAACCCATTCTGTACATATAATTAGATCAAATCTATTTGAAGCATTTATTCAAAACAGTGTGCTTTTTTGGTATGATATCAGATTCTGCATGCATTTGTACAAAGGCACTTACAACTCCAACTAATAAAAACTAGTTTCACATTATGCTATGATAAATGTTCAGACCATAGTGACATAGGTTAGTAAAATTATGGAAACTATCGTCGGGTTTAACTTTAAACTGCCAATTGCATTTGTAGGAAAACTTGTAAGGCCTTTTCAATAAATTATTGTAGTGCCTGAGAACCCATTTATTCTGGTTATTTTTGTTGAGCACCACATGCATTGTGTGTGCTTCGGTGTTTTAGATACATATCTTTTAGGGTACATGTGACTAGAACATGTGACAAAAGTACCTTTTCCATTATGTGTTGCTAGATATTCATACCTTGTTTCAAACCTACTATTTCAGCTCAGGCTCCAGTGTATGTTAACAAAAACAAATCAATCAAATTGAACACCCCATGGTTGTATTAAGCAAAATAGTATCAATGATACGTAAGGATGTTTATATGTCTTCTATAAATCTTCCGGAAATGCAAAGCTGCTGGATTTGTTTGGTTGATGTATCCAGACATTTCCCAACAAAGGCATCTTTAGAGTAGGAAGCCTCTGACATATTAATATGAAATTATAATTTTCCATTTCTACATGATTATTATTTAGAAAACTATTCTAAATAACATTATTTTATTAACCTAAGCATAAACAACACACACAAATCTGGTGGAGCCCATGCTCTGGACCAATCACAAATTTAAAATAAATTCATGATTTTTTTTTATTAATTTTGTGATTGACCCAGACTGTGGACCTTTTCTTAATTCACATAAAAGTTTGCTTAAAACCTTCATTTGAGAAAAGATTCAACACATTATTAAAAAAAAAATTATGAAGTGATGAATAATAATTCCCCATAGATTCTTATAAGGAACCTTCTCGTAGTAAAACGAAAAAACCATAGCACTTTGAGATAATGAACCTATGAAAACACATTCTTTATGTAGTTGTTTCATTCAAGCAACGTCTTTAATACGCTATACAAGGAAAAAACTTAGGATATTGTTACGAAAATCATATCTAGCCATTCATTTTGGAGAAGCTTAAAAATTAAACTTATATTCCATCTTATATTTGGGGTTTTAGTTTAGTTGGTATGTATTTATGTGAGTACTAAAGATCTTCGTCTAAAGTAACCGACCTTAAAACTAGTGGTTGCTCCTGGAAGAGAAAGTCTATGCTGACAGGAACTTCGATGGAAGATGTGGGGTCGGTTATGGTACAATTTGGGCATTTTTCTTTTTTCTAAGTGGAATTGGTTTTCTTCAGGGTTTATAGCTTTATCGTATGTCTGGGAAGGGGCATTTTTAGATTCTAGATTATCTTCACTTTCTTTGAAACCGATCAAAAGTATTCACATTACCAAACTGGACTTGTAAGGCAACTTGAAGTTGTTGAATTAACGAAGGAGACATGTGACGGATTTGATGAATTCTTTAGAGGTAGAATTTATCTAGCATATGATGTTTAGATGTTGTCTAAGACATAGAGTAAATAATCTCTACTTGATGTGGTTGACACGGAACATAGTTCACAATATCTTGAATGATAGCTGAATAATTTTGGGCACATGGAGGACCCTCCCAAAGATATTGTGGTGGGGGGGAGTCTATTAACGGTGATAACCATCCTCTAAATGATATTTTTTGTACGTATGAGAAGAACATCATTCTCCTTGAAAAGAGTCGGTCATCGTTAGTCTGTTTTATTTCTTGTAAACCATAGTTTATGGTACATAATCAATCTACCTGAATAAATTTTTTCATCATCGATCCATGTCCCTAATAATTAACTCAAATTTTAACCTGTAAATTGGAAAATTCTATATGAAGGAAGCTATTTAAGATTACATGCCTTTGTATATTTACTGCAAAAACCTTTTCATTATTGCTTGATTTTTTTTCTCTTGTTTTTTACTATTTTTGAATTTATCTATAGCCCAATCAGATGGAGTCTTTTGGGGAGAAGTACACTATCCTGCATGAGGGTTAAGGTTAAACAAATTGTTAGTTTTTTGGTTTGTAAAATATACATGTGTGTCCATGGCCATATAGCAAAATAAAAAAAGTATCCCTATTAGGCATTACAACATTGTAGCCAAATACCAAATAACACCTATAGTCTTTATGGCTAGGATCATGTTTGCTATTCAAAGTGTGAATTGTTCAACGTCCACTCCCATAGGAGCACATTATTGCTTGGAAAATTTCATTAGAAGTGGAAAATGCATCCTTTCTTGAGTGACATTATTTGTATAGTTATGTGCCCACTTCCCTAATTGATGGCATCTATAGTATTCACTTGTACCTCCTCATGAAGCCATTGTAGAGATTGTAGTCAGAGGGTTAGAAGCTCAAAATACCCATCTATATATCTATAGTATTGATATGTACCTTTTTATATCTAGAGCCTTTTATCCACTTTGTTTTCCACTTTTTCAGGTCTTCTAGACTGGTATATTGCTTATTTATACAACTTATATCTCTTTAGGGTCTCCTAGACTCAATTCTACATAACTCTAGTGGAGGTGCACCAGACACTCCCACATTTATTTACTTTTCAGTTTTATATACTATTGAAAGGCCTAAACTCACATTTGAGGTTCAGAAATGGTTACCAAAATTAGGTGTTAATTTTTGATACAAAATTATCACAAATGAATTATGTCAATCACATTGACATCTTTAGGCAACTTATCGTTGTAACAATAGTTGAGCCATCCAATTTAGAAAAAAATGTAGAACACAATTCTTCTTGTGTGGTTTAATTTTTATGTTTATTGTAATTTTTGCAAAAATTAATTTAGTACATACTATTTTAGGAAACCTTTCAATATTCAATGTAAGAAACATGTCACCTTCGATTCATTAAAATTCCAAATTATAAAGAAAATTTATATTACACGCAAGCATAATATCTTGGTCATATGGTGGAAAGAATTTAGGAAATAATTTTTTGACCCTGACACAGTGTTGCAACTAGATTGATGTCATTTGTCACCAGTCATCAGGAAAGTTTTAGAGAAGGTAATTAAGTTACTAATCAACATGGTATGCTTAAAATCCAAGATAAGATCCTTGAGATTGATATCTACCCTTACCGTTTTGTCCTTCTCGGTTTTTTAATTTCTAATCAAATATCTTTTTCTTGAGGCTAAAGAATATGATTTTAAACTAAAAGTAGGATGACATAGTTATGCACAACCAATGGTATTTATATATTGTAAAAAGGGAATCCACAAAAAAATAGATTTTAAACATTCATATTTGAGTAGTTAAGATATTGTCTATCATTAACCATACTAGGTTAGACTGCAAAATTGTAGTGCCTCGTTGCAATGCACATTTCTGAGCTGGCGGATGGGTGACATTTCATGTCACTTCTTAAATGAACATATAATTACCTGCTTGGCATGAGACAATGGGGAGTAGGTGTAATGCCCCGTTGAAATGTTACATAGATTTAAGACACCATTACCAGGTTTAGTCTAAACCGGTTAGCACATGTGTTGGGAAAGAAATGGAGAGACTTTTTAGATTGATTGACTATGGGAAACTCCATATATTTTTTTGGACTTACGAAGATAGCTCATTATAATAATTCTAATATATTTGGATATTTATGGACAACTGGTTATGCATTCCTGTAATGCCCCGTTGGGCATCAGCTCCCATTTCTGCCACCTGCCCTCCACTGCCACCTTGGCCTCCTCCCAACCACCCAACCTGCCATCAATTATGACTGTCACGTTTTTTATACGTTGTGTGATGGAGATGGGAGTCGGTGGAGGTGTTTTTCTTCACCAGGATCTCCTTTTGATTCTGTGATTCAATGCGTATGGTTGGGAGGCGCCTGGCTTGTTCTTGGGGTTTGTACGGCTGGGAAAAGTGGACCACGTGTTTTTGTTTTGGCCGCTTCCTTGCTGCTGCTCCTTCCTTGTTCCAAACATGACCTTGGTTGCTGCGAAGTGTGTTCTTGTTCGGGAATCCACAGCAACAGCCTGCCACAGTGATTAGCCAGGCAGTAGGCATGTTACAGTATAGTAGAAGCCTTTTTTGAGCACTTCCAGCAAGCAGGTTGTCCAACTCTATTTTTGTCTGTTCAGTATTGAACGCATCCTCAAATTCGGGATTCTCCTTCAAGGTATTTTTATCAAAACTGACTATGACAGTGAGAGAGTTACAGGAGACCTGATGAAATTTGTTGCTAAGATTCTCTATTGTTTTCCTACCTGTTTTACGATGTAACTCATGGAAGAATATCTCATAGAGGCGGATCTATTTTATATCATAATATTCACGAAGCACCAATTTGCCTTGCTGTTTCATTTCTTCCATTTCTGCCCTATTGAGCTCCCCATTTAATCCCAAATTGCTGTCTTGATCGTAGAGATTCCCCTTCCACCATCCACAGGAAACCAACTCACGTCTACTGTTTGCTTCCGAAATGCATTTTTATAAGTCACGGTTTAATAGGTTTTAGCATATGATCCTTCTCCTCACCAGATACAGAAGAATGCCTATGCTGAAGCCTCTCCAAAAGCGAACGCCCTTTCGTTTCATGCTTATGATGCTCGTATGCCAGAACGGTTTAGTTCGATTTTGGAAGGGAATGCCATCTTTGAAGCGAGTCACTAATAGGTGACAGATCACACCCACAGGCACAGGAGATCTATGCAATGTTGGAGAAAAAGGTTTGTATAAAATCTCTTGAGGAGTTTCAAGAGGTCTTCTCTTATGGGTGTATGCGACGGAAAGTAGGCCACACAAGTTTAAATGATGTGTCAAGTTGCAGCCATGGAGTTTTGATTATTTTTGTTTCAAGTGCGAAGCAAGGGGAAGAGGAAGCACAGGCCCAAGCCCAAGCCCGAGCATGGTTTAGCTTCTTTTCGAGGTCTCAGATGCATTGTTTGCTCAAGAAGCAGATGGCTGTGGCTGTACTCAATGAGGATTACAAAGAAGCTTCCCATTTACGAGATGCTCTAAAGCTATTGGAAGATGAGGAACCAGCATTCCGCTTACAGAGTTTGTTGAAAAGAGCTATTTCTGAGGAGAGGTTTGAAGATGCTACAAAATACAGAAATGAGCTTGAGCTTATTGCTCCTGATGCACTTCTTAATTTCTTCAGTGATACCACTACATTTGGAATTAGAGTTCAAGTTAGGAGCATCTACGTAAGAGGACGGAGCCAGCCATCGAAAGGACAGTATTTCTTTGCATACCGTATAAGAATCAGCAATATGTCTGACCGACCAGTCCAGCTACTTCGTAGGCATTGGGCTATTACAGATGCAACTGGAAAAAAATTGAACATATCTGGGGCATTGGGGTCATTGGAGAGCAGCCAGTTGTACTTTCCGGTACTAGTTTTGAGTATTCATCAGCTTGTCCTCTGGGAACTTCAACTGGGAAAATGGAAGGTGAATTTGAGACACCTTGGAAACTTGAGAAAAAAAAAATTGAGAAGGGACAAGGTCGTGTCAAATGCTTTGTTTGCCGGTGCGCTGGTAGATACATATGCAAGTGGAAGCAAGCATAAGACACCCAAACTATTTGACAAAATTCCTGAGTGAAATATTGCCAAAGGATAGCAAGGATTGCATGATATGTTTTGGAATGGGTTTGTTGAGGAGGCATAGGAAGTTGAAACAAATCTGAGTAACTTGGGTTAATCCATCTCCTACAACCTTTTCTTTCCATGACATCCTTGCTAGGTTCTTCTCTGAAAATATCTCCTCCAGCCTTGTGTAGATCACTTATGTTTGTGGTAGCACGTATAGGGTATGTGAGTTGGTTTTCGGATCCCACAAGAAGTAAAAGCTCAAGGAAAGCAATAGTTGAGCACAAGTGCATGGAGTCACTTCGGATACAACAATACTCGTGAACTCTTTGACAACAAAAATCCTCTTCAATTGCATGGTCTCACGGATCATGAATGTGGACCACTTAGAACTGGTGCACCCGGATTCCAGTACCTATAGTTCTTATGTTGACCCGTGCGGAGTCTGTACGACCTGTTGAAGCTGGAAAAATAGGCAAGATATTTCTACACCTTTCTTCTGATATTATATTTACAATTATTGCGAAATCGAACCACTATTTCCTTGCATTGATTTGTCAGTTAGATGTCATGATGGGAGATTTCCCTTTTTGCTTGTTTCTCCTCGTTTTAGCTTTTATCGTTGATAGTATGTGGGTCGAAAAGATGTGTGTGCCCTCTCCTCTGAATGTTATGTTTTCCTTACTCGAATGATAGAACTTCATCTGTTTGTTTATGTATTAATTCTTCTCTACGATTGAGTTGCAAGTTGTTATGTTGATTAACTAGTATATTTCGATATCATGGAAGTAAGTTACGATAACTATGAAGCTTCTCTCTAGTACCCAAGTTGTCTTTTGACGTTTTTTGTTAGCTCCTTCGCAAGTCCCTTTAATAACCTTTTGGCATCGAGAAAGAAAGGTTGTAGGATTGTGTGATCAAGGCTTGAGGCTAACTAGCTTAGAGTTTCGGTATTAAAACTTTTTGAATGAAAAGGTTTTGTGTGCAGTGTGTTTTTCCGCCTCACGGGTGTAGACTCTTATACTATCTTTCATCTTGTTTATATACTTTTAAGGCCATCCTCAGGAAGTACCTTGACCATCCCTGGCAACTAGAACCATAACTAGCCTTACGGATCAACTAAGCTCGAGGTTTCTTTGTGCGAATCCTGGTACCTCGTTGACACTGGAATAGTTCTGGTCTAATCCCCCCTCTCAGAATTATTGTTGATGACGCTCTTCTGTTTTTCCTAACTGGCATTATTTTTTTTCCCTTGTAATGTTAACGCTACTAATTAATATTGGTCAATTTTTATGCACGTAATTACTGTAATAGTTTGTGATGGAGATTTCCTTAAGTGTGATTGACCTTCGGGAAAAAAACTCAGCTTTCGTGTGATAATCTTATGAAATCATACCGGAAGGTTTTGTTTTGATAAAGTCACTTAGAAATTATGTTTGTATCTATTTGTGCGACGGTTGACTGCGTTACCAAGGGTTGCCGTAAAATTTGGTTGTTTTGGGATATGTGTAATTTATTTTAAATTAACCAAACATTAGTATTGTGGTGGAGGTGTGCAAATCCTTAGCGTTATAAAATTTGTTGATGACATTATTGTATACTCTTGTGTGACGGAACCCCTTCTTCTCTCGCATGCTTGCTACTAGCCTATAAGACTTTGACCCTTCCTGGATGATTGGTAAATCTATTTGTAGTTAATGGTCAAAACTAGTATACTATGCCTTC
Source organism: Taxus chinensis (assembly GCA_019776745.2). Taxonomy (NCBI): domain Eukaryota; kingdom Viridiplantae; phylum Streptophyta; class Pinopsida; order Cupressales; family Taxaceae; genus Taxus; species Taxus chinensis. Next base: position 619,891,602 of record CM034154.1, read on the forward strand.
GCCTCGAAACTTATGTTGTGTGGTTACTCTATTTGATTTCCGGTTTGAAACTCATTTATACATGGCTTTTTGTGTTAAATTTCTGAAACCCGTGTTTCTCCTTTCTTGGGCCGATCACTCTTGTTCTCTTGGAAAAATCCGTATTATTTTAGCCTATGCGTTAGTTCCTTTGATAAATTTCTAGATGACTGGTATATAGATCAATTCTCAATCTTGTAATTATTGTTTAATTACTTACTTGATGGGGACATTGTTTTTGCTAGATTGTTTGTTTTCTCCTTATAGGGCCAAGGGCCATTCTCTTATGATTGCTATACTTTCGTTGCATTTGCTGCTAACTGAAGTACAAGGTCTTCTCCTTCTTTGGTTGACATGTTATAAACCTTATTATAACTTGATGTGTTAATAGTGTTTAGAGGTTTGAACCAATTCTTGTAATAAAGTACTTCCTTTTTGTGATATTGTTAGATAATAGTTATGGTGGTTTTGTGTAGCCTTATCTTGCTCAGTTCTCGTGAACTGACTCTTGTAGAAAATTTGCTGCAAATGGATTTTGCGTGTAGATGAGGTATAGATTTGTAGACTTTTGTCATCAACCTCAGTTGAGAAGATCCCTTGCTCGAAACCTTTTATGTTGTTCAACTTTTGTTAACGTCCAGTGGAAAGTTTAAAATAAGATTAATGTCTCAGTATAACGTATTGTGGACTTTGTCATCTGAACTTTAGAAACCTTGTATTGGTTGACCATCATTGAAATTATAAGAAAATTTGGTTATTGTTGTTAAGTGACTTTGTTGGAGTATCAGTATTTTAAGAATTGATGTAATCTTGTTTTGTTCTTGAAAATGAGTGTTGCTACAACCTTGCCTTGAGAATAAATTTTGAGTTAAACCTTGATATGACTTAGTAATAAAGAGTCATAGGTAAACTAACATGGGATTGTTAATACTTCTGGAAGTTAGATTAAAAGTTGTATTCAAATAAAGTAACATAAGGGTCACCAACTTGAGAGCAAGAAATTCTTTAAGTAACCAAGGGCAAGACTATCATTGTAGGTAAACTTTTTAACTTGACACCCCTAGCGACATTAATGAACACTATCCCTTTCATGGTGGAATTCTTAAATGAACTTAAAGATGAAATCTGACTGGTTAGTTCTGGAAGATAATAAGATTTAATAAACAGGAGAAAACAATTTTGAAACTACACAATCTATCTCTCAGCCATTTGGAAAGTAAATTTTTACTCCTTGTTAATACTTTTAGCGAAGCCTAAGTAAAGTTGTTGTTAAATCTGGTTAAGAGCCCTATCTTTAATTTAATACTGGCAATAACTAATGAGGTCCTAAAAATGTTTCATCTCAACCTTCTCCCTCTAACCCTTTTTCAAGGCACCTTGTATCTCTTCTCTTAAATGTGTTGAACTTAAAACCATGTTGTCTTGTGAGCAAGAACGAATCTTAGTAGCGTTAGTGGTGAGCAGATGGCCTTGTGGAATTTAAATACTCCTTTTTCTTGATAAACAAATTAAGTAAATAAATGTCATAATAGAGAAGATTTAAAGATAATTACTCAATGTCAAAGGAATAATCTTGGCTTGGCAAGTCGAATTAGGTACGGATCATATCCTTGAGCCTCCTTGAAAACATAAGCTAAGAATTGCAGTATGTCCTTTTAAAATAAATAACGCTCAAGAATATCTCCTTTTGGTTGGCCCTAACCGTAAGTGTGACCTGTGATTGTACTTCTATGTTGTCTTGTAAAAAAGAAAAGTAAATTGTCCTTGATATGTGTGAACGTTTCCGTGCGGCCTCTATGGCCATCCTTGTATCAAGTTGTTCACAGTGTTAGTTGTATACTTGGTGATGACATGTTGCGTCATATTATGTGTCGAGCAAGTAAAAAAAAAAAATTACCTGTATTTCACTGTGTTGTCCTTGTGTTAGTATTTTTGGTGCGTTACAGTGAGGATCTCCCACGTCTCAGCCCTGGGAGCGATGTAACATCTGAGATAAATGTGACATTGAGGACAGTGAGGAGCTGCTGCTAAATGATAAAGCGCTTTCTTTGTACGAATAGATCTTGTTAAAATATTGAATGCATCATAGCAAAATTGACCAGAGGTCCGCTTCCCGCGGACACTCAAAAGCAAACAATTATAAACATATTTACACACTGTTAGATTCGCTGTACCCAACTGTCAAATCTAAACACATGGTACTCCAAAATGCAAGCAACCGACGTTTATGCTCCCATCGACATGGGAATCGGAATTGGGAGTATATTAAAAAAGGTTTGTCGCTTGAGTGCGTCTGCGGTGCTATATGATATAATTCGTACAAGACTGTTTTGTAAACACCACAATTCCAGATCACAACTGTCTTTCTAAAACCACATTTAGGAAGGAACTTTATACAATCTATAAATTTGTTGGAGCCGATTTCGAAGACCTGTATCAAGTGACAAGCCCCTGATGGACATTACAAAAAAGTCCCTCAAGTTTTTGTCCTCCCAAGTGGTGTTTTGCAAAACAAATATGGGCTACAGAATTTTTTCACCGGGTCACATTCCAGGCAATACCGTAGAGTCTCGTATGACCTTAAGAATTAAATACATAAATGTCGGTGTCAATCATGCATAAAGTAGTATGTGAAAAAAATCATACGCAGGAAGGCGGGAAATAGTAATACTTTGGACTGTTTCCAGACGTTAATTGAAAGGAAATTTAATCCAATTCATGAATTACTATGTTGGGTGTTTGCAGTTACAGAAATATGGAAATTGTCGAAGAAGCATATTTTTGCAAATATAACGCAAGAACATTTGGAGGTCCAATTCCGCTACAAATATAACTGCAAGTTTCATACAAGTCCAAGCACTCTTCTTTCTGAAGTTCTGATTTCTCCCAAATTTCGCTGAAACAATTATCAACTGTGAACTTGCTCCTGTTGTTGTTATCTGTGCTGGAACTTAGGTCACACTAACGTAGTTTTGCAGCAACTTTTTGCGCCCGTCAAGCCCGTGATTTGGACACTTTTTTACAATACTTTTGATTTACAAACTATTGTGAAAGCAACCAATGGTGCTTGTCCTTGCATAAGCATATAGGTTGGATGTAATTGGGAGATTTCCCCTTTCTAGGGGTCAATCGTCTTCTTGTTTTACTGCATATTTAAGGCACATCGCTCATAAAATCCCTCATTGTCTGAAGAAACGGTGCGGATTTTCCAGAGGAGGTTCCCATCCATTCTCTTCTCAAAGTGATAAGATCGTCTGTTTGACCATGAGATTCACCAATTCTTCTGCACCGATTGATGTTCCAAGTTCTTATGTTATGATCAAACTGGTATTTTTTCAATTTATTGCAGCTTAAGCGTAGCATGGGATAACATATGAGGCTCCTCCCTAGCATTGGCCCCAAGTTCGTCTTTGGCCCAAACGTTTTTTTAAGGAAAGAGAGGAACTTTCAAGTCCCTTTGTTCAAATTGTTGGCATCAAGAAAGGAAATTTTCTTTAGGACTAGCAATGATCAATGCTTGTTCTAGCCAGCTTAGATGTTTTGGTATTAATCTTGTTTGTGAAAAGGTTTTGCAATAAAGTTTTTCGTCCCGCGAGTTTAGAATTATTTTATCTGTCATTTGTTTAGGCTTTTAATTTAATGCTCATCACGAAGGGAAATTTTCTTGACTTAAATTCGTGGCAATTGAACCATAACTAAATTTTTCGGATCAAACTAAGCTCAAGGTTTGTTTGTGCGAATTCCAGTAAAACTCTCGTTGAAGAGAGAAATAGTATTTGTTAATCCCCCTCTCAGATTCATTGTTTCTGAAAGAGAGATCTTTATGTATTTCCTAACTTGCAGGATTTGGTCCTTACTGTGGTGTTAAAGCTAAAATGTAATATTGCTCAGATTTGTTTATGCACGTAATTACCTTAATACGATTGATGGAAATTTCCTTAAATCTGTAATTCGCAAGAAAACTCATCTTTCAATTTGATAGTCTTAATTCAAAGAGGGAAATTAATTGTATTTGATAATTTTCCTACAAAAGGAAAATTATGTTATATGTAAATTGTCTACATTTGTTAGGATTTACACAGGGATGAGATAAAATGTCCGGTGTTTACAAAATAGGAAATTTAAAAAATGAATAACCAAGACATAAATTGTAGTGGAGGTTTGCAAATATAATAGATTATTAAAATTTCAAATGAGCACTTATTGTGCATATCTATCATCTGGAACTCCCTTATCTCTCAGCTTCAACTCAAAATAAGCCTGTAAGACATAGACCCTTAAAATTGCCTAAATCCAAATATGAGGGCTTTAATCAAAACTATAGTACACACAGCTCTTAAATATAGAGAAACCTTATGTTGTGTGTATACTCTATTTGATAGTCCATGTTTGAAACTCAATTATACATGGCTTTTTGTGTTAATTTTTGAAACCCTTTTTCCCTAATTCTTGGGCCTAAATAAAACGAAACTATTGTTCATAGAAATATATTATTTTAGCCTATGCGTTTGGTACCTTTGATAAATTTCTAGATGGTTGGTCTATATATATCAAATCTCAATCTTGTAATTATCTGTTTAATTACTTACTTGATGGGAATTCTTATTTTTCTAGATTGAGTTTTTTTTCTCCTTAAAGGGCCAAGGGCCATTCTCTTACGATTGCTATACTTTCATTGCTTTTACTCCTAACTAAAAAGTACAAGGTCTTCTCCTTCTTTGATTTATCTTATGATAAAGACTTTATTACTAACTTGATTTGTTAAATAGTGTTTAGAGGTTTGAACCAATTCTTGTAATAAAGCTCTTAGGTTTTCGTGATATTGTTAGATAATAGTTATGGTGGTTTTGTGTAGCCTTATCTTGCTCACCTTCTCGTGAACTAACTCTTGTAGAAAATTAAAATAGATGGATTTTGCATGTAGATGAGGGATAGAATTGTAGACTTTTACATCAACCTCAGTTGAGAAGTTCCTTTTGCTCGAAACATTTAGTTTTTATGTTGTTCAACCATTTATAACGTCTAAACGTGCAACTGTTTAGCAAGAGGATTAATGTCTTAGTATACTGTATATGTGGACTTTGTCAAAAACTTTGGAAACCTTGCTATTGTATTTCTATCTTGAAATTATAAGAAAATTTGGTTATTGGTTTTGTTGAGTGACTTCACTCTGGAGTATCACATATTCCTTAAGAATTGATGTAATTCCCTTCTTTTGTTCTCGTAAATGAGTTTTATCTCATAACTTTGCCTTGAGAATAAATTCGTTGAGTTAAGTCTCTTCATAATATGACTTAGTAATAAAGTGTCATTAAGTAAACTAAAATGGGTTTAGTTTAATACTTCAGGAAGTTAAATTAAAAATTGTATTCAAATAAAGTAATGTAGGGGTCACCAACTTGAGAGCATTAAATTCTTTAAGTAATCAAGGAGCAATGACTATCTTTGCATGGTAACTCTTGCATATAAAATGATAACCTTAGAGACCTCCTAGATGAACACTATTCCTTTCATGGTGAAATTTGTAAAATGATGTTTAAGATTGAAAGAATGGTTAGTACCTGGAAGATAATAAGATTTAATAAGCCAGGAGAAAACAATTTTGAAAACCACACATATCTTCCATCTCATGCCTAGTTTGGAAAGTAAATTTTTATCTCTTGATAATGACTTTTAGTGACTGCCTAAGTAAACAACTTGATAATTCTGGGTAAGAGCCCTAGCTTCAATTAAATACTAGCAATAACTAATGAGGCCTAAAGATGTTTCATCTCGACCTTCTCCCTCTAACCTTTTTCTCAAGGCACATGTTGTATGCCTCTTCTCTTAAGATTGTTGAACATGAAAAACCATGTTGTCTTATGGGCAAGAACTAAGATTGTTAGTAGCATGTAGTGGTCAAACAGATTTCCTTGTGACACCTAATTTAAAATGTACTAAAGTTTTCTTGATAAACGAATTAACCAAATAAATGTCATAATAGAGAAGTTGTTTAAAGATAATTACTCCATGTCCATAATGGAATAAACTTGGCTTCTACCAACCAGTGAATTGTATTGAATCATATCTTGAGCCTCCTTGAAAACTAAGCTAAGAATTGCAAGATGTCCTTTTAAAATAAAAAACCCTCAAGAATATCTCCTTGTGGTTGTCCCCTAACTGTAAGTGTGTTCTGTGATTGGACTTCTATGTTGTCATGTCAAGGCCTTGAAAAACTGTATTATCCTTTTGGTGTGTGAATGTTTTGTGCTGCCCTTATGGCCATCCATATGTAGCAAGTGATGTTACAGTTTTAGTTGTATACTTGTGATGATAATGTTGCGTCATTGTTATGTTGTTAAGCAAGTCTAAAAAAAAAAGTTATCCTGTATTTGACTGTGTTGTTCGTGTGTCAATTATTTTGGGTTGTTACACTTGGTTAGTAATGAGTCAATAGGTTCATAGAATCTTATTAACCATGATGCCGATATAAATATGTTATATGATGATGTTACATAGCATGGTGATGGTGTTACATGATGATACTGCATGATGATGATGATGTTGTATGATGATGGTAGATATATGGAAGAGTAATGTGCTTTAAGCGTGATGTGATCCATGTCGTAATTGTGATATTATGAACGCACATGATGGGTATGTCACCTTGTGCATGTTTGTGATCATGTTGATATGTCTGGGATGGGACATATTCTCTCTCCTTCTTGTGGATTCTATGAAGAGTTCACGTGTGAATTACTGTTTGTGATGTGTGAAAAGAATTATAATGTGGATGACATAGTGTTGGAGCATTGTGACATATTGTGATATGTAGGTGTATCAATGTGTTGTATGACTAGATTGATGTTAAAAGCGGATGAGTTGTATCATGATGTTTTTACCATGTTTTGAAGAAATGTGTGTACCACCTTGTTATGTAGCAATGGATGTTATGTTGTGATTTACTATGTTCATCGTAGGTATGAATTGTGAAAAAAATATGTAATGCTTCATGTTGTGATTTGGGGTCATACGGTGAGTGTATGAACCCTATCGTATGGTGATTGCACTTTGGGTGCAGAAAGTGGTAAAGTGATGTGTTACACTCAGTGAATGTATGATTGTGATCTACCACTGTCTACATGCCATATGTAAGACGTTATTAGTTATGTCAACCACCATTATGTTAGTGATGTTGTTGTATATTATGTTGTGAACCTTACGCTAAGCCGATCCCTAAAGGAAATCGGTAGAAGTGTATGTTGAGAGTGAGGAATGGTGTACCATGGGTCAATAACTCGAGGCAAAACTCACATTTAGTAGATAACATGTGATTCTTTCCTCTCTCCCTATGTGGTTGCATGTATGCAACCTAAGTGCAACTATGACTATGTTTAGCCTTATTGAAGTGGTGGCGGGATGATTCAGATAGAGGTGATGACAGTTGTATTATTGATATGTATTTTACGAGCTGAGGCTCGATGTTCCGAGTGCTAGCAACTCGTTGAGTACCCCTTTGGTGGCTAGATAAGGCCACACAGTTATCGTAATGTGACATTATTATAAGATGATTTTATTCGTAAATTGAGATTTTTACTTTATTTTGTAAGGACCAGCAGCTTTTCTTGATTGCCATGTTTTACAAATTTGGGCATTTCCTTGGTTTGTGGCACTAACATGGGGATTTAGGAATACTAACTATGGCTATTTGGCCATTTATTTTGCTTGATTTTGGGTCTTCTTTTAAAATTGGAATTTTTACCGCCTTGCCCAAGGCTTGTACTTTGCCACTTGGCACTTTAGATTGGATTGTTGTGTTGGTTCTATTGTCGTGATGTGTGGAATAGGGTCATAGGATGCACCATGTTGAATGGTTGGACCTATGGACCCACTTCGTTGTATGGGGGTACGCCCCAAGGAGTTACATATAACTAGCAGGTTGTTGAACCACGCGTTATTATGTCACTTGGGTTAGGAGTGTTCGAACTCTATGTGTCTTGGACCATAGGGTCAACGGGTGGCCTCCTTGAGGGAGGCTTGAGGGAGGCATAACAAGTATGAGGGAGGCATAAGAGATTTGAGGGAGGCATAAGAGTTTGAGGGAGGCATCATCGTTTGAGGCCTGCATAAGAGATAGAGGGAAGCATAAGAATTTGAGGGAGGCATAAGGGTACTTGAGGGAGGCATAAGAGTTTGAGTGGAGGCTTATGAGATCTGTATGGTCGATGTTTCGGGATATATGTTGAGTTATTGTGATGTTTTGGTAGTGGTCACTTTGATGTATGTGTTACCCATGTCAGATGGATATGTGTTGTGATGTTGTGGATATGTCATTGATTCCCTTGTGGACACTATGTACAGTGTAGCATGGAAATTTGGCAAGGGTGCATGGAATTTGTTCATTGGTGTGAATTGAGGAAATGTCTGGTGGATTGTCGTACTATTTTGTTTGAGTATTTTGTATGTCAGTCATTGATGTGTGATGAGAACTATGTTATGTGGACTGTGCCTATTCTATTCCGTATTTGAGTAACCTTTTGTGGTGTAATACCAAATCTTAAAGTATTTACTTGCGTGCTAGTGAATCTGTAGTGTCTTGTGAATTACTGATAGGGGGTTGTGTTAGCAGTTCATGTTGGGCACCCACAATAAGGAATAAACATAAAACTCTTCTAATGATGAAATTTTTAAAAGCAATTAAACTAATGACAAAAATGATTAATGGAAAGGAACTAATGAAATAAATCAATAAGAATCATAAACTGCCAATCTTCACAGAACATTGAAAGGAATTAAAATTTCTACCAAATGATTCCCAAGGCCTACCCTAGACGGCCGTGTTTTAATATCGTCTGAAATACTTAAAGCATTAGGAAGTACTACAATATTCGTTCATCAAAAAGATAGTTCCTTGTTGCCTACCATTACGTGAAAAAATAAATATAAGTGAGAGAGTAGCAACGAAGGGAGGATTTGTGCATTAAGGGGAGGAGAATATAGAACACAGTTTATAGGACATATCGGGTTTTCATTCTAAATTACCTGAATAACAAATTTTAACTGGGTTTTTCCATTGTATGCTCTCCTTTTTAAGGGAAAGAGTGAAGAGGAACACGTGTCCAGTGATGTGTTCGAAAATCTCGCTATGTGGCATCATTATCAATGCACAAAAATTGCAAGTCTGCAGCTGTAATTCCCATTATCATTTTTTGTAGTGTCATCAAATACAGTAATGCATTTAAGCTCCCCTATAGCATATTTAAAATCTCATACATAGAGTGTACTTGTAATTACAATGCATGGGCACCAGTAATGGTTGACATGGATGGCAAAACCATTTACCGTCTGGTTAACTCTTGAGAAAGTGAAGCAGACATTTTTTGTCATGAGACCATTCTTGGGCAAGCCATCTAGAAGAAATTATCCCTGTTGATGCGCGATACTTCAGCTTTAACAGTGCACCAAAGTGTGTTCATGTTCAGGAATTTGCCATCTCTAACAATTTGCCGCAAAGTAGTATTAGAAACCATAGATTGCAACAGGCCCATCTTTGCTGGTGATCGAAGGGCACGAAACATGTGAATTTGGTGAAGATATCCAATCCACGAAGTAGCCTGTCTAACTCTGTTGTTGTCTGTTCAGTATTGAATTTATCATTCAAAAGCAGAAATATCCTATCAACATATTGGTGTCATTGAAATCCAAAACTATGTGATAGTGAGAGTTTTATTTCCAAGACCTAGATGAAATCTAGAATTACAAGAGTCTCTACTAAGACCTAACTGTTTTATGATGTAGCTCACGCAAGATGTTGGCCCCATGGAGGTCACAGAGATACTGTTTCAGATCGGATAAATCTCGCATGAAGCAATGTTTGCTTTCCTGTAATAATGGCTCATGACTTGTCTCTACGATGAACTGGTTGAGTAAGAAGAAATGACCATCACAGGCACAGGAGATCTAAGTCCACTATTGGAGAAAATGTGCTTGGGATGATGATGGTAACAGGATATCTGTCGGATCTCTTTGAACATAGAAGCTGATGTGAGAGGAACAGCCGATTTTGTCAGTTCAATTGTAGGAAGTCGACAGTTGACTTCATGGGAACCAAAAATATTCAGCAAATTGGTTGTTGTAAATGAGGTCTGTGGAGAATGATTTTCTTTAAAGAAACTCTACCAGCTCGATCAATACTATAGAGACCTGCATTTGGTCTATTTGTACAGTTAGATATCGCGTTTGCAGAGGGTGCATTGAAAGAAGTGATCGTCGTGCTCTCCACCTGTTATTTTCCATTGACATTGATTCAAATGAACAAATGATACCACTACCCCTTAGGATTTTGATACTCTCTAAGAGTTTGTTAATCGTAAAGATCCCTTGCTAAACTATATTCCAGCACCTGCTTGACGCTATATGATTCAAAGAAAAAATGTTTGTGTACAGTTCTTTGAGTGTATTGGAAATGTTAGTAAGAGTGCGAGCTGCTCTAGAGTGCTGTACATGGGGGTGTGGGGGAACGTCTGTTATTGTTGGTGTTGGAGCCTCTAGACAGGAGATTTCTACCTGACCTTTTCAGCTGGTATACAGGCCGTGTATGGAAAGGAATTGCTTTTGGTGGCTTCAAAAGTTCGCTCTCAAGTACCGTGGCTTGTTGAAAAATACATGAATAAGGAGATCAAAGTTGACGAGTGCATTACACACAATTTGACACGATTTGCACTGTAACCGACATACAATATATTGTATTTCATGGAACAGTTGATTCAGGATGGACCTGATGCTTTCTAGGAGTACTACATGTAGTTCATATGGATGGCTTACCCTGTGAACTTGGAAGCAGAAAGGCAAAGAATAATCCACTATTTAGAGACAACTGTAGAAAGAAGAATGTCCGAGGGAATGAGAGTTGTCATTATGTAGTTGTGACCGAGTTGGTCTTCTCTCTGAACTGACTCACATATTCCGTGAAAATGGCCTGTCAGTCACTAGAGCAGAAGTGAGCACCAGGGGTGTTCAACATCAGCTGCATCGGAGCAATCAAGTGATTGGTCAGCCTTAATTGAGGATGCCGAGTCTAGGGACTGTTTTATGGATATGGAGTCTGTACCAAGATGCATATTTTGTTTTGGTTTTACAGGTATCTTCTTTTACAATTTGTCTGCAAACTAGGGCTGCTCCTAATCTGAGAGTACACAAGGTTAGGACCTTTCTTGCAATAAATTCTTCTCAAGGACAGTGGAAACAACTTGCAATATTCTTGTACATCTAACTTCCCTTTCTAAGGGCAGTACATTGAATATGATTTCTACGGTCTAAATTGCAAGGTCTACATTGCGTGGTGCTGAATTCTAGAGTTCAATGATGAACAATAATGGAGACAAGTTCAATAGTCCTGTAAAAATGCATCCGTCCATGGAGGGACTGCCTTTCAAGGTTGATACTCATTAGGACCTCACATTCAATCGGAGATTTATGTGAATTGTGTGTAATTGGTGTCTAACCTTTGATGAACGTTGCAATCCTATTAGAAATTTGCTGGTTTTGACACTTCTCAATGTTTTTTTTTTATTAACTGTCTTCAGATTTGTCCTAAAATTTGATCTCTTCAGTGGGAGAGTGTTGTAACATTCTTGTCTCCATCATTGAAAAGTTTTAGCCATAGGGTTGAAAGTGGTCGAATAGTGGAAATAACTATAGCTCAGTTCTGGTCTAGTGGAAATGGAAGTCTTGTTACAACGCTTGTAGATTTGGAGGTCGAATTCCATGGGATTAGTGAAAATAAGGAAGAGATTCTTCTTTCTGGTTCTGATGCACCTACCAAGATTGATGTGAAGGCCTTATCAACTGAGACACTTTCTCCTGTTGCAATTTTGACAAAAGTCAGAGTTCCATATCGACTTGTTGAAGTTGGAGAAACAAGCAAGATATTTCTACACCTTTCTACTGCTATTATATTTACAATTATTGTGAAATCGAACCACTTTTTCCTTGCATTGATTTGTCAGTTAGATGTCATGATGGGAGATTTCCCCTTTCTGCTTGTTTCTTCTTTTTTTAGCTTTTATCATTGACAGTATGTTGGTTGAAAGGATGCGTGTGCCCTTTCCCCTAAATGTTATGTTTCTATTGCTCGAGTGATAGAACTTCGTCTATTTGTTTATGTGTTTTTTCTTCTCTGTGATTGAGTTGCAAGTTATTAGGTTGAAATCAAACTAGTATTTTTCGATATCACGGAAGTAAGTTTTACGATAACTATGAAGCTCCTCCCTAGCACCCAAGTTGTCCTTTTGACATTTTTTGTTAGCCCCTTGGCAAGTCCCTTTGATAATCATTTTGGCATCGAGAAAGGAACGTTATAGGATTAGTGAGATCAATGCTTGGGGCTAGCCAGCTTAGAGTTTTGGTATTAAAACTTGTAGAATGAAAAGGTTTGCGTACAATGTATTTTCCGTCTCGCGGGTGTAGATTCTTATACTATCTTTCATCTTGTTTCTTGGACTTTTAAGGCCATCCTTAGGAAGTACCTTGACCATCCCTGGCAACTAGAACCATAACTAGCCTTACGGATCAACTAAGCTCGAGGTTTCTTTGTGCGCATCCAGTACCCCTTCGTTGACACTGGAATAGTTTCTAGTCTAATCCCCCTCCCGGAATTGTTGTTGATGGCGCTCTTCTAGTTTTCCTAACTGGCATTATTTTCTCCTTTTTAATGTTAATGCTATTAATTAATATTCGTCAATCTTTATGCACGTAATTACCTTAATAGTTTCTGATGGAAGTTTCCCTTAGACGTGATTGATCTTCGGGAAAAACTCATCTTTCATGTGATAATCTTATGAATTCATAGCGGAAGGTTTTATTTTGGTAAAGTAACTTAGAAATTATGTTTGTATCTATTTGTGCGACGATTGACTGCGTTACCAAGGGTTGCCATAAAATTATGGTTGTTTTGGGATATGGGTAATTTATTTTAAATCAACCAATCAATTAGTATTGTAGTGGAGGTTTGCAAATCCTTTAGTGTTATAAAAAAAAAAATTGTTGACGACATTATTGTATATTCTTGTGTGGACGAAACCCCCCCCCTTCTTCTCTCGCCTGTTTGCTACTAGCCTGTGAGACTTTGACCCTTCCTGGATGATTGGTAAAGGTCTCTTTGTAGTTAATGGTCAAAACTAGTATACTATGGCTTCGCTTTGAAACTTATGTTGTGTGTATGCTCTATTTGATATCTGGTTTGAAACTCTATTTATACATGGCTTTTTGTGTTAAATTTCTGGAACCCGTGTTTCTCCTTTTCTTGGGCCGATCAACTTTTGTTCTCTATAGAAATGTATTATTTCAGCCTATGCGTTTGGTTCCTTTGATAAAATTCTAGATGATTGGTCTATTTAGATCAATTCTCAATCTTGTAATTATTGTTTAATTACTTACTTGATAGGAATTTTGTTCTTTGCTAGATTGTTTTTTTTCTCCTTATAGGGCCAAGGGCCATTCTCACACGATTGCTACACTTTCGTTGTTATTTACTCCTAACTGAAGTACAAGGTCTTCTCCTTCTTTGATTGGACATGTTGATAGACTTTATTTTAACTTGATGTGTTAATATTGTTTAGAGGTTTGAACCAATTTCTTGTAATAAAGTGCTTCCTTTTCGTGATATTGTTAGATAATAGTTATGGTGGTTTTGTGTAGCCTTATCTTGCTCAGTTCTCGTGAACTGACTCTTGTAGAAAATTTTCTGCAGATGGATCTTGTGTATATATGAGGGATAGATTTGTAGACTTTTTTCATCAACCTCAGTTGAGAGGATCCTTTGCTCGAAACCTTTTTTTTTCTTATGTTGATCAACTATTGTTAACATCCTGTGGAAAGTTTAGAAGAGGATTAATGTCTTAGTATAATGTATTGTGGACTTGTCATCTGAACTTTGGAAACCTTGTATTGTGTGCCCATCATTGAAATTATAAGAAAATTTGGTTATTGTTGTTGAGTGACTTGTGGAGTATCAGTATTTTGAGAAATGATGAAACCTTGTTTTGTTCTCATAAATGGGTGTTGCTTCAACTTTTGCCTTGAGAATAAGTTATGAGCTAAACCTTTCCAATGACTTAGTATTAAAGTGTCATAAGTGAACTAACATAGGATTGTTTAATAATTTAGGAAGTTAAATTACAAGTTGTATTCAAATAAAGTAACGTAGGGGGTCACCAACTTGAGAGAAAGAAATTCTTTAAGTAATCAAGGGTAGGACTATCAATGTAGGTAATACTTATATAACTTGATACCCCTAGCGAAATTAATGAACACTATCCCTTTCATGGTGGAATTCTTAAAACGAAGCTTAAAGGAAATCTATGGTTATGGTCTGGAGCTCCTAATAAGATTTAACAAGTACAGGAGAAGTACAATTTTAGAAACCACTCAATTTGTCTCTCAGCCTTTTTGGAAAGTAATTTAGTTTCCTCCTTGGTTAAGCTACTTTTAATGAAGCCTACGTAAAGTTATTGGTAATACTTCTGGTATAAAACCCCAAACTCCAATTAAATACCTTGGTAATAGCTAATGACATCTTAAAGAGGAATTTCAACTCGACCTTATCTCCTTAACTCTTTCCCAGAGGCACTTTGTAAGTCTTCTCTTGATTTTGTTGAACTTACGAATTATGTTGTCTGTAGTAAGGTAATGAACGAATTTTTAGTAGCGTGTAAATATGTGAGCAGATAGCCTTGTGGAATTTAAATTAGTCCTTTATCTAAATAATGGAACTAAACAACTAAATGTCGTAATAGTGAATAATTTAAAGATGAACTTCTCTACAATGTCATAAGAAATTAAGCCTGGCTTGGCAAGTTGATTTCATACGAATCATATATTGAATCTTCCTTGAAAACGTAAGTCTATGAGTTGCAAGGGTGTCCTATAAAAATAAGTAACCCTCAATCATATCTTACTGTGGCTTGGCCCTATTTGTTAGAGTGATCTGTCATTGGACTTCTATGTTGTCTGGTCAAAAACAAAGAAAGGTGTATTATCCTTGGGGTGTGAATGTTTCCGTGCTGACCTTGTTGTCCTCCCTGTAACAAGTGGTTCCTAGTGATTGGCTGTAACCTTGTGACGACATGTTATGTCGTGTTGTGTCAAAGCAAGTCAAAAAAAATAATTTATCCTTTATTTCACTGTGTTGTTCGTGTGTGATTATTTGGGTCGCTACATCTTCCATTAAATCATATTAGCAAGAGAGATTTTCAGGATGGAGGGGATTTTATCATCTGATTTTTTTAATTCTTAGTTGTATCGTAACTCCTTTCCAAGTAGCTCAATAAGTCTCTGGTGCGCATCTGAATTTGAGGTTGAAGGAGGTGATTTTCAAGGTGAACATGTGTACGAATAATTAGAGTTGCCAGAAATCTTGAATTCCCAAAGCTTGCCATGAAGTCTTGAAATTCATAATATAGCAAAAGTCGACATGCAATTTTTTTAGGTTAAATATAGCAAAAACATTGTCTAAGGTAGGTGTCTTTCTGTTTATTTATAATGCCCTGCTCGTGCAAGGATGCAAATAACTTCCTAAGTGCAGGAGACTTATTGTAACAGAAAGAAACTTGGCTATGATGTCGATAATAGAAGTTAAGTTGGCGGCCTACTCTGCAATGAATCTCTATCAAAAAATCATCATCCCAGTTCATTCACGCCATGAAAATCTCCGTGCAATAGAACCAAAAAATATTGATCACATTAAGGATGACATTTAAAAGATGTTACAGACAAATGTACTGAGATATTTGATGTTTTGCAGGAAGACGAGGTAATTATTGAAGAGCACGTGAGTGAACATCTAATAGATTCTGTGTATGGATGACATTTGAAGGATCTACCAGAAGATGACGTTTTTAGATGATAAAGAAAAAGCTTTTGCAGAACTCTGCCAAACCATATGGTGGAGTATATTGTCGGATCTCATAAAATTCAAAATGCTTTCATGAATAAAGACATGTTTTTTACTACTGACATAACAACATTTAATAACTTGTTATGAGTGCACGAAGATGAACACGATATAGGAAGTATTACTGCATTGTTCATGATGTGATGCTGAGTTCAACACTGCCCAAGTACCGCAGGATAGCAGGGATCAACAAAGACAGCTTATTTAGGCATGATCACGTGCCATGTCAATAGAATCTCATTAGAAGATACTGAGCTGGTGAGTCCTAGGACTCAAAACACTAATCTAGACTCAATAGTCACCAGAACACCCAGGTTCAAAAACAGTCTACTGAAATTTTGTCGACAAGATATATGGTTATTACCATTAATGTTTTAATTGTGCTCGAGTAAAATCATTATTATGTCACAAAACTGTAAATTTTTATTATTAGCTCAACTTTACACTGTTATTAGATTGTTACTGGATGCTCCTTTTCAGTCTGATAGCTTATTCAGTTCTCTGTTTATAATAAAAAATTCCATAGCTGCACTCCAGCTTACGCCCGAACGTTTATCTTAGCTAGATATTTTATATCCATAAATAAATAGAGATTTACCTGATATTCCCTACTCAATCAGTGTCCATAGGATTAATCTTACTTTAATCCTATACCTAATTATAGATGTGATTTAATCTACGGTTTGATTAGAAATTTAATAATAATATTATATTAAATGCACTTACGATGTACTGCAAAATTCAGGGACAAGTGCATTGATTGCCCTGGATTAATTTAATGGAAATAAAGACAATTATTATTTAGCATGTATTTTATTGCATAAAGACAACTGCGCATATAGTTTTTAAAAGAAATGACAAAACACGTGACTTTGTTTTAGGGAGAAAAAATATAACACATCTGGACAGGACAGGGAAATCAATCATTCAAAACTTGTATATGTCCCAAAGATCATCATGGAAACACATTAGAGCATGGTGCATCTACAAAATTGGTGCTGGTGGGATTACTAGCTACTTTGGCATTCTGACAAATGCGGGAAGCGCGTAGAAGAAGAACATAGTTAGGCAAACAAGGTCACTGCCTTCCTAAATAACTTTTAAGGTCTCCGTCATTCCTATCATCTAAGACCCCTTTGAGTTTGAACACAATTTCTCTGCATATTTTTGCTTTCTGGATTGCTATTGCCTACAATTCAAATGTTTATGATTTGTTACTTTTGACATTATGAAGAGTACCGAACATTGGCAACAATGAGGGCAACTCTAAGAATATACTTTGGAGCATGGCTAAAAATATGAATTATGTTGTGTATACATTTTGATAGGTTATACCAATCAATTTGGTTTGAAGGATGTTAAACATCATCATCATCATTTGGGATTTGTTAATTTTATTCATTTCCTATTGCACACCTACAGATAGGAAAGCATATTGTGTGGAGAAAATAGAAAATAGATGATGTAAAAAAATGATAACAACGGCAATGAAATGTGATAGCTTTCATAGCAAAATTAAGAAAGCATTTTTTTGTTCAGATTAAAAACTCATCCACGTCATGAAGCCTGACTTTACCAATGTAATTAATACCTGAGGTTGCTACCTCTGGTTGGAGTGTATTACTCGTAAAATATCCCGGCTCAATGTGATGAAGAACTTAGTTGCTCTGCAATCCACTTTTCAACCATCTTCGCAGAGTGAAGACCCTGATCGACTGGAACCTGATGACCAGCACCTAAAACTACAACATGACTCAGATTTTCATAAGACCTCCAATACCTAGCAAGCTTATCATCCACAAACCATAAGTTTCTCTCAGCATCAAATAACTTCTAGGTTCCTCTTGACTTTAGTGTTGTCATCCATTCCTCGTTACTCACATCTCCATCCTGGATATCAAGTGACCCTGGTACAACAGAACAGGAACCTCCTGCAATACCTTCTCCACCGTCCATTTAACACTCTTCATTGTTTCATTTGTCATAGCCCTGCGAACCCTGGGATTACATGGGACCTACTTGGCACTCTCCTCGGCATTCAGAGAAGCCTTAACAAATACAAATCAAACGCACCTTATATTCTACAGAATAAAGACTCAAGACCCACTCACACCTAAAGTTTGTAGATGGAAATTAAGTATCCATGTTCCACTGTTAATAGTCTCCTCTCCTAGAATGCTGATGGCTAGAGTTGCAGTACGAGATAAAACCCATAAAATACCTAGATGAACATGTGTGTTTTATATTAACTTTGTGACATGGTATGAATGCCATTTCTTTGATATTTTAAATATAGTGATAAAAAAATCCCTGCAGTCCACGAAACCACATCTCTTTGAGGCATTTTGTCAAACAGTTCACATACCCTATGCATGCTTTCACATTTGAAATACATAGTTATCAGGACATGCCTCTGTAAGCGGAGCGGTCTGCAGCTGTACTTCGTTAGGTGAAATAAGTTATTTCACTTTGATCAAATCTCTTCCTATACTAAATATTTAACTCCTTCCTCACGGAATGCAAGTCCCCGTGATTGTAATGACCGTCTTCCTGTCTCCACCTGTGTTGTTCTCCATTTTGGACATCAGCGCCTTGGTTTTACAGTGCCCCGCTGCTATTATCTTGAAGAACAGCCTCATACAGTAATCCAAATCCTTGGCTTCCTTGAGTTCATGATATGTGAATCTGGTGGAAGGCCTGCAATGGAAACCAAATAAGCTGATCAAGAGATCCAAAATGACGAGAGAATGACAAAAAAGGCAGGTGCGAACAGGTGCAAGGATAGGAGAGGAGCATGCGGCAAATGCATGCTGAGGTGGTCCCTATTGCCAACAAGGGGGTGCTCCAGACCGTCGTCTTCCAGCTTATAGGAGATCTAACTGGAGGGTAGCCACGCCTCCGGCGTAATTATGATGTGTGTTAAAGTCAAATTTAAAACTTGATTAACAATGGCTATAGTGTGGGTTCCATCCTTCCCATTTAAAACTAGCAATCGTACGCGAGCAATGCGATGTGAACGCCGAAAGGGATTGTGTATAGATATAAAAAGTGGAAGAGACAAAGAAAGGAAGAAGAGGAGGGCAAAGTGGAAGGTAAGTATTGGGATGAAACATAACATAAAAATGTAATGGCTTTGATAAGTATACATGACAATTAAAGGAGATATTTGTGGAAAGTGTGTAGACGCAAATATAGATTGAATAGCTAGAAAAGATAAATGAAATAAAGGTTGACAACATGATATCATGTGAGGTGATTGGGACTTCCATTTCTCCATCAATCGAAAACACACACATGGATGCTTGAGAAAGTTTAAGGTCGTTGATTCGGGCTTCTATGTGGATGGACATGATCTGACACGCTGTCAAAAAGCACTCCCGTTTATAACGAGGTATACACCTTTTGACGTAAAGATATGAAAGTGGGTTTGATTCAAGATACTATGAAGTACAAGTTGTACTCACAAGTAATGCTAAATATATATGTAATTTCCTTTCTCGAGGATCGAAAATGAAAAATGTTTAACCAACAAATTAAAAAAATTAAAAAATATATTTCTTTGAATGATAGAGGATGAAATATTTTTAGTTTCAACTGGATAGATGTAGGCCCAATTTGGAATCCAAAAGAACACTAAATTAAAATATCTACCGATGTCAAAGAAAAGGTTGGGAGGGAAATGAAATAGGCATATATTAGCTTGCACTTGAGCAAAGTTCAAAGATTCTATCTATTTCCTGTATTTTTGCACAAATGGTATGCTTGTAACAATGTGTACGAAATTTCTTCAATTCAAAGTGAACTGGTGCAGGCCTGATTGGAAATTCTGAAATTCCCATAGAATAAAATAATATCCCTTGTTTTGTCAGAGAAAAGGTTTGGAGAAATTCTGAGAATTTGGCACGACAGAAGGGCATGAATGAGCATGGGACAAAATATATTATATTTCCCCACATTCAAGATCTTGACTATCAATAGACAATGGTTAGCGACTTAGAAATTGACATCAGGTTGCAAAAAAGTTTGGCCACCAAAATAGAGTACTTGTCTGTTAAATACATAAAAGGAGATGGGATAACATTTAAAATACACGTGACTTAGTTTTCAAATCCGTCTTCATCATCTTTAAGAAGATATTTTTTTGCCATGTAAAAATTTATTGATCCGAAAGTTTGACTAAATGTTTGATTGGAATGTGATCTCTTGGATTGCAACCATTTCTCAAAATGCATGGAATGCCTCAAGACATTTTAAGAAAAATCAGTTATCATCTGTAAAACTAAATTCATCAAACTTTGCAAACATTCTCCCAGTGAATCAAAACAACGAATGGAGATGTGACATATTTTTATCAGATTTAATAGTTTTCTCCCAGAAATGAGGGGAAATGGCCCAAGAAATAGTGATTGATCAGAACAGTGAATGGAGATATGTGACAGTTCTTATCAGATTTAATAGTTTTCTCCCAAAAACCCGAGAAATACTAATTGATCATCTGCATTGGAAAATCCTTGTTTCTATTACGCTTTAGAAGCAAAGATATTGGGATTTTTCATTGCTTCTTTCAGCACTTGGTACGGTTAGCGGGAGTATTTCATCTAACTTTGAAAATTATATACACTTCTACATTGCATAAAAAAACAATATACATAGCCAACATAGTCCTTTCCTTGCTATCATCATTAATACCCCTGGACTCCTCATTCTCACTTGCAATTATAAGATATACACAATAAATTTCATCCCCATTCACAACTCCCCCACCTCCCCACTGACTGCTTCCCTACACGATTCGGAGAAAAGGAAATGCAGATATGGTTTTTTCACACACTTATAACATCTCTTGATTTCCACGTGCAATTTTTCTTTTTTTCATTTAATACCACTACATGCATGGCCTTATTAAGGTATTGTCTAATCACTTTCATTGAATGAAAAACATCATATTCACACCACTTGTATGCTAGTGTCAAAGGAGCAAGTACAGATTTCTGATTTATATATAAGAAAACTCACAATTTACTTGGAATGTAGTCCATCTAAAAGCATTTTTCCTAACATAAGTTCATTTCACATGGCATTAATTGGAAGAACCATGATGTTGTGACCTAAGAATTTACATAAAACAGTCTGTATAACCTACTACAACACAACCAGAAACAACATGTCTGCCAGATATTACATCTTACAGCTTCATCATGAGAATAAGAAGGCGGTCAGCATTCCCAAACGAACGGTGGAGTAATTTTGGCTATCACTTATTTAACATTCTTCAAAGACACAAGAGTTTCTTGATCTAGAGTTGCTAGTGCTCACGTACCCTATTCCTTTTTGGTACAATTCTTGATCTGCAGCAAGTATGCAATTTGTAACACATCAGTTCTCAGAGTTTCAGACTTCTTCCCTAGTTGAACAGAGTGGCGGACAAGTTCATGGCTCTTGGTAAACTACCATTCCAAGAGAGGAATTACGGGCCTTCCAATTATTGTCGGTATAGAAGGAATTTGTGTTTTCAGGAAGGTAGAGAGGATTTTGAATAAATGTAGTTTCCAAAGAGGAGGTGACATGGGAAAGTACCATGACGTCTCTCTTTCATTTTTCTACAAATAAGAAACCAAGTTTTTTTTCAACTGAAATAAACAACCAAATTTTAAAAATAATAAAACCCAGAAAATAAATCATTTTGCTAAAAAAATGAAGAACTTTTCAATGAAATGGCCAATACTCATCAACAGAGGCCATCTGTTTTAGCCCTAGCTTGCAGGGCACGTCTCATAATACAACCATGCCGCGATTTTGCAGGAGATGTCACCAAAAATCTCCGTCCATCCATAGTTGCAAACAGCGGATCCATGATAAGGCGCCACAAAACCAGCAGGGGGCCCCGCAACCTTCGCGACTATATTTTAGTATGCGAAAGCCCTAGAATCCATCAAAAACTCTGGAGCTTCCCGCATGAAATATATAGAATGGACATCCCATTATGGTTTGTGTATGGGTATAGGGTATTTCATAATAAAATTAATTGTTTCTTTATGACTCTCTCCAACACTGAATATCCTGGGTTCCGTTCACCAAACCGTAGACATGTTTCTTCGCAACGAAAATCTCCTCCGGAACAACATCCTTGGAAATCCTCTTCGACTGTATGCTTGACATTTCGTTGTCTATATTCTAGTAGAGTAGGTGAAGGCGCCCACGCCTCAGCCCGCAGAAAAAACTGTCCCCTCTAGACACCCCCACAAACCAAACATTGGGGAAAATCGTCACATTTTACCCTCCCTGCTCTCATTAAATCCTGTGACCACCGTCGTTGATCTTTTCCCGTAACTGGCAACAATGGTCAACATTGATCCCAATCCATTCACAAAACAATACCAGGCTAGAGCATATAAGCACAAATCCCCCCTCATCGGATCAAGGAAATGAGAACCTGCTCACGGGTCTTTAGCACAATGCTCTGGTTGAATAGTCGGGAAATTGTACCATGCCAGAACAACACCAAAAACATAGTAAACTTCACCGCTTCAGGTAATAAAAATGGTAACAACGCAAACTGATGCACGCTTAACCTGACACGTGAACGGTCCCTAACTCGTCGTGCATCAATGTCTTCTGCCACTTATTCCTTGCCGTCTGATGACCTGCGCTCCCAGAACAAAATAGAATGGATCTCGACGCAGCTGAATGCAGAACAAAACATAATGGACCTTGAGTATTTAAAGAAAATTCCACATGCAAAAAAAAGTCAATAAAAAAACATGCGTTAAAAATAGGTTGTTAAAAATAGAACGAAAAAGCCACGGTTAAAAGATTCCTGCAATAGAAAAAATGACATGCAAACGACAGTCAAAATAAAACACAGTGGTAAAACGTCCGGGAGGCCGTCAATTTTAACATCATCGCAGAAACGTCCATAAGGTCCTTTCCCATAGGGGGAACGCCTTCAGCGTAATTATATTGCATTTAAGTTCTCTTTATCTCTCGTTTAGATCTTGTTATATTGTATTTTTTTAATAATTTTTTCTTACTTATCAATATTAACTCCAAAAAAGTTATGAAAAATACAGATAGTATAGGAGTTAATTTTTTTTTAACAATTATTATAAAGACATATTGAAAGAGAATAAAAATAACATCAATGTAAATGTATTTTGAAATATGGGGAAAGCAAATTTTAAAATTATTGAAACCATCATTTTAGAACAAAACAATTACGATATTTTGTAACTATTGAATCTATTATGTACAAATTAAAAGTACATATTTTCTTTCTTTTGTAATATTTTATTTTCATGATGGAGAAGCTTTCTAGCATCCTTGTATATCAATCAAACATAGTAGTTATAATTGAATGTTATATAAATTATTTATAATCCTCTATCCATTTTTTGATTGGGGGCATAATATTATTTTCCCACAATTGACCTGGAATGGAAAGGATTAGAAAAAGATTGAAACCAAATTACTATATATCCAAGGTTTCATAGAAAAACAATGTATACAAAACCACAATAATGGACATATACCATGTATGTATTTGAGAAAAAATATATTTCAAGGAAGGGAAAGGATTACCAAAACCTAAAAGTATGATAAATCTTGATATTTTAATATGGATACATTTATATAACAATTTCATGCCCAAAGATGAAGATTAATGAGGTCTAACATGTGAATATATTCGATGTTAACATAAATGAATTAGATGAGGGTAAAAATAGTGAATATATTGGAAGATAGAAGAAATGAATTAGATGAGAGAAAGAACATTAGTATTGAGAGAAGAAATGTTAGATTTGGAGAAGGGTAAAGTGGTATTCAAAAAATAGAGTGGGAAAAGTTTTCCTTTATTTCCAATCTAAACCATGTAATTAAGTGGTATTATTTAATATCATATAGGGATGCTTATTACTATGTACATGTGAATAAGAGGGAAATGAAAATATTAAAATGTATAAATAAATCAAAAGAAAAACAATCTTATTCTTTATCAAAATTTATTTCAAATTATAACATTAAAATTCATAAGATGTTCATATTGTTTGTGAAGTTCAATGTTGCTCACTAGTTATTAAGTAGTTTTTTCACAACAATACTATCTACATTTGGAAATATGCCTCTGTAAACATGTCGTAATCTCCCTTCCCAATTGTTGGAAGCACAATGGGCTGGGGAGTGAATAATTCCTTCAAAAATTAACCAATTTAATTTAGCTTGTACGAATCATTAATCATTTAATAATGCACATTAATTGTGATTTTAACAACATGAAACAACCATCCACATAAATATAATCAAGAGAGCTTACACAAGTACACAATATGTAAGTGGGAAACCCTTAAGGGGAAGAAAGCCCACTGAAATCTTTGATTATATTGCATAAACAAAAATAATTACATGAATATGACAAATCACACAAGATTTGATTAGTGAATCACTCACTTCACAAGTAGCACCCACCCCTAGAAACCCTTATTGATATTACTCGGAAAAAATTATTTCTATGGATATTACTCATCACACAAGTTTTAAAATAGAAGACCACATATAATATGATTCTCACACAACTGATTGTAATCACAAAATTCAACACATACACCTTCAAACCCTCTTCAAATTCACCTTCTCCTACTTCGTTCTATCTTGTTCAAACATGGATTGATTTTTACAAATACCCTTGCACACTAGCTCTTAATATCTCTTCATACATTCACACACTCTCTCAGCTATGACTTGATGCCCTTAAACCACTTTCATTCTCTCACCTAGCTCACATGTTTTCCCTCTCACAACACTAGTTTAAAAATGAACCACACACGCACTTTTATACATGGCTCAATTCAAAAAAATAATAAGGTTTGACATGACCATTAAAATTCGGTCATACCAACTAAAAAAAATCTAAAACATCATATAAATCAACATAAAGGACCCACATGGGTCGGAAATGCACCAAGACATCTAGCAAGAATGACTAGGCTCAAAACAAGTAATTTTCCTTCAGTTAGCACTCCAATACCTACAATGACCTCATAAATATTTGTAATACCTCAAAATAATTCAAACATGTCATAATAACCTTAAAAAATTATCTATCATCTCAAAATACTCTTCATCATCCATTCTTCTCATTTCACCACCTAGTAGGATTGTTTCCTACTTAATTCAGGCACCTCCAGGAACCAATCTTCATCAATGGAGTCCAAGATAACACCAAAAAAACTAAAATATTATCTATAACCACTAATTATAAATCCAATGACATGCAACATGCATCTAAAAAATTTAGACCTCATGAAACATCCAACAAAGAAAACGGAACAACTTCTTCTCTTTAGAAAACTTATCTTCCCAAAAACCATTTTTGGAAACAGAATCAGATTCTTTCACACTTTCCATCTCTTTTAAGACCTATAAATTCATTTATTATAAAAAAAATCCATCCCTCTTTACTATCCAATTGATATTTATCATCAACTAAGCCAATACATTTTTCTTTCAAATCAAAGTTCAGACCAAACTCTTGTTGTCCTAAACATGTCAAACTGGGTCAACTTGTGACCTCAACCATGCCACCTCATCACAATTTTAGATATCAAACAAAGCATTAAACATGTCACATAGGATTTCTACAATACCTCTAAGGAATTTATACTTCATCACCATGTACACAATTTCTCAAGCACTTCCATTCACCATGACTCCTAAAACTGTCTTTTTTCCCCAAAAGGAAGTCAACATGTTTTGACCTGTGCAAGTCATCAAATCACATCATCTAGCTCTAAAATCAATATGAACATAAATAATATCTCCCACATATATCATAGCACTAAATTATAAATAGGGTCTAATGGAAAACCTGAGAGTAAAACCTTCATTCATGAAAACTAGGGTTTTTGAATAAGATCCACTAAGATTCACAACCTGAAACCACCATGATCTTAAAGATATGATAATCCTATCCATCATAAAATAATAAAATTTGATTATCTAATCCATTTTGGGCTTAGAAAAATAAGTTTTCCTCCATCGCTATCAAACTAGGGTTTAATTAGGTTTTTGACCTTCTTACCTTATTAACATTCGTTCATAAAATATATGGCATCATTTACCCTCATTAAAAAATTTAAACCTTATTATCTCCATGATCCATAATATTTGAAAGGATAAAGTTCCCATTGAAATGTTACATGTGCCAACCAAGTCCATTTCTCTCATATTGAGCTAGAAAACATGCTTTCTTGCACCCTAATTTTGTCAAAACACAATATCTTGCAAAATTATGATCATGCTAACTTGAAATTTCAATCACACCTCCAGGAAACCTCTTTACATCATGTTCAATCATCTCTCTCCAAAAATTAGGTCTTAAAATTCACCACCACTAGGACTTACATGACTAGGCCTTGGAGTTTTACATGTGTTAGGTCACAATGAAGTGTTTTAACACAAAACCAAAGACTAAAACCAATAAAAACTACCTATATATGCTAAAAATAGAATTAAATACCTACATCAGTGTTCCCAAGGGCTCATGCACACCTATACAAGTGAATATCATGCCTTATTAGGCCTCCATGCACTAGGATTAGGTCCAGTTTAAACGATGTCAAAGTAGAGGAACACCATAAATTTTCTTCAAATCTCTCCAAAAGGACCTAGAAAACTTGAGACAAAATTTATCACACGTCTTCATGCTTCCATGAGCTTACATAGCTCAAAATCTGATGACCATGCCTCATTAGACCTCCAAGCATCGAGACTAGGTCTAGATGAGAACCTGTAGCTATTTCTTCCACCTATACCTATACTATAAAAATATCAATATTATTTCAAAAATATCCAATCATTATCACCAAGCCTCTACCATGATCCTTAAGTAATCACGCAACTCTATCCATTATGCTTTGTCACCTAGGCTAACTAGGTCTCCTAATTAGGCCTATTAGGCCAAGCCATTCTCACTCTTTCAACCTTTTCCATCATGTCACACTCTTTTTTTCCATTTCACCATCACATTATAGCACTCCTAGATCATCCTACTTGTCATTAATGATCTTTTACATAATTGAAAACTCTCTAAATCATTCATGCCAATAATCTCCCCCTTTTTCATTTATGGAGAACCACCTCATTCTTCTCCTCCTTTTTACATTAATAAAAAACAATATATGTAGCTCATGATATCCATATTATTTAGAATCTTTGGAGAACCTCTTGGTTGGAAACATCGAGCAAAAATCATCATACAAGCACACAGTCATGTTTGCTTCTTCGTGACTTTGTTTTTGACTTCATCATGGCATTTGATCATTGTAAATCCCCCATGGGAAAGTGCATATTACTCATGCCAACAATAATTTTGAGCATGAAATATAATTCCTTGTACCTATTCAAACCATTCTCAGCTGAGGATACCCAGAATAGACTTAATTTCTGCCATATACAATTTACCAACAACATTTAGGACTAAGATCCCTAAAATAGACCTTCAGTGCAAATCAGTCCATCCTTTTCCATCCATGGAGGCTCATACACAACATAATACACCTCCTTATTTCTCCCCCATAAATAAATTAGTCCATCTTTTTCCATCCATGGAGGCTCACCTACACCCCAGTTGACGCAAGGAAAAGATTTCAACAAGTCCATACTCTCCTATCCCTCTCAATGGATTTTCCATAAAAAAAATTCTGAGATCCTAATCCATCCAGATAGGGTAAAGATTATTCTTTTAAACTCATTGTAATTGGTACTTGTATTGTGCCTCTATGAAGTTCTAGTTTTATTGTATACAAGTTTGTCAATGAGGTGATCAATAACACTATGCCTAGAATTGTGTTTCCTCTCTTTAATTTTCTGATGGCGATAATAAAATCCGCAAAATAATCTTTACTTGATGTAAAATTGTGGTATAATAATATGAGATTATATTTGTGGTAGATAGTTGTAAGCAACCTTCCCATATTAAAAGAGAAAAAAACAATAGCTCTTTCAGGTATCGAATGTAGAATAAACAATTTATATGTATTTGCTTAACCATTATTAATTTTGTGTAGTTATTAATTAATTAGGGATTATTATTATTTTCATAAAAAAATATATAATTCTCACAATAATTACGCCGAAGGCGTTCCCCTTATGGTAGAGGACCTCCGGACTTTTCTGCAACTATGTTAATTTTGACGGCAGTTTTGACGTTTGACAGTTGCATGTTTTGGGTAGAAACTCGTCAATTGGGTCCATTCTACAGGGGAGATCTGTTGCTTTCGACTTTACCACGAAGGGAATTCTGCAGCAGGCCGTGAAGAATAACGAGTATTGGCATTTTAGGGAATCGAACGGGAAACCCTCGGGCTTCATCGACAACCACGACACCGGCATGACGCAGAAATAACATTGGGTTTGCAAATAAACGTCTTTTTCTCTTGAGTTCGTTGGTTCTGTTTCCTTTATGTTCCGACAAGATGGTCGCCGCATCGCGAGTAAATAGAATATCTAATCTGAATCCTAACGCGTCCTTGTTCATTCAGTTGGTATATCAACAGGTGGAGGATCAATGGCAGAGAAGTATGGAACACGCTCAGACTTACCCATATGTGTGGGCTTTTTATGGTGTGGTGTGGGGTGGACTGTCTATTTACACCATCTACACATGGAGCAAACTCCGACGAATGAGGTATAGGGTTCGCGTAATTCACACAAGCTCAAGCAGATTGTAGAGGCAGTAGAAGTAGCAAAATTTCAAGAAGCTGCCCTGAAGAAGAATATGAAATCTACAGTCAAGGGTAAAGGCAACAGCAGCGAGCAGAATGGAAAGTGATCCCTCTTTTGTACTTGTATTTTTTACCAAAAGATGAGGGACCTTTGTGTAAATTCGGTTCAGTTGCATGATTATGTGTTCCGTGAGTGTTATTTACCTGAGAGAGGATAACACTGTGACGATTTTGCTGCATTTTTGTGAGGGGCAACTCCTGAGGGTATTTCAACGAGTAGAGCGATGCCAATTTAGGATTTATTCAACAGGTAAAATGGTCTCCTGAATTTTTATGTTTTGTTCAACAGACACAAAACTTAGAAGTATTTATCTTAATGCCCTTAATGAACCCTGCAAGTCATGAAATTCTGTAGGGAAGTAGAAATGTTTTGTATACAGATTTGATATTTTCAGAGGCAATTTTACTCTTTTTTTTTAATTTTTGCTTCATGTCAGTTTCTGAAAATAGTATTTTGCACTCCATTTTCCTGTTTCAAGTTTGTCTTGATCTGAGCAGAGCAGTTGTACACAATTCAAGTAGAATTGTACAAAAATGGATAGTAGAAATCATAAAACCATTTCCTTTATGAAATAAAATCAGACCTTTATTCATTACAAGATGTGGTTTAAAATCATATGCATGGCTAACTTTTCTGGTATTGGTTTAGTCTTTCAAATAAAATGGATACACATGGAGGAGTGGAGATTGAGAACGTGACGGAGGTTGTGGTGAGAAATATCAACGAAGCAATTCAGTGGTACTATATAGGCAGCCGAGGAAGATCTACTGCATGGACCAATGCCAATGAAACTTTAAGTAGAACACATTGATGAGTTACAGTAAATGTTATTATATTTTCCTTTTAATTCAGGATTCCTCGTTCAGCTGGAGTTTTATCACGTCTTGCAGGTCATAATCGTCCTATTTGAGCGGTAAATTTATGATGCGCCTTTGGTCACCTGCTTCTACCAGCAGTTCAAGTCCCCCCCTCCACTGCACATTGCATCCAAAGATTTTTACACATTAGGAATGTGTGAAATATAATATAAATGATTTATGCAAACATCTCATAAATAAGTTAGATTTAGAAATTAAACACAACTTAAAGACCCACCTGCAAAGAAATAATCTCCATTTCTCATTTTAAGTCCCCGTTTTATCAAAATTTCATTTATTTAAAGTTGAACATTTCAGAAAGTAAGTTTTTAAGCACAAAATACAAATTTGTTGGTGCAACTTGGGTTGTCTGGAAAATACTGATGTGCAGATTTTAATCAAAGGGATTGAGGATTCTCCAAATCTAAATACTTTCAGTTACGATTTACATGCAGTCTCGGTGTTGGATTCAAAGCATATATAAAAGAACTACAGATGATTGATTAACCAAAATATCTCATTTCTGACGTGTGCAAGCTAGGATTTTGATGGACATTAGGAACATCTTACGTCTCTGCTTCTGAATACGTCCCTACTTACAATTTGATATGTTATGAATAGATCTTGGCTAGTGATGGTTAATGTATCTGATTGTAAATGCACTAATTCTTTTATATGATTCATTTGTAATGTTGTATCAACCTGCCAATATTAGAACGCTTATGCATGATCTTTATGTTTTCATTTGCTATTTATGATGCATAAGTAATTATCATAATGAATTCTATATCTATAATTTGTCTTAGAACACATGAATCTAATGCATCATTTTTTCAATATGCCAAAGTGCCGCAGAAGCTAATAAATATAACAATTTATTTTAAGTTTTAAAGGTAGAAAACCTACTTGAGATAGTCTAATATTTGATTTGTCAAATCTTGGTAGGAAAAGGGTCAATGTATTCTTGGTTTGATCAAATGTGACTGGATATATGTTTCTACTGTTGTCATTTTTTTAATGAAGCAATTTACTTGCATCCTCGTTCAAATTGGCAATGTCCCAGTTGATGATAGAATCCATAGACAGAAAGGGAACACAAACAATGGTTAATGGGAAAAAATTCTCTTCAATTGGTCCTTTATTTGATGCTCCATTGGAGGCAGAAACTAGGTAGAACGCATCAGATACATTAGTGCCAGCTTGAATTACACATCCCCAATATCTTAATGCAGCCTTAATTGACTGGGATCCATTACAAGATAACAGGAAAACTTCTGTGGGTTTGCAAATGCACTTGAACCTTTATGGAACATCCAATGCTGATTGCAGTTATCAAAACTCAACCCAAATAAAAGATTCCTATCATCCAATACGTTACAATTATATGTTTACCTCCAAAATGTTGTCTGCAGCATCCCAAATTTTGGCACTTGTTTGTCCATCAGAATCAATTTTGTCGTCTTGATTTAAGGAAGCTACTATCAATTTCAGAAATGAAGTTGTTGTCAATCTCCTTGTATCAGTCTTCTCAACAAGGTTACATAGATACCTCATGTACCATTTGACACAACTTAACAATTAGCTTACTAGCAAACACATCTATTGTAGAATCATCTAATCCCTTACATCATTCTTGAGGGAAAAGGGGCAAGTAGAAGTTGTATAACCTTGATATCTCTGAGGCACCAACCACCCACAAGGTTTCTTCACTGTTTATTCCATCATATACAATCACATCAAATTTCCTTTCCGGTTCCTTGGTGCTTCCAGTTCCTCCTACTAATTGTATCAATTTTGCCAATGCTCCTATTGCTAAAACTGAATCCATCCCTGGAAGGACGCCAAGCTCCTCACCCACAATCTAATTTGCAATGAAGATGGTCCAAGAGGAGATGCTCTTACATTAAAGTTCAAGCTTATTACAGTTGATTAAACATGATGTCATAAGATAATAACTTTAAAGAAAAAAATAGGCATCTTCATGGAGTGCAATTTGACCGATGTTATGCCTTTCCCTCTCTGATCCCTATACTTGTTTATAGAAAGCAAGAGAGAATGGTGTCTTATGTTTTCTAGCAGGGAAAATGAAAAATATCCTCTACCCACCTCGCCAAGAACTCCTTAGGTTAGATTAATCCTGTTATCAGCCTTCTTTAATTGAGAAAGAGGTTCAAGAAGCATCTACAACCATTTGCATATAAATATGGAAAAGTTAGAATCACCTCTAAGAAATAATATTTTTCTCTTAATTAAACTGTAAATGGCTTCTTACATAAATCAAGAAATTAAAAAAAGACTCAATGACTACCTTGGCGGATTCCAACCAAACATCGTGAAGGTATCTTTCCCTACAGGAGAAGTGTTCCTTATCTTCCGACCAAGCAAGAATTCTGCAGTGGGATCCTGTGATTGTATTACAAGGCATATTCTCAAACCCATGCTTGCATAGTACTACATAACCAAGCGCAAAATGCATTAGACCTATGTTGATTCAGAACAACTCAATTTCCAAAAGAACAATTCCTTAAGATATCACATTTTGAACTTCCATTAGTGCTGAACTAAAGGTGGAACTACCTTTGAAATGCATCAATTTAGATATGCGAGAGTTGGAGTAAAGACACATGGAATGGAAAAAAGGTACCCAATGGTTCCCATAAAATCAACAATGATTGAACAAATAATAGAATGAAATTGAGAACCAAAAATTATTTCAAGATAAAGTTAAGATAGGTCAATAAGGCCATTCACTAATGAGTTCGATAGAGTGTCATCCTATCCTCTAGGATTCCATTCCAGTAGGAAGCTGCCTTACCCAAAAAGACAAGTAAAACAAAAGGATGCTACCAAAAAAAGAACAAAATCATTTACAAAATTACTGTCTAGTACTGATGAGCTTGGCTTGAGAAAAAAAATAGTGAAACTCATAGCAACTTCTCAAGACACCCAACAATATCATATGTTAGAAGGGAAGGAGGATATAGGGTAAATAAACCAACACTTTGGATTACTATCACCCTTTCTCCCCTACTGACAAACACTCAGAGTTGCTTGTGTGCTAAGTGAGCTTCTTTGCCTTCAATCAATACCAAAAATACATAAAGGAAATTTGTTAATTAAGTTTTAAGTTAATGACCACTCATGAAAGCCTGAAATGAATTAAAATAAAATCCCACATAAAATCATTTGCATTGAACATCTCACAACCCTATGAAAATTGGCCTCTAAATAATTTGTTTGAAAAACACCAAAAGAATAAAAGAAAGTACCAAATTTTGTATTCTCAAAATTACCGATTAAAGCTCTATCTTGCGGGTCATAATGTTAGTATTCAAGGACTTCAAAACATTTATTAGCTAGGGGATATCTAATATTTAAAAAAAAAAGTACCAAATTTTGTATTCTCAAAATTACCAACTGAAGCTTTGTCTTGCAGAGTAGGGAAGAGGAATATTGAATCTCCATGCAGACTCACAAGATTCCAATGCTTGATGCTTCCAACTGTTTCCAGCTAGGTTTTAACACATTTATAAATAGTGCTTGTAACACCATAGCCAATTATATATTTCTCATTTATGTTTTCTTTGATTCTCATTATGTCATCATACATGTGAAGAGCCATGTCCATAAATCATTCCAGCCAATGGTGCAAGGATTAAGATCATAAATTTTCATTGTGTTTCTTTTCTCTTGTGCAGAATGAGATGTAAAACCTCGGAGCATGGATAGACAATTGTGATAACTATAAGTAATACATAATGAGCATATAATTGTTGTTGGGTGATTTCTACACTTCTATAAGTAGATGCTTTCATTTTAATATACTCATGACAGTCATAGTGCACCATTCCTTGTATTATAAGTTGATGACCTTACATATTTTGTACCCAATATCACCATTGGTGATACATACCCAGTGGGCAGATATAGACAATACAACACCCTTGTTGTTAGAGCTCTCATGGAACATGTCACTGTAGCTCAGGTATAATGCTTAATACTACTCATAATTAAGCATGTCACTAGAACTCAGGTATAATGCTTAATACTATCCATAATTAAGCATGCCACTGAGAGTTGGATATGATACTTAATATGACCTGTAAACTATGTATAATATTGTAGTAACAAAACCACGTAGAAGTCTACACTTTAGTGGATGTTGAGGACTTGCAAGTATCACCAAAGGGATTCTAGCAAGTTTGTTATTTCAAATGAAACAAGCTTCCAATAGTGGCAAACAATCAAAGGGATTTTTCAGTGTATGTTATTAGATTTAGTGAAACATCTTACTTTCTACTGGCTTTTGTGATCTTTTTTTCTGACAACACATCTATTGTGGTTGTATTAAGAGGATATTCAGACCCCAATCTTAAAGCAAGACAATGACATCCTTGGCCTTCACCCTTCTTGAAAACCCATAAAAATGCAAATCTTGTAAGAAATTAGGCCTCATTAGGTCTCTGTTTGCACCTACATCAGGACTGTCAAAGATTTCTCCTTCTCCCTTTCCGGACATGATATGGAAACAATCTTGAGCCATGTCCATTCTGTTGTCTTTGCACATTTAATCAATAATTGCATTAAATGTCAATTCGTCCGGAAAAAGGACCAAATTCCTCCATTTGTACAAACAAATTGTAGGCTTCATCTACATATGTACGGTTCCCAAAAAACACTACCACTCATGATAGAAAATCTACACATTTATGGAAGTCTTCATGTATTCATGTTAAGTTCAAACAACCTACTCCCTAAAAACGTAACCACTCGTGATATAGGATATGCAAATGTATATGAACGAATTTGTAACAATTTTAAAATGTAGAAATAAAACCTTTAAATGTAATGCTTCATTTATAATCCTGCACTTACAAAATCAATCACACCTATTATCAACATCAACTACAAAAGAAATAACTATCCCTCTGAATCAAATAACATATACCGTTCGGCGTTCACATTGCAATGTACACATGCGATTGCTAGTAATAAATATTACTAAGCTTGTACATTTTAAAACAAAATAATTACAATATTTCATTATCTTTAATTTAATTGGCTTATAAATTAAGATGTTATTATAGCCTTCAAAAATTTTAAGGAAAGGATGAAGTGATAACATTTATTATAATTTATTGAGGACTTGTGCGAACACGTGATAATCGTATGACTGATGTTGCAATGTCCTAAATTGGTTATGGTACTGACGAGGCCTATGAGATATCGTCACCTCTGACATGATAGTGTAGCAATGCCACCACACTTATTTATATTCTCGACATTACGCTAAACTTTAGCCATATCATTTTTCAAAATATTGGAAATTAATTTGTACAGAGTTCAATGGCAACAATGGCCAATGTGGAGAGAAATATGGAGGGGAGAGTTGTCTTTACTCAACTGGGTCGCCTATATTTCAGATTTGATTGTTTTACTGTGGACCTTCCTCACAAATTGAACTCTAATACCATCAAAACAATCAAGCTCATGGACTGATGAAATATCTATTAATTACAATGCCCACTTTGTTGGCACCTCAAATGCCAAGATTTTCCTCGGACTAAACAAAATCACATTTTTACGAAGTTGGAATTAGAGCTCGTTGAGATCGATGTGGACACCAAGATGGTGGTGATCGTTTCCAAGTGAATTGGAAGTGTCAGAGTACACTTGAGCATGGAAGCAAAGATAGAAAAGGATGATGAGTTGAGATGAGTGAGCATGCATCCTCTTTAGGGGGTCATAGGGTTCTTCTTTGATAGGCCCGTCATCAACAATGAAAGAGTATTTTTTGTGTCATCCCGAGAGAAACATTCTAACAAACCCATCGAAAGATGGTCTGTAGTGTACTCAAGCTCCCTCATAACAAGGGCTATGGTCCTCTACACTCCTTGAGGAGTGGTCGACTTCAGTCCCTCAATTTATCCCTCTAGAAACCGCATCGTGGTTGATTATTATGGTGTAAACAAAGAGTGGGAGGTGGCGTATAAGGAGGACCTCTAAATTGATCTCTATGTTTTCGGTCCCGAGGATGGATTGTGGAGGAGATGGTTGCAGAGCACGGAGGATGGTTGAGTTGGGCTGATCAAAATATAATTGAATTCCACAAAAGGGCTCGAGACTAGTGATGGAGCATCTACCACCTATATCAATTTCATTACAATTATTAATTTCATTTCATCCCATGTTTTTTGAGAGAGTTTTTTCGATCTAATTCTATAGTTAACATGAACCACTTCTCATTATTTGCATCTTTGACCATGCCACATGTATTTCAAATCCTTACATCAACCAAAATTTGGATACCACTTTCCAACTACTCATATTTCTCCAAATGCAACCACCACATCTCCTCTGAGATCATTTAAACTTTCACCTTTAGCACCATACATGATCATTTCATCTATGGTCGTACTTCACAACATTGTTGTTCTTTTTGTTACATAAACAAAATATAACAAATAGATGTATAATTATTATTTATATTAGAACGATCATAATTATATTAATATAAAAATATGTTACAATAAAAAGCTGTGGTTAGAAAGTGTCACGACCCAAAGCAATCCAAAACAGAAGGTGGAACAGAAAACTATAAAAAAATTACATCACAAAGAACTAGGTTTAGGTGGCCGCAACATTGGACAGAGGAGGAGGATCATCATGGGGTGAAAGAGTTCTAATGGAATATGACTCAACATTTTGTAGACCCATAACAAACCGGTCACTTGGAAGGTACTGAGCAGCCAATGGAACCATAATTTTCCATCGAGTAGGTGGAGAGTTCATGATCGGTGCTCTTTGTAAAGGGGATGACCATCTAAATGGTGTAGAAATAAACAAACTAGCCACAAACTTCCCCTATGGAGGAGATGAACTCTTACCCATTTGTTGTTGAGGTGGAGGGGAATGTAAAAAGGCTACAACAAGTGGAGGGACGATGGATTTATGAATGGTTCCATCGACATCAAACAACTAGTGGTGGTGAATTATCGTGATGCAAATACGAAGGCTCCTATCTCTTAGTGCAAGTGACACTCCCCTCACGTGTGAGAAGCTCCTGAAGATGATGGAAATCAAGAGACACCTTCTCATCCTTCCTCTGAATATGAAGTTAAATAATATAAATAAAATTAATTATATCATTACATTCAAAATACTTATATAAATATTATCATTATTAAAGATAGTTACATTTGTACCTTTCCATATTTGAAAAATAATGATAGCTCAAAATAATTACCACAAGAAAGCAATTTGTAAGCAATGCACTAAGAACTAGAGTCTCCACAAAGAGTCATACTCCACCAAAGAGCCTTGAGATCTCTTTGCCTAAAAAATAGCGATAGTGATTTTTCTTGAATACCCCTACAAAACTTGTCTTACCTTTGAAATTATTAGCCAAAGTTGCAAATTTATTCCCTTTGTGAGTGTTAATTTGGGAATAGCCCTTTGTGAGTTCTGTGTGTTTCTAGGTGATCATAATATAGTCAATGAGAAGAGTTTTGATTCTATTTACCACTCGTGTATATAGAGCTAGATTACGGGAGTATTGGATATGTTCAGGGAGTGAAAACCTTTCAATTATGTATTATGAGATATGGTGTTTTTTACCTCAGAAAAAGGTGAGCTTTAATAGTTAATTACAAGATGTCATGCCCACATTGTCAACACCAAAATACAATAGTAAATTTATCGGAATATTTTATTTGTATTTTAATGCTCACTACACAACACCACATGGGCTCCAATAGATAAACTTAACATCACATAAGACAATTACACAAAACCTCAACCCACACAAACAACATGATAACACCATATACACATCAAATGAACATTTCTAAAAAATTCATTTTACATCAGCAACCCACTACAATATACACTTACTCACATGCACTTGCCACAACACAACATTTTGCATTGTGAAATATTTATTACAATCCTATTTTTTTATTAGTTCACTATTATTTTCTGAAGAGCACATAACATTGGACCCTTTATTCCTCTTACAACTAGGCTACATGTTTTTGTTTAAGATTTCACCTATAGTGAATCCTTTAGAATTTGCTTGTTTCTCTTATAGAAATAGATTTATATAACATGAGTGTGATTAGGAACGTATATACACATATGCTCTTATAATATTTGACTTAAGGATTTATTTTTAAGAGACATGTTTACTTGGTTTGAAAAAACATACTCTCATTACAATGAGGAAAATTCATAGAAATAAAAAGGAAGGTTACTAGATCAATAGAAAACCTATCATGAGTTCATTACATAACATTATTTAATCCTAACAATACACTCTTTTAATATTCAAGTTATTAAATCCTACTATATATGTTAACAAATTAAACTGTATCATTCTTGATTCACAATCGGCTGCTCCAATCAGGAATTCATATTTTCATAGTCATATTACACATGCAAGGGTACATTACACCTATGTTCCCATTATAGAGATTTTTATTTGAATTTAAGTGATGAATTTCCCATTTCAAACCAATTTTGTTTCATCATCTTAAGAATTCACTTGCAAAAGAAACAAGTTAATTACATGTTTTGACCATAAATTCTACTTCCTAAGTGATCCTAGGTTTAAAATATTCCTATCTACGCCAAGGGTTCTACTAACTTTTATAATTCCAACTAGAGTATAATTTCCTTAACTCACAAGACCTTTTCTATAGCTGAAGGTATCCCATTATCAAGGCAACGTTTCATTATTTCATTAGATTCGTTGTTTGATCCAAATTTATGCATACAAAGGATGTGATCATGCACCCTATTTGGTTTTTTGATTTATCTCAGTTGCAACAAGGAAGGTTCACATGAAACAAACGAACTTTACTATTTTAAGAGTAAATAGATTACATGTTATTTTCATATTAGTATTTAATTCCAAAGATTACTCTATTTTGTATTAAGTTATTACATCTAAACGTATATTCTAACTACTTCACTTAAATACTAAATCATCAAGATCCTAAGGATTATGATTTCATACTCAACCAAGTTTGGATTATTCATTGGCAATTTAAGTATTATATGTGTATTACAAGGTAATATGCAATTATAATTTTATACACCCTATGATCTTCTAGTGACTACCCTTCTCACTGGGCAATATATATTAATGTGAGATTCATCCTAATTATCATAAGAGGTCCACACTTAACTAATTTTTATTAACACAAAAAAGGGCCTACACCATACCAAAAGAATAACTATGGAAAAAATTATTGTTACCCCATAACTTATACACAACTAAAACAATCCTTCCATGATAACACCCCTATTTGAGAAGAGAAATGGATTCAAAACTCATATTTTTCCTCCATAGGTATCTTATGATGTGGATTCCACTCATGGTCCAACCCTCCTTTCATAAGTACATAGCCTAGTTAATGCTAAGTCCATGGGATAAATCATGAGTTTTAATTTATAGTTGGGTCATTTCCTCACGAGGACCAAGCCTAGAGGTTTATACTAGATACAAGATTTGCAAAGTAAACAAAAGTGCACAACTAAACATCATGAGATTCTCTCGAAGTAGAAGACCTAAGAGAATAATTATTAGTTGGTAAACACAACCACTCATACCTAGGATGGTCATGGTGAGAGTGGTTATCACTCAATATGGAAGAAATATCAAGTTCTTCTCAACTGTCTAGTGTCAAATCTCACCTACTAGTCATGCAATAATTGAGGGAAGTTGAGGAATTGAAGGGGGTTTAGAGCAAAATTCCATTTAATTTATATTGTGATAATTCATTCTACAATACAGGATATAGTTTTTTCAACATGGTTATACGTGAAGCCAATAAGAGTATTAAATAATATTTTGCTAATTCTTTAAACTCATTGACAAAGAACAATTACAAGTTTATCACAACTCCATGCACGACAAGGAAAATATTGTATTTGATAGAAATAGGAAGGTGAAACTTTAGTGTAATCAAAACAATACATATTTTTTCCATAAACATATATAAATTACAATAATACTCAAAAATAATTACAGCTAGGCCATTTCACCATCCGATTTTTATCCTGCAAAACCATGTGAGCATGAGTCTGTGAAAATTGTTGGCATGATATTCACCTTAATCTAGCATAATTATCATTTTTAGTTTCCATTTACATAATCAGAATAATTCACATGAAAAAAACAGGCTTAGAGACATATATTCATTTCATTTTTTTAATAAAGGAGGAGAGTGAAAGAAAGAGAGGAGAGAAAACACTATTTTTTGAAAAGTCAAATTTTCTATAAGAGAGACGCAAAAAAGGTTTCATATAACTATTTATAAGTGTTGATAAGTTTTCACAATAATTATTTGACATGACTAGGGTGCTACGACCTTCTTTTACATTTTTCTACTAGTTGTGAAAACATCTTATTTTGGCTCGAAGGATAAGAACCACATTCAAAACAATTCTTCTGATGGGTAAATACACAATGGGTAAACTCTTATGTTTCGTCCTATATACCAAGAATTTGTAGGAACTAACGAAATTCAAAACTAGGGAACAATTTACGATTGGCGGCTAGTTTTCCAAGGCGATCGGTCATAATTGGCCTAGTTTTAAAAATTGCCAATTTTATCTCAAGGAAAAAGAAACCATGTTCAAAATCTATTTTTTGGTAGATTTATGCTCAATGGAGAAATTCCTACATGATCTCTTATTTATGGAGAAATTACTTGAGTCGACTGAACATAGAACTGATAATTGGGTTATAAACGACAACTAGTTTTCTAGAGTCACTGGTCACAGTTGGTCCATCTTGACCTAGTCAAAGAGTGACCACATGCCTATAAAAAACCTTTTCCAAACTATCTAGAAATGTGTTTTTCCACAAACTCAAGTTTTCAAGAATTTTTTTATTAGAAATACTGGAGGTTTGCGAAGGTAGAAAATCATTTTTTTCTTAGAGTCCAAACAGTGATCCGAAACGAAAACCAAATTTTCACTTTTAGCAACTTCCTGAAACCACAAAATGGGGTAATATGACACCTATATGGGTGAAGAAGAGAGAATGAAAAATCAATCATTGTCAATTTAAAGCTTGATGTGACTCCCCACATAATAAGGGACACAAATAAAAACAACATTTCTATTTTTGGGTTTCAATATTTCATTTTTTGAGTCTCTGAATATTACTTTTTTTATAACTTTTCAAGGTAGACAAAAAAGGTTGTTTAAGTTGGTGACTCATCTAACTCTCACTGGTACTAGTGGACACGAGCACCTAATTACGATACCTTTTTTTAGCAACACATAAGGTTATGTTAGCAAAACATTTGATGGTCACATTATAAAGGTGGAGTTTTATTGTTTTGCACTAACAGTCTCATTAAAATATCCAATTTTTTAAGTATATAATGGTTTAATATTTTTATTATATTACAAATGAAGAAAAAAATTCTACCAAAACTATAAAAGATGAAGGTAAGGAGACCATGCATGGAAATACTATCATGTGTAGTTTATCATGGGTTCACGTGGATTCCACAAAACATGAAATTTCTCTTAGCATTCTATCAAACAGCTTTTGAAAATTCGAAAAATCCCCCATTTGTAATTTGTTTGAAATTTTCTAAAGCCACTTCAACAAAATAATTTGTGCATATCCCAAAAATGAATTATTTCATTAGGATACATTATCTGGGGAATTTTGAAAACCCAAAACATAAGATTTTCCTCTAGCCTATGTATTTTCATACATATCTTTCACAACACTTTGCACTACAACATCCGATAACACTACTTGAAAAAATTTAAAACTTTTTTTTCCCACCAAACCCATTTGCACATATCCACAACCGTGGCACTCTAGGGCATAACAATGGGCTGGGATATTTCTTGAAAGATCTTGAGCCTCATCTTGAAAACAATTCAAAGAAGACTAAGCATGCAACACATTTCCATCAAACTTCATTTTTTTGGGTAATTTTTCAAACAGTTCACGTGGCCTATATTTTCTTCCATATTTTAAATAACTACTAGCCCAAGAACTTGCATCTCCAATGTCTCATAGGACAAAGAAATGAAAAAAAATGGTTTCATGTGAAGGAAGAGAGAAATATACAAAATCTTATAGAGCCATACGTGGGAAAACATGAGGCAATTTCAATGTATTAAATCTCTATACCTCATCAACTCAAATAAAAGATAAAGAAAAGGAAATGAACTTTCAATGTCTTGATCTATACAAAAACATCTTGAGATAAAAGATAAAGAATATAAAATGGAGTGGCAACCATTTTTTAACCAAAAAACGGTGTAACAAGGTTACAGTGCACGTAGCAAAGATAATTTCACAAACATTCCCTAACATTCCTCTAACATTTCCCCCCCTTAATTTTTCATTTCCTTAAGGGATGAGGAGATGAAATCTCTAATTGTCTTGAATTTGTCACGTGCAAGTGAATTTGTGAAGATATCTTCTTGTTCTTCAACTGTTAGAAAAAATTTGAAGTTGTATATTGTGCTTCAAGACATGATCGCGTATGAAATGTACATATACCTCAATGTGTTTTGTTATTTCATGAAAAATTGGATTGCGAAAAAGTTTGAGAACAACTTCATTGTCAAAATACATGGTGTTCAGTTTGACTTGTGGTATTCCAAGTCCTTCAAGTATGAGACGTAGCCAAATTGATTCACAGATAGCTTCTCCTACATAACGATACTCGGTTTTTATGGAAGAACGAGAAAAAAAGTGTTGTTTCTTACTTCCCCATGATATTGGTCCAGATCCCATAAAGAACACAAACCCTAAAGTAGATTTTCTGTCATCAATATTACCTACATGATCTGAATCCGAATATCCTGACAAGAAGAACTTGTCATTCTTCTTGTATGATCCATTGATCCTTTGAGATATCTAAAGATGCGCCTTGTTGCTTTCCAATGACTAACTTTGGGTTCCTGCATGAACTTGGATAGATAAATTACTATAAATCTGATCTCTGGTCTAGTGTAGGTCAAGTAAATGAGACTCCCAATCAAATGCCGATAGAGAGTGGCATTTACCTTAGGAGAAGGATCTGAATGAGATAACTACAATTTTTTCTCCATAGGTGTAGTAATTGGTTTGCAATCCATCATCCTAAATTTCTCGAGCGCTATCTTGGTATATTTCATCTGAGAAACAAAGATATGATTCTCTTTCTACCATAATTCAAATCCAAGACAATAGTGCATTAGCCCAAGATATGTCATGTCGAATGATCTATTAAGATATTTCTTTGTTGTATCGATCATGCTCACTAAAATTCCAGTGATGACTAGATTGTTGACATAGATAACGAATATAACAATCTCCCCCCTTGATTTTTGAGGTGAAGATTGGGATTGTATGGATTTATAACAAATCCATGTTATACGAGATGCTCATCAATTTTGATGTACCATGCCTGAGGTGCCTGTTTGAGGCCATACAAAGATTTCCTGAGTTTGCATGCCTTTTCTTCTTGACTAGGTACAGCATAACCCTGAGGTTGAGTCATATAGAATTCTTCTTTTAAATTTTTGTTCAGGAAGGCACTTTTCACATCCATCTAATGGAATTTCCAACCAAACTATGCAACTAGAGAAAAAATCATCATGATGGTTTTGATCCTAGTTGTGGGAGAAATGTGTCCTCATAGTCAATTCCTTATTTTTGTGCATAGCCCTTTTCTACTAATCTCACTTTATACTTGTCCAATGTCCCATCTACTTTGTACTTTTTTTTGAATATCCATTTGTATCCAATGGGTTTCTTCCCTGGTGGAAGATCGATAAGCTTTCAAGTTTTGTTTTTCCTTATTGAATGATATTTAGAATCCATGGAATCTTTCCAAGATTTTAACTGTAGGGCTTCCCGGACTGTAGAAGGCTCATCAGATTCAATAACTCTACTCATTAAAACAATGTTAACTTCTTCTCTTTCTTTACTGTGAGTCTGTGGTCTAGGGGTGGATGTATCTGGTAGATCATCCAATATTACATCTCGTAACTTGATAGTCTACCACTTAGGAATACACTGAACTGTTCCTGTGGGTTGTGGTTCTATCTGATCATCACCAGCATCCCCATCATCACTTTCATCATATTTGGGAACATCAGCTTCAATTTTTACAACTGGTGAATAATCTACATCAAGTGAGTATAGAGGAGGAGACTATGATTCCTTATTCTCAAATAACTCAACATCTCTGCTTGTGTAGACTCTCCTGGACTTTGGATCCATCAATTTGTACCCAAAATTTTCTTCACTATAGCCAATAAAAATGATTTTTTTGACTTCATGTCCAATTTATTTCTATTCTTCTTGGGTATATGCATAATTTATTTGCACTTGAATACTCTAAGGTGTTCAAAATATGGTTTACATTTTGACCAGACTTCATGTGGTGTTACTCTGTTCTAAAAATACACTACTGTCTTTGTTGCTTCTGCCTAGACTGTCTTTGCTAGTCCAGAGTTATCGACCATGCATCACACCATTTCCATGATATTACAATTTATTCTCTCAACAACACCACTCTGCTGCAGTGTGTGTGGAGGAGGAATTTGTCAACGAATCCCATGAGCTTGTAGGTAGTCTTTGAACTCATTACTGGTGAATTCCCCCACTTGATCTAAGTGGATAGTTATGATGTGATGACAAGTTTCCTTCTTAATAGCTACTTTGAACTTCTTGAAGGTTTCAAAATCTTAATTTTTCTTACAAAGACAAAAAATCCACATTTTTCTTGAATAGTCTTCAACACAAAGCATGAAGTACTGATATCAAGAATGAATCGATTGCATCAAACCACAAATATCGGCATGAACCAAATCAATCTTACCATGAGCTCGATATGTACTCTTCTTGAATGAAGCTCTACGTTGTTTTCCTACTAGGAAGTGAGGAAAATTTTCTATATCCTTCTGAAGAGATGTTAAACCATGTACCATATTATGCCGGAGAAGTGTCTCAAGATACTTGAAACTAACATAACCAAGTCTCTGATGACAAAAATGTGTAGAGGTAGAGTTATTAGCCACAAGTTGTTGATCATCTCTATGGAAAAAATCAAGTTGGAACATACGTTCCACATTAGAGGATTTTGCAACTATTTTTGAGCCTCATGATTTGTCTCGAATTAAACATGTTTTCTTACCAGCATGACTATTAAATTCAATTTTTAAGTTTTGATCAAGGAGTTGACTAACTGACAGTAGATTTTTAGTCAAGCTAGGGACATATAAGACATTTGATAGTCTATAGTTATGTGAACCAAGGGGTAGATAAATGTTCCCATTCCCCTGAATTATATATGAAGAATCATCATGCAATGAAACATGGTGTTTTGAATGCATGTCCCT
This sequence comes from Taxus chinensis, assembly GCA_019776745.2. NCBI lineage: Eukaryota > Viridiplantae > Streptophyta > Pinopsida > Cupressales > Taxaceae > Taxus > Taxus chinensis. The sequence goes on from CM034154.1 coordinate 619,936,560, forward strand.
CATTGAACTAAACTAGTATCTATGGCTGGTCATGTGTTGAGTGGCTCTCAAATCAACATACCATACATCACTAGATGACGTGGAAGTTCACTTGATCGAGCAGTGTACAAGTAGTCTTCATTATCTGACTATTCTTATTGCTCAACAATATTTCCTTGCTGATAGGTTTTTCTTTTCCAGTTACCATTTTTCTGCCCTTGATTGTATTTAGAATGTCCCTTGTGATATTTGTGTTGTGGAGGTCCATATTTTCTTGATGAATCTTTATTGTAAGTACTATACCAACAATCTTTTAAGTCATGTCCTCTTTTACAAATTGGAAATTTTTTCTTCTGTTGATTCTCCCCTTGATGTTGATGCTGATTTTGGGACTTTTGATAGGAATTACGTTTTTCTTTACCTTTTCTTTATATTTTAGATGTGAAGATTTTTTTTTCTCCTCTTCATCATCCTTATTATGCATAGCTTCCTCTTTCTGTAGTAGGTTTACTAGTTTGTCAAAACTAACTATCGTATCTGACAAGTTTAGTGTTGTTACAAAAATGTGGTAAGAAGAAGGGAGAGCTCTCAGAAAAATGGGAATGAGAGCTTCATCAGTGAGCATGTCTCCCTGGGCTATAAGTAAATCCTTCAACTCTGCAACTCTTCTCAAGAAAGCTTCTATTTTCTCATTTTTTTTGAAATTCAATGTGTCTAATTGAATCTGCAAATTCAGAATGTCATTCTTGTTTTTGGCCTCATATACTATGCTCAACTTATCCCATGCTTCTTTAGTTGTTTTGGCATCTTGAATGTAGGGTTTCACATCATCAGACACTCCAAACAAGATGATGATTTTGGCCTTCTGATCTGCTTTATCAGATTGTCATTATTGTGTTGTATCAGTAGTTGATCTGGTTAGAGTACAATTCACAATTGGCCAGATCTCTTCAAACACAAGTTGTGTCTTGATTTTTGTCTTCTAGGTAGCATAGTTGTTTCCTCTCAGTAGTATTGAATCTGTAAGAAAAAATTTAGGGGCATTGGTGCCCATTTTGTGAAAATCACTGACAGGGTTAGGCTCTTATCACTCCAAGTATAAGGTTAACGTACATGAAAGAATTCAATACATGATACCAAAACAGTACTAAAAGGGATCTATGTGGATATTGACACCAACTCAAATAAATATCCTCATACGCGTGCGTAACTTTGCTATATACTTGGATAATTTCTCAGTCTGGATTTATGTCGTGCGATCATTCACAAACAGATGGGATGGCTAGTAGTGTGTGCACTGCGACATTATTACTCCATGTCGATTTAAAGGGTCGATGCGTGGATGAAGTTATTGCAGCTATATTAGGTGTTAAGTGTAGTAGTAGTCCTGACGAATTTTCTCGTAAGTGCTTTCCAAAGGCACTGTATATACCGAACACTGGAAATGAGATCTAGGATCTCGTGAGTGTTTTTGAACCAAATTTTATTATTTTTGAGTACAATATTCTGCCAGTTTCTGAGAAGTTACAATTTTTTTGGTTGACTATGGCATCTTGCAAATTAGTACAATATAATGAAGTATACAATTACATTAAAAAACAATTTAAAAATTGAATGGACAATATGACCCTTTATGCCAAAAATTGCAAACAAATAGCTGAAAATGGAATTTTTGGTATAGTTCAGTTAGAAAAAGTTGCTCAAAATGAAAAAAAAAGAGGTCTAGGATAATTTTTTTCCCCTAAAATAGGTTTTTTCTCACTAAAATAAGATGTTTAGTTCAGGTTTTTACGATAAATGTACTGTCAAAGTTGGTAGTTTCTCCAATGTTTTCCACTAAACTCAATTGTTTAAAGAAAACAATGAAATGAGGTTGGAGTCAAACCCTTAGACCTATTCCACCTAAAGCATTTTCACTATCCACCTTGGTGTCTCAAGTGCTTTGCATATAAAATGAAGAAAATGGTATTTAATGAAGATAAAAATCGACTCACCTCTTGGAAACAGTGACTTGGCAGAGTTGAATGGATTCCACGTGGAGCTTGCGTGGAGGACGAGTATATGGTTTCCTTTTTTGCAGGATCTACATGTTTTAAGGAAAAAATGCCTTGTATTTGTTTTTTTTCCATTTTTATTTTTATTCAAGTTGTTTTGATTTATTTGCATGTGTATGTAATGTTGGCTGCTCTATATTATATGTGTAGGTCATGTGTTGGGGGATGGCTAGTTTATGGAGGTGGCTTGCTCAGTCTTAAGTCTCCCTTAAGCTTATCTCGAATGCCAAATAACCTCTCACGCCATTGTATGTGTATTCATCGTTGTTGTATTGGTCTTTGCTCTACGTTTTTATATTTTATCTGCTGCATTTTGAAATTTTCCCCACCATTTGTGCAGGACATACGGGATCTCATGAGGAGTATGGAGGTCACAGGAATGTTGGTGTGTGGACAACTCTATCCTCTGTGTTGTTTGTGTTGCAGGTTCCTATGGATGGCTTGGACTGAACATAAGTCACCAACGCATATTTTTGGGCTCAATCGGTCCAACAGAGGTGGCACGGCCTTTACAACGTTGGTCAGTGAAAACCTTAGCTCGATCTTTAATAGATGAAAATCAATTCACCAATAAATCATCTCGGTGGAAAGGCCCTGATCCAATGCAAAAGACCAATCAATGTAACTCATTCTTTGATGCTAGAAGCAACTTGGTGTGAGCCCGGTTCAATGCAAACAACTCGGTCAAGGGAGCTTGACCTGTAAAGTTTCCTCCAAATGCAGAGGTATGCTAACAATAATAGAAACTATATTGCTTCTCTCAATTAGAGACAAAACCCCTGATGGGGAATATATATATATATATATATATATATTATAATATTTTGAATATGATTAACTTCCAGGGAGGAAATTTTCCTCTTGCAGAGGGCAGCAAGGCAAAAACCAATTTGCTTTACATTTACCTAGAGATCGAATAGGAGGTTGTGGGACTGTAGGGAGTTCTAGGAAGATGCAGGAGGCAACACTAGGTCTCCTATGAAGCAGATTTCTTCTCCAAAACTTTTCCTTCCTCTGCAATCTCTCTCTAACCTTATCTAGAGATGTAACCAGCTCTGGCACCAAATGTAATTTCACAAACAGGGATGAAATCTTGTATAATTTTCTTAATGTGAAATCAATCCAAAATACACAGGTGCAGGCTACAATATATATAAGTATTACACAACCAGATACAAACAATAAAGGATGTTGCATAGGTACACCCATGAATTAATACAAACAATAATATTGTTAAAACAATATAACAACACTCGTCGTGTTTGAATAAAAACAATAAGATGGTTATGATTAAATAAAACCATATAACATTTAATAAATAAACCAAATATTAATCAATGTATAATTAAAATAAGGTAATAATATTTTTACCCTAACATCATAGCTCAGAAGCATAATAAACAAAATCAATACATCTAGACAAAAGTCATGAATACAATGCCTCCTATTACTCAATATTTTCATTTTTCTTCTACATACAAAACACAAACCAACTAAATGTAGTAGTTCCTTCCTCTTAGAGACATTGAACCCGCTTTAGATGCAGTAACAAATTTTGATCAATGAATTTGTGTATAGTAAAATGAGGATATTTTAGGATACAAATTTGTCTCTGTGTACAAGGTTGTTCCAACCCATAGTGGAGCTGATTTTTGGATGGCTATAGTTGGAGCTCCATTTATCACATCTCGCCACAACATTATGTTTACATACACTTGCTGCGACCATGGAATTACTATTAACTTTACAACTTTAACTTGTGTTTTACTATGTTTTACGCCTCAAGTCTCAAATAAAGTGTTTGTGTTATTCTAAAATGGATGTGACACGTCTAAAATGCCTCTCATGATGTGTCACTCTACTTGATACTTGATGGATATTTTTAACTTGTAGCATTGAAATCACATACTCAATGCCTCCACTCAACCACCTGCCCATGCATCCCCATTTTTTTTCTTTTCTATTATTATTATTTATTGTTTGTTTGTTGGGATCTACATTTCCCTTACCTTATGATAGCATTGTAATCAATACAACACAACACAAAATCTGAAAGGGTACATAGGTAAGAAATTCAATAATGACACATGTCGTTTAAAAAAACAACTTATTAGTAAAACGTGGCCACCAAGAAGCAAACTAATTTTGGTAATACCTTTATTTTAATGTTCTATGAAGATTGGTAGTTAATTATATTTTACTGTATTACTCAATTAGTATTTTCCTTTATAGTATTTCCTAATCTCAAGATTTTAATATTCATGATTTATAATTTCAATGTCTTATGTTCGTGGGTTCCCAATAGTATTTGAAATAAAGATGACACATAAAACCCAAACGCAAAACTAATGGTCCACAAGACATATTACTACATATTTACAACTGTATCTCATCACAAGACCTCTAATTCGACCATGGAAAGATAACAAGTAGTTGACATAACAAATAATTTCTAGAGTAGAATGCACATTGAATGATAATATTCAGTAAGGAATGGAGCGATGGAGCAATGAGGGTTTTGTTAGCGTTGTTTCTAAGGTATTGGTTGTAGAATGTATATTGTCTACCGTGAAACTAATTGTTGAAGTTCCTACTGACCATCATGTTGCCTATCCTAAAAATGATAAGGGTTCTCCTAAACTTGGAAACTAGATGAATATTCTCAAATTACCACTTGACAAACATGTGGGTCTTCAATCACCCTCCACTATGTAAACACATTATTTATTCAAAAGTGCTAAGGAAAAAGAGGGGGTGACCCACATCCATGTACCAAATGGATGTTTGTATCGAGAAATAGAAAAAGCAAATTTTGTGCTTGTTGGTAAGTTTCTGGGATCTCGACCCAGTATTGATGTTATCAGGAAATGGACTTTGAGAAGCTAGCAACCTAAAGGTGATTTGGTTATCGCATCCATGCCTCGAGGTTTCTTCCTTTCCAAATTTAATGAACAACTAGATCTTGAATTGGTTATTTTTGGAGGACCTTGGTGCATGGGTAATATGGGTCATTTTTTAAAATGATGATACCTAGGTTTTGATCCAAATACTAACAATATTCACACTATACCTATTTGATGTAAACTACCTATTCTTCCACTTTAGTAATGGGATGATGATATCTTGTTGTATGTTGCTAGATCTATTGGATCTCCAATTGGATTAGATGGGCCTACAAGAAACATATCTAGGCTTGCATTTGATAGATTTTGAATCTCCTAAGAAATGGAGCAAGAACTTCTTGAACACATTATTCTTTAGTCCATGTTGGGACCATGGAAATAGAGGATTTAATATGAAACTTTTCATTTGAGATACAAAAAGTGTCAGAAGTTAGGACATTTCACTAGGAAATGTCCTATTCTAAAAGGTACTATAAACTAGAATAAGGAAGAAGATTGGTCTTAGGATATGATGATTAACAAAAATAATAAAGAATTTGTTGGAATATCATAATCACAGCAAGAGAATAAGGATAGAGATTCCACAGAGTTCAATCCTGATCCGGCTAAGGAGAAAAATAAAAAAGAAATGAAAAATATTATTCTTAATCCACCATATCTAAAGTATACGAGGAAAAAAAGGGTTTTCAAACCCCTATAAGTTGACCACTGGCATGCAAAAATATTTGGTGTCCTAAGACTCCTACTCTCGAACAAGAGAGAGGGGATTCAAAAGACCAAGGTAGGAAGGAGCTGCAAAATCCAATAAAAGTAAGTAAGAAGGTGGACGAGAAAAGCTCTAACGTTATTATTAATCTTATTTCTAATGATCTTATTCATATGGAAAATATGAAAATAGATCAAATAGATTTTTCTACCTAGGAAACCTTAAAGAATGTTGAACAACCACTAAACAACATTCTAATGGAATCTGAGAAGCATGAATTATCATCGAAGATTAATATACTCGATGATCTTCTTGATCTCATAATAGACGATAAATATGATAATAAAGAGAATAAGACACTGGACAGATACTTAGAGGATCATAATATATCTTTGGATTTTCATATTCTTAACTTTTTGGCAAGTGAACAACTTCTATTCAATGGCAGAGCAACAGATTTGTAAATGAATGATGAGCATGAGCTAAGTGAAAATGAGGAGGGGGAATTAACCCTGTTATCATCAAATGTACTCTCTAATTTTTATACGGATTTGAGAAATGACTTTATTGAAGTCAAAACAAAAAAGAGAAGAATGAAAGGATTTGAGGGGGTTCTTGATACCCTATATAATGATAAAAAGAAGAAAGTAGGAAACTGGAAGGCTTCCACCTCTAGGATAACCAAATCTTCTACAATAAGGGTAGTAGATATTAGAGGCAGGAACAAAAAATGAAGGCCTTCAAAAGAAGGAGCTAAGAAAAAAATAAAATGAAAAAGATATTGCAGATGGGACTCGAAGCCAATTGAACCATCCAGAAAATGATTCCCCTATATTTTATAGATGACGATAATCTCTTGGAATATTAAAGGGTTGAATGGAGGTCTTAAGCAAAGGATGCTCAAATAATTAAGAAAATCTAGTAGACTTGGAATATTGATATTGCAAAAAACTAAAATTAAATCCAATGTTCTTGAGAGCTATAAAAAGGCCTTTTGGGTACTTCTGATTTTGATGTTGTTTACTCTCAAGGAGTGTCAGGAGGAGTGGCTATTTTTTGGTATAAGAATTTACTTACTGTTAAGATGATATTTTCTTATAAAAATCACTTAGCTGTCAAATTTCAAGCTTTGGATAATGATTTGACTTGGATCCTCTCAAATATATGCGCTTAACTCTGTTGTTAGAAGAAGGAAAAATTACGAGGACTTAAAAAAAATTAGAAGTAGATATGGGAATGATAATTGGTTGGTTATGGGATATTTCAACTCCCCTCTCAACCCTGGTGAAGAAAAGCGGGTAATTTAGATTTTTCTACTAGCATGGATTATTTTGTTGAATTTTTCTCCTCTTTAAATTTTATGGATATTGAAATTCATCAAAGTCAGTTTACCTAGACAAATAGAAGAGTTGGGAATGATATGATCCATGTTATATTAGATAGATTTCTTATATCTACTAACTGGATTCTACAACAGGAATTTCATTTGTCCTCACTTCCTAGAATTGTATTTGACCATAATCCTATTGTGCTAAATTTTCTGAACTAGTCCAAGCCTTCTCATTCTTCTTTCAAATTTGAAAAGATGTGATTAGATCATGAAGAAATTAAAAACATGATTAAATAGTGTTGGAACTGGGATGGAGATGGAACCACTCAATTCAAACTGGTTTACAAATTAAAAAATGTTTAAAAGTAGGTTAAAAATTGGAATAAATAGGTTTTTGGCAATATTTTTGAAAAGGAATTAAAACCACAGATTCAGGATCTTGAACTGAATGTTTCCACTGAAGGAATGGACTCTACTAATAATATTTTAGAAAAGAAACTTCTATCTGATTTTCATAGTATTTTTAGCAGAGAGGAAACCCGATTGGACACTCAAGTCGAGGGTGATTTGGCTGAAAGAGGGTGATAGAAATACTACATTCTTTCATATGAGTACCCTCAAACATAAAGCCTTCAATAGAATTATAGAGGTTTCAAAAGAAAATGGAACTGTAACCAAGGATTAGAATCACATCATAGCTAAATCTCTTAGATTCTATGAAAAAATGTTAATAGAAACTAATGCTTACAATGAAGAAGTGACGTCTTTCCTCTTAGATGTCATTCCTGGGAACATTATTGCAAAAGATAAATTTAGGATTCATTCCAAGCTTTTAACAATATAGGAGATTCAAAAAATTGTGTTTTCTCTTGAAGGGGACAAGGCACCTGATCTGGATGGATTCTCTGCAAAACTTTTTCAGAAATTTTGGGATATCTATTCAGAATATTTACTCAAGTCAGTTAATTAATTTTACAGAATAGGTGGCCTTCTTAAAGAGCTGAATAACACACATATTGTGCTTTCTCCTTAAAATATGGATGCCAAATACTTTAAGGACTTCCAACCTATTAGTCTGGTAAATGTGGTATATAAAATATTTACCAAGATTATTGCTTCTAGAATCCACTGTGTTCTTTCTTATTTAATATCAAAGTAGCAAAGTGGGTTCATGAAAGGGAGAATTATACAAGACAGAGTGATTATGGTTCATGAAACTATACATTCCATGGATAAAAACAAGAAAGTATGTATGGAAATCAAGATGGATATGAATAAGGAATTTAATAGGGTTTTTTTGTATTTCCTTGATAACATCCTCAAAATATTTAGGTTTCAGCATAAATTGAGGAAGATTATTAAGACATGCCTCTCGACGACTAGATTCTCAGTTGTTGTCAATGGAACTCAGGTGGGTTTTTTTACCAACAATAGGGGCATAAGACAGGGAGATCCGACATCCCCTCTTATTTTCATTCTTAAGGATTATAGTATTAGTAGATCTATTGCTAATGCTATTAATGTATGTATTTTGCAAGGAGTTAGACCCACTTCTACAAATCAAACAACCTCACATCAACAATTTTTTGATGATACAATTTTATTGCTAATGACATATATCCTTCAAGCTAAATCTATAAAGACTATTCTGAAATTTTCTGAGACTGCATCAGGGAAACAATTTAATTTTGATAAAAGCTCCATTTATTTATTTAATACTCCTTTAGAAAGAGACAAAATAAATGCTCTTATCTTGGGTTGCAAAATCAACTCCTTACCTACTATATACCTGAGACTGCATCTTGGGACCAATAAAATTGATATGGGTATGTGGAATGCATTATTAGATAGATTTCAGAGGAAATTAGAAAGGTGGATGTGTGTTATTATTTCTAATGCTGGAAAATTCTTACTTATTAAAAGCACACTACAAAACTTACCCGTATATATTATGTCTATGTTCATAATTCCTACAACAATTGTATACAAAATAGAAAAGATTCAAAAACACTTTCTTTGTAAGGGAACTGAAGAAATATTAAGATACCATTTGGTGCCCTGGGATAAAGTCTATACACCTAAGAAAATTGGGGGCCTAGGTATCAAGGACATTAAAAAAATGAATATTGCATTAATTACTAAGATGGGATGGATAATGTTAAAGGAGGACCAACCTTGGGTTGAGCTAATCAGAGCTTAATATCTAGCTCAACACAATGTGAAATCATTCCTTTATGAGGAACAACTTCACAATGGTTTTTTTGGGGAACAATTTGATCCAAATGAGAAAATTTATCATGCAAGGATGTCGATGGAAAATGGGAAATGGTAGGGAAATTCAATTTTGGAGGTACAGTTGGACCAATTTTAGTTTGAAGGATAGATTTGAATCCATTACGGATATCTTAACTGAAAAGTATGGCACTAAAGTCAAAGACTATATTGATATAGAGGGGAATAGAAGAAAATGGAAATAACTTAGTGTGGATTAGGTACATTTTAATCCTCTTGTTTCCTATCTTCAAGAACAACTCGACATTATACCTCTAAATCAAACTGAAGCCAAGGATGAATTGATGTGGATTAATTCTTTTGATGGTGAGTATACTGTCAAATTTGGTTACAATTCCTTTTTTGAAAATGTTGAATGTGACTTTAAGTGGAGTAAGATTTGGATGTGTATTGTAACTCCTAAAGTTAATATATATTTTTGGCTTATTTTAAAATGAAAAATTCTTACTAATGATAATTTAATAAAAAGTGGATTTATAATGCAAAATATGTGTTACATATGTAAAGAGGAGGTTGAGGATATTAAACACCTGCTATTACATTGTAATTTTCCTTTGAAGCTTTCGAGTATCATCTTCTCAAGGTTTAATATATGCTAGACCTTCCCAAATGAGCTCCCACTGACTTGGAAACAATGGGATACCCCCTTACAACATTGCATTTTCTTAAGGCTTTGGAAGCTGATCTTACCACATGCCTTTTGGAGACTACAAAAAACTAGGAATCAGATTATTTTAAGGGAAAATAGATAGGTTTGTAAAAATATTTTCCATAAAAATGTCATTGTTGTCAAAGATAATATTGATAGATTTAGACATCCAAAAACAATTAATATCCTAAAAATGAAGAATCCATTCTCTCAAATTGGAAAATTGATATTGGAAGTCTTCAGAGACAAGGAAAATCAAACATTGAGAGGTCTTTAATACATTGAATTCCTCCTCCCAATTCTTGGTACAAGATTAAATTTGATGGAGCCTTCAAGGAAAACCCAGGCATTGCAGTTACAGCTGGAATACTAAGATATCCTAAAGGTTTTTTAATTGTTACATTTGTTGGTAGAATGGGGCATCAGATAAATCATTATGTTGAAGCTTTGTCATCTCTTTGGGGTTTAAGAATTGTTAAATAATGTAACATTTTGAACATTATAATTTAATGGGAATCAATGAATATCATCAAAAATTTAAAACAAACTTACCCCCTTAGTTGGACAGTACAAGATTTTATTCATGAATCTACAAATATTTTTCAATATTTCAATAATTACAAAATACTTCACACTTATAGAGAAAGGAATAGAGTTGTAGACTCTTTATCCAATAATGGAATTAATAAAAATTTTACCACTTGATTTAATGATGATAATATTCCTATCGAAGTACAAAAATCCATTCTTAGTGACAAGTTTGAGATATTACTTGCTATCCAAAATCCTTAATGAGATCTTCCCCACTTTATTGGGAATGACACCTATCCCACGTAGGAACAGTACTAGTACTTTTTTCCATTTTCCTACAAACACTTTATGGGTATGTAGTGATATGGTTAATAAGTGGTTTGAGGATGAAAGAATCACCATTTTAAACGGTTGCAAGAATTTTGAACACATAATAAAAATCATGGGGGGAGATCGATGTCAAATAGAACCTAACTGCGATATGAATTGGACAGAGGATGCAGTTTTTTAGAATGTTTTATAGTTGGGAGGGGTTTCAAACCTCATTGAGAATATTAAAGGTTATGATCAAAATATTTCCTTACAATTTGACATCAATTGGAAAAAGATAAAAATGAAGTATGGTGTGCATGTTATTCAGATCATAGAGGAGATGGTCACTGAAGTTAATAGTTTTGTTGGTATCCAAATTCATTCTCCTTTTCAAGTTGAGCAGTAACACAGATTTGACAGGGATCTTAGGGGCATATAGATCACAGTGTGTGTCATTTTGTAGCCGGGGATGATATTTGACTTACCCTTTGTTACTCATATTTGTGGAGAGATGGATAACACCTTCAAGAGGATTTGACTTGTCCTCACTACTTTAGGTTGTGCCTCTTCAACCAGGGTGAGAGGACCCTTAGTGTAACCTCTATTTGGTGAAGGAGATGGATATATCCTTCTTTTGCACAAATTCTATGAAGATAACCTTGGGAAAATATGGTCAATGCTCCATGATCTAACTCTTAAGAGTTGTCACTTCTAAATGATGGAGATAATTTCAAGACAAGGCTAAGGTTACTAAAGACATTAAGAAATCTTGATTGTTCTAAATATTTTTGCGAGTAGATTTTGTTCCTTTATTGAAACACAGGGAAAATAGGGGTAGTTCAGGGTGGATCAATGGTTTTTAAATTATTTTGGTGGGAGATGAAGTAGGATAAAGTTGATTATAATAGATCTTCGGAGGGACTTTACAACAATGAACAACTTCAACAACAGAAATCTTCAGAACAGTTAAGACATTCCTTCAACCAAAAGGTGTTTTTTAATGGAGGCCCAAATCAGAACATTTTCACATAATATTTGAGACTCCAACACGAAGGATTGAATTGAAAGAATAAAGTAAACACTAAAGTCTCTGATTAATCATGCCTAAGGTACACCTGAAGACTTACAGACAATCTTTATCAAAAAATGACAGAGAATTGATTTTAAATTTGTTTATCTCATCCAAGATGATGGCTCTTCTTGAAATGAAACTGAAAATACCATTAGACTATCACAACGATGAGATCCTGTGTGAATTTAGAAAAAAATCAATGTAAAATTGCAATATGAACAAAAGAAACTATTTGCAGACATTATGAAACAAAGAAGACACAAAATTGCTAGAGATTAGACACAAATTAATTCCAAAATTGCTTAGATTCATCAGCAGGGGAAAGCTTCCAGAGAAATCTTAGTGCTTGTCAATGGCTATACATTTACAACCAACTTGACATGATAGAAAATATAACACAGAAAGAAAATAAAAGGTAATCTCACCTTTGGTCTCACCTTTTGTTTTCATTTGCATTACATCAACCAAAATTGTGCCCCTCTATTCCTTTGGTGCATTCTTGGGAGTGTCAACACTCTCAATGTTGCGCCTCTTAATGTTGCACCTCTCTAAAGTGCGTTATAGGAGTTGAAAACATAGTGTTGACACCCCAAAAGCCGCACCATTACGCAAATCCTATCGTGTCGACATCCACTTAAGTGCGCCATTGAAAAAGTTGGTGGCACATTTATTGCCCTTTTTTCTATATATAGGTGCATCCAACCTGTCATTTTTAAAATTCAAAAAATGTGAAAAATTTATTCCTCTGTACATGTCAGCCCCACATGTTGCCATTTGTCACGTTTGTGGTCCCCACATCATCTCCTTTATCGTTATATATTCCTGGTAAGTGGCCCTTGCTCTTCTTATGGATTTGTTATATTTTTTATGTTGAGCTAGGTGATTAGGGTTAAATGATGAAGAAAATGAATCTAGAAGAAAGCGATAGCCCCATTTGCAAACCCAACAACTCAAACTCATTTGTCTCTTTTTTCCTGATTTGCTAAGTTTTCCCTCCTAGACATCAAAATTTGAACCAAAAGAGTGAAAATCATAAAATTTTTGCAAACAACCCACTATTTTTCCTTCGGCGCAAGCTTCATTCTTGTTACATCAAACATAGTCGCACCATAGGCGCACTGTCCCTACATGTGGCATACACGTTCTCCGTGCCTTATAAACATTGCAAAATTCCTTAGGCATAAATTCTAGTGCCAAAGCAACTACAACGACACTGCGTGTTGTGCAAACCTTTCCCGTGCCACGCAAACTAAACCACTTGGCGCACCTCACTCTAATGCAGCATCCACCAAATCTCTGCCAATGGTGCATCCTGGTACTCTATTACACCAACCATATTTGTGCCTCACTAAAAGAATTCCAATGGCGCAGGCACACATCCCTTGACACCAACATCTAAATGTTGTGTGTAGCCTTTCTGCGCCCTGTACCCCTTTTGGTGTTGTTTTATCCCCTGGAACACTTTCCCAAAGTGTACCTTACTTTCCTAAGTCCCTACAGCCTACAGTAAAGCTACGCCTTGCCCCCAGAGGCTCATAAATTGCTAACTTTTAATTCTGTAAGCTTTGATGGATGACTTAACAGCTAACATGGGTCTTCTACGATGGACTTCCCTAATTCTTCTTGCAGATCAACAACTGAACTCAGATTCACACATGTCTTCATCGAGTAAGAAGCCAACCAAGTCCAAGGGTAAAGCTAGGCTAACAGAAGAAGAAATGAAATATAAATACTAGAGGGTTAGGATGCTTGAATCTCTTGCAGAGTGTGATCTTGAGATCAGAGATTTAGAACTTGGGCACATTGACATGGAGGACTTCTGGGCTAGAACCAAGAAGGTCATAGGCAGCCCGTGGATGGATAAATTGGTTTGTAGTGGTTTGCACTTTGTTGTAGGGATCACAGTAAGCACAATCAACAATGACTTCATGATGTTGGTGGGCTGTTGTTATAATAAGGACACAAGATGTGTCAAAAATGAGAAGGGCGAGGTAATAATAAACCTCACAACCTAGAATTTTGAGATCATGTTGGCTATCCCTCAGCACTGACATTTTGTAGCAGTAAGCTAGAAATATTGCATGAAGACATGGACTGAAATATTGCAGTAAGCTAGAAATATTCTTAAGAAGGTGACAAGCAGGTGGCCACAAGTCATTCATCACAGTGAATTTTCAAAGGATTTGAGTGACACCATCACCTTCCTGAGGGTTTTTGGGCTCCCCGATGCCCATTAATTTCACAAGTGGATGCTCAGGTATTTAGAAACAATGAGTAAAAATGTTCTTGATCAATGTTTTGAATGGGGAGAGATTATCAGCAGCACAATCTCAGAGAAACTTCAATAACTTTCAACAACTGGGAGGTTCTATATGAACTCCTATGTGGTATATGTTTCTACCTGAGAGAGGGACTACCTAGTGATGAATTAGTATGGAGTATTTCCCTAGGTCAAAATATACAAATACTATCCAGAATTAAGACTGGAGAATAACATAGCCCAATTCAGTAAAGTCAACGACGTCTTCTTCTATAGCTTCATCTACCTCTTGAGGCCCAACATGACTTACGGTCAGACGACCAAAAGTGTGGTCACCACCACAGAGAAGTGGGGAGAATTATTCATGCAATTCCCCACTTTCACCTATCTCAGAGCCGCTAACTTCTTGGGGGAGCCCACCAATTTACCGAGGTATGCGGGACCCAAGCTAATCCTATTGGAGCTGTCTAGATAGATCATCACATACCATGAGAAGTGTTTAACAAGGAAGAAGGGTGGAACTCCATTCCCCCTCATAGTGGGCGGTACACCTGCACTTCACAGAGTATAGCCCGAGAGATGTTTGCAGAGCTTGAATTTCTCAATTTGAAGCATAATTTCTTGGCAAGGCCAAGCTTTGATTCTCGTGACTGCCTGCCAAGGGCAAAGATCGATCCAATTCATGTCCCTCAGATTGAATATATCTACATCGATCTATATCATGAAGTTGAGCTCAAACAAAAGTATCAATCCCGCATGGCCCTGGAAGAGATCATTCAATATGGTGTGGCTATTATCCCAAAGGATTTCTAAGCAACTGATCAAGAATTTGATCAGGTTTATCTAGACACGGATGGGGACCATTGGCAATTTTCCAAAATTGATAGAAACAAGGACCCTCAGACTATCAATGAAAGGGTCAAGGGCACTCTGCAGTGCACCGAGAATTGGTGCAAGAAAAATGGTGTCATATACCTGGGTAAGTGCACCAAGTTGGGGGACAATTAAGTGGACATCAAATCCTGAATTTTACATTAAAAACAACAAAACATAAAATTTAGTCTTCCGTGGACTTGAACCATGCCAAAAATTAAAAACTATGTCATAAAAATGGTACCATTGCATAGGGGAGACTATTAGCTTTGTAGAAATACTGATTTTAAAGTGAATAGAAGAGGATAAATATCATTTTATAATTTTTTACTAATAGTAGGTCTTTAAGACACTTTTTCCTGTGAATGTTTATGTCTACGTTTAAGACTGCAAAATTTGTTTCACTTATCAGAATGTGATAAAACTTATACCATCCGAACCGTGGTGAAATTATATACATGTTAGAAAAAAAATATTTGATTTTAATAATTTTTTGATGAAGTTATGGCGGGCAAACGGAAAGTGCTTTGTTTTCTTTATGTTTTCATACCACTTTCACGGAAAAAATCATAAAAAATAAAATATTACTCAAAAAAATACAAAATAAAATCCATCCCAAGATAGATAGTGGCATATAAATTCTCACCAAAGGAAAAAAATATATATCAATTTTTGGTCATCCAAATTGTGGGCAAACAGACTATAATCTTATCAGCGTTTTAAAAAAAAAAATACCAAGTCATTGAATTTTGAGTGTTTAATATATCTAATCTTGTCCATTTTTTACAAAAATTAGTATTTTAGAAACTAGATTCCGGATGCTATGATTTATATTAATATAATTTTGTATAATTTTGAGTGTATGTATTGCTAATAATCCCTACAAGTTGATATTATGTTGTTATTTGCAATATGATGTCCACGGATGACCCTATATTTGTCCATCAACTTCCTGCACTTACCCACCTTGGGGTAGACTTTACCACGTCTCCCTTGGGCGATGCACCCACCAGGATGAAACACCTGCTTAAAGGCGAAGGAAAATATATAGAATGGGAGGCAAGAACTGCCCAGAAAGAAGTCCCTGAGAGCCCCCCTTCCACTACTAAGGAACAAGTTGTGGACTTAGTGTCCCCAAGAAGAGAAGAAGTGGCTATTGCTCCAACGAACACATCCACTCAGGATGTCATCACTGCTATAACTGATGAGGTACCAACTATCCCCTCTCTTGCTCCTCCTTCCCCTCCTCATGTCACTCAACCAACCACTCCTTTGGTTGTGTCTTCTCCCCCATCTTCTACTGTTCCCCCTTCCCCTTCCTCCATCTTCTCTTCCCTCATGGATCTATCCCCCAACATTTCTTCCCTTATCTCATAGATCCCTTCCATCACCGCAGTTCCCTCTCTTGCAATGACTCCTAACCTCGTGAGCATTGGAGTGTTGGCCTCTTTCTCAATGCCACCACCAAGTGTCTCAACACATTTCCCCATGTCCACTGTAGTTTCTCCTCCTTCCACCCCTGTTTCATCCTCTTCCTCTGGTCCCACTCCCTTAAGTATAGAATGGATCCGCGAACACCTGAGCCAACACAAGAGGAAAGTCCCTATTACACCTATGGACTTCTCTGTTATTCTAGCTAAAGGGCCTAAGAAGCAAAAGGCTATAAACCACTTCTCTCAAAGTGCTTCAGGTGAAAGGGTGATGGAGATCACGTACCCTAATCTCACACAGGAGAAAGAAGTTTTGTCTCCTATAGATTTTACAATGACTCCAGTCAAAATGGGAACATCATCAGAGATCCTGCAAGGAGAGGCCTTATCTGTAGTGGATGCCCTTTGCAAGAAGCTTTAAGAAGAAAAGGAAGAGAAGAGAACATTAAAAGAGAAAAACAAGCATCTTCTCCAAGCCCTGCAAAAGATGGGAAATACCCCTCCTATGACTGTCATCGACCCTCTTAAAGTTCTTAGTTAGGAGAAGATAAATTAGTACGTCAAGATCGGCGAGCAAGGTATATCAGTGTCTTCCTGGAGAGAGCAGATCCTCAAAGATAGTGAGGAAGTAATTACAAAGTTCACATAGCTCTATCAAAATATAGATCAAGTGAAAAAGGAACTCCAAGCACTAGTAGGGCCTATCTCTGAAGAGTTGGACCATGCCAAGTTGCAACACGAAACATTCCAGAAGATGCTTGACTACCTAGCCGATGACTTGGTGAAATTCGTTGTCTTTGATCACCCGTGAACACCCAATAAAGTCCTTGCTACTTTATACTATCGGGTTGACCAAATGGAGTTTTTCTTGGAAAATATAGAAAAAATCAAGGAGGAGGCCTTGGATGCCATGCATCAAAAGGAGCAGATCATCTTAAGAATGTCTCCAGGGTTGCTCGGTGCATCATATGTCTTGAGGAAGGAAAATGATACTATTTGGATTTTTAAGGAAATCGCATCGCAGGGTTTAGCATCATAGGCCACTTTTGATATAGAATCTATCAATAACATTCTGGCATACCACGAATTTGTTGGATACCTGATGGAGGTAGGCAAAGAATACTTCAAACTCCTGGAAAGACTCAGAGATGAATGGGAAACTTGCGAAGTCATCGAGGATCATACCAAGGGTCCCACTCAAGATCAACTTCAAGTGATGGTAAGCAAGTTCATGGAGTATCGGGCTCAATTTCACATTACCTCTCCCAAGTAGAAGAAAGACACTCCTTTCAAGCCAAGGGATGACGATGAATATGCTCCTTCCTCTTGGTATTAATACCATTTTTGTAAAATTATTTACAAGTATGTTGGCACAAATGATGGCATCATCCATGTTGCACCATGGGATGTTGTCATCCACCAAATTGCCCCAAAGTCAACATTTGACTTTTAGATATTTTATAAATAGTTATTGGATCCTTTTTGTCTTCTTTCTCCTTCTCCTTCTATAAATACTTGAATACTTGTAGTATTCAAGGGTGGGAATTTTTTAGATGAAAAATAGAAGTGAGAAGAAAAAGGCTTTTTAATTTTTTGTAACAAAAAATATTAATACAAAAATTAAGACTTTGTGTTGAATGGATGTGTTATATACATTAGATCTTTCTTAAGTTAGATCTATGTTGCTTTTCTGTTAGATCAATCTCTAATTTTTTGTCATTTGTTCATCGGTATTGCTTTGTTCGTTTATGCGAGTAAGTTTGGCTCTGTTTACTACTAGCCCAAAGCATAAACCCTGTGACCTTTCTATCTTGGAATTCATTTCTTTTCTTCCTTCAGATCTATCCTTCCTCCATTCTATCCCTCCTACCCTTCTGTTCACAGTCAGAAATACCACTACTGGGATGAGATCCCAAACCCCTGAAGTTAGAATAGTGTAGATCTTCATAGATTCCTACTTTATAGAATAGCAATAAACCAGTTTCTCTTTGTTGTCTCAAAGAAGGGCTTTGTCCTACACATTGTTGGCTTGTCTATCCATACATCTACCCACCTGACAGATTTTCAGACTAACGATTTTCCCCCCAAAAGAGAAGAATATTGGAGGTACCTTTTCTTTTTACTAATTTGTTTTAGACAACGAATTTTAACAAATTCAAATCTGAAATCTACCAGGTGGACCAATTGTGAATTGATCATGTTTCTTGGGCTCTCGACTAATGACTAAGATGTCATGCCACAACTTTTTCAGGAGTCCTTTTAATCATTTTGATTTTGTCACATGAGAAATCCCCTTTTTAATCATTTTTTGGAGCCTCTGCATAGCTGGACTTGACAGGTCATCCCTTTTTGCTCTTGAAGCCATGCCCTTTTCACCTTTTGTGCCTGCACTTTCATCATTTCATCCTTTTTTCCTCTGCCATTTCTTCCCCGCATCCATTTCCTTTGGTAATTCCTATTTCTTCGAGTGCCTGAGTAATTCCCTCTTCAAAATATCAGCCTTAATGATCCTTGGACTCATATTTTAAGTTTTAAATCCATTCAATGGCACCTTACCAACAAAGAAAAAAAATAATTTCATCAAAGAATGATGAAAAAAGTGCATATTCACATCTCCAAGATTCTTGGAGAAAAAATGGTGGTAAAAATAGGTGAAATGCACAGCCATTGATCTTGCCCCTTTTCCACTTTATATCGTATCCATCCACATGTTTCCTTGGTGCAACTGCAAAGGAGAAGCACAAAGGAAAGTCTCAAACAAGCGTGATCCTTCCACGTACCCTGGGCCCAAGAGAAACACCTTTTTGGCTTTTGAAAAGTCCCAGTGAAAAAAGGAGCCAGTGGGAGCCTCCACATGTCTCAATGGCATATTTTGAGATGGTCCCCAAAAGTAGAGACTCCCAACAAGCATAGGCTCAACATGTGTCTCAGTCCAGTAGAGTCTGTTAAAAATTTGAAGGTTCAGTGAAAGGCGATATGTGTCTAAGGTCCAAGAAAAAAGGAAGAGTGAACGAAAGCCTCCAAGTGTCCTCCTGTTGCTTCTTTAAAATAAAACTCAGGGGCTAGTCCCCAAACATGCGCGGTCCCTCCACGTGTCCCACGCACTTTTAGGAAGTTGCTTCAAAATTCTAAGGGAAGGCCTGGTAGAAGCCTCCACGTGTCTTTATGGTGCAACTTCAAGATGGTCCCCAAGAGTGGAGACCCTAAAAAAGCATTGTCTCACCATGTTTCCATGCTCCACCAAAACTGTATCGGCTACATGAAACATTTGTCTAAGTCTGGGAAAAGTAGTGGAATCCTCCATGTGTCCCCCTAGCGTAACTCCAAGGCTAAACCAAAAGGTGAATTTTCAAATGAGCTTCGTTTCTCCACATGGATATGTTTTGGGTTAAAGCGAGCCATAAAGTTTTTAGAGTGCCCCGCTAAGCTGCAGCCAACCAAAAAGGGCCATGTTTATATTGATACAAATATGAAAATTTTGACTGGAAAAACTCACCCGTCAAACCGTAAAAATGCAGGAAAACCACCATTTGAACCCGGTGATGAATTTTTCTTCAAGGAAAGAGAATTTGGAAATGTTATAAGTTTCAAACATGATCCTCTGAGCTACATCCAATCATGTTTCCTTAGGTATTTGGGGAAAAAAATGACAAGGACAACAACACGTGACTACGAAAAAATGGAAGGAATGGAAAAACCTGAGTTTTACTCCCAATTTACAGACTCCTTCAGATGGACAGAGAAACGAAAAACAAATTCTGGACCTTTAAGTGATCTTCGACCAATAAAGGGACTAATTATGAAAACCAAATGGAGGAAAAAGTCTTCAAGCACCAACACGGGGAGACAGAAAACATGACAGAGGCCACAGACTGAGGAAACTCAATGAAAAATGGGGCGAGACTAATTTGAGCACCAACATCAGCTCTGACTCGGGGATGGGCACTACCTGTGAGTGTCACAAGAACAAATAGCAGACCAAGTGCCAACAACAGACCATTGGGAAACAAAGTCAAAGAAAAATCTTGCAAATCAAAACATCCACAACCATCCTCTGAAAAACGAACCAAGAAACTAGCAAAATTAGGTCACCAAGGACTAGAACAAACAAAAACACAAAAACAAATGAGAACAAAGAACTATTCATTGTACAAATGGAGAGCATCCTAATTCAAAGAAAGCAATCAAGAAAAATATTCAAGTGTCTGCCATTCTAGATGTGACCATGCTAAGCAGTTCTAATATGTCTTTAACAACTTATCATATGGTTGTTTTTCTTTTCCATCCAAGCTGCTATCTGACCATTTTTTTAGGATTACCCCTTATGCCTTGGTCAAGTTTTTTAACATCCTTCGAGGCTGCATCAAACATCAAAGTCTCAAGAAAATCATCTTGCTCATGATACCTGCATTTATTAATTTCATATTCCTTGAAAGCAACATAGCTCACAGAGTTATCAATATCAATATCTGTTTGCAATACTTCATAAGAAGCATTGTTGGGGTCCTTAATAAGATATAACATCTTATTTTCACCAAATAACTTCAAAAGGCTGCCCTCAATTGGAATGGTGGAAAAATACATATCCATCTAAACACTTCCACCAACACTTGCAACCCACTTTATTGATAACAACATGCCCCATTTGGCAGGGCAATCAATAATGACAACATCAAGTTTCATATTCTTATCCGGATAAGATGCAAGTTATACCACCAAACCTTTTACACATCCTACAACTAGAACCTCTCTAGAATCCATTACAGTACACTTGCCATAAGTTGATGTCACTTTAATGTTTAATTCATTCATGACTTCCAGACGCATAACATTGCATGATGCTCTAGAATCAAACATACAATTGTGTAGTAGTTTGTCCTTAATAATTAGTGTTGTAAAAAATGGATCAACATTTAATTGAGACTCAACTAAAGATGTCCC
Source organism: Taxus chinensis (assembly GCA_019776745.2). Taxonomy (NCBI): domain Eukaryota; kingdom Viridiplantae; phylum Streptophyta; class Pinopsida; order Cupressales; family Taxaceae; genus Taxus; species Taxus chinensis. The sequence continues at coordinate 619,957,892 of CM034154.1, forward strand.
CAAGTAAAATTCAGGTGGTTCACCTATCTTTTCCAGTACTTGGGGTTTTTTCAATTCTGTAATGGCAGGAGGAATCTCAACATTTCTACCTTGGGAGACCTTTTCTTCTCTAAACCCAAAATATTTGAATGCTTTGTTCCTATGCTCAGGGATTCTAAGGAATTCAAAAATAGGAACATAAATCTTTATCTGACTCAAGATTTAGGCAATGTCATAAGGAACATACTTGGGTAATGCAATGTTAGGAGGAAGGTTTACAAATTCCTCTGATGGCACAGGATTTTTTACAGTCTGAGCATGGGGAGGGACACAATTTCTACATGAGACAACAAGGCCTTTTTCAGATGCATCTTTCTTTGGAGTTTCTTTTGGGATACTGGTAAGCATTGGAATTTTTGGTTTGGCCTGAGGCCCTACCCCTTTGGCAACCTTACTCTTGGTATTGTATTCCTTTTCATGGCCAACCAAAACATTCATCAGCAACTACCTATCCTCCTCCAAAGGGATTCCTCCATCATATTTTTCAATCATTAAATCTCTTAGGTACTCAAAATCATTATTAGGAACTTCAAATTCTTGTACCATATCTATCTCAGAAGTATGAATGGGAGGAAGAGGTAATACCCAGTGAATGCAATCCCAGAAATCTTTAATAGTTCTAACACTCATTGGCTCAGTTGAGAATGCCCCCTACTATGAAATCATAAAGGAATCCAACATGCATGCATCATCATTAGTGTTATCATCATCATCAACTTCTTCAACCTGCTGATCTACTTCACATGGTAGGTGGGGTAAGATGCATTTGTCACACCAATCCATTTGATTTGTCTCTTTAACAACAACAAATATGGCATTTAGAGGATTAGGAACTACTCTATTCTCCCTAGCTTGGGGTTATCTCTCTCCCAAGGTCACTTTACCTTTGTCATTAGACCTCTGATCATTTATAGGATGATTCACAAGTCTTTCTTGTCCTTGTTGCCTATGCTAATCCTGAGGACATTTTCCAATTCCTTTTTCTACCTTGTTCATCTTGTAAGAGATTTCTTTGACAGCCCCAGCCAAATTCCTTACAACTTCCTCAAGATCCATAGCCTTACTTGATTGAGGCTTCTCAGGGATGATCAGTTTAACACCCTCCCTCTTAGGAGGTTTTCCAATTGCTTTAATATTGTTATTAATTTACAGAGCCATGGTAAAGGCCTGCCTCAAATTCCTAGTGTTCTTATCCCTCAAATAGTAATAAGATTTCTTATCAAATGCATTTGAATACTTTATCAGACATGATTCATCACATGGACTCAAATTAACAGGTAGTCTTCTCAATGTTTTGTTAAATCTAGTGTTGAATTGATGCACTGATTTATTAGGATTCTTTTTTATATTTTCAAACTCTGATAAAAGAAACCTAGGGTCTGTTTTATCACCGTACTACATTCAAAAGGCAATCTTCATCTATGTCTAGGAGTCAATGGAATTATCTAGCAGAGATTTATACTAGTCCATTGCATCCTCTTCTAGAGTATGAATAAATAATTTAATGTATACATCTTCAAAATCTATTTCGAAATACTCCATCATATTGACGAAGAGTTTTGAGTTCTAATCACCAGTTATTGCATTAATTCCTTGAAACTTAAGAAGAAAAAAAATTACATCCTGTGGCACAACATTTAGACAGTGATTCATACCTCTACAATTGATGGGACCTGTTGGTGCCATTTTTGAGCTTGCACCATGTTGGCCTAATTTTTCCATGTTTGTATTTGCTCAAAAATGTATTATCCTTTGATTTGATGGTCTAAATTTTTTTCCCTCTAATTGAAATGCTTTAAAAATTCTCACAAACTTGTTGTTTTTCCCTTTTATGTGCCCTAGTTGTTCCAATTTTGTGGGCTGTCATTTTTCCCTTTACCAGATCATGGAAAAATCAAAATTGATCAAATCATACTTGTGTGCAATTGAAAATACTATCCCAAGCTTGAAAATGTTTGGAAATCATGCTTAGTTGATTTAGAATAAAAAAATTTGCCATCCTTGGTTAAAAAAATGAATTCTAGGGCATCCCGGGATTTTTTTACATTTTGATAGTCAGACGGGAGTCATTTGCCCATCAAATTCATCCTCATAAGGTATTGGCAATGTGGCCATTTTCCATAGGCTGAGGTGCGGTGGGGAAGTGTTGTAACTTTTCACTTTTCACCTTTTTGACAAATGGGACATTTTTCAGGCCCAGGAAGCCGTTTTTTCCAAATTTTCCTACATGGCATGTTCTAATTGGAAGGTGGGATGGCAGGTGGTCGGATTCCCTTAAGGTTTTTAGACCTTATTTTGTAAAAAATTTTAAAGTCAAAAATTGTTCTGAAGCCCCACAACCAATCCGGAGTAGACATGTGGTAGCACGGTAAGTGCAGAGTGGGTCGATGGGCCGATGGAGGTAAAAAGGAATTTTTTCCCTTTTTCGCAAAATAGTTCAAAATGAAAATTTTTAGCATGCCCCCGCGAGCGAATAATAGGTGGACACATGTCCATGAACGGTCAGAGGGAAGTACGGGCCTCTGAGGGAAATGGGGATTTTTCCCTTTTGCAAAAAGGGTTTAAAATCAATATTTGAAGCGCTGACCCGCAACAAATCACTAGGAGACACATGGCAGAGGACAAGGCGGGTCGGTAGCCTAGCGGAAGAAAAATTGAAAATTTTCCCTTAGCAAAAAAGGGAGTTAAAATGAGAATTGGGCCCACGGATTTTAGCGATGGAGAAAGTGACACGTGGCGAGGGAGAAATCGGAGGTGCAGGCCCGCGGGGAAAAAAAATGAAAATTTTCCAAAAACTCAAACAAGGTCAAAATGTGGAGAATTGAAGTGTAATCCCAATGGGAACCACCATGTGTCATGTGTCAGCTCAAAAATTCAAAGGCAGAGGGGGGGAGAAAAAATTCAAAATTTTCCATTTTTCCAAAAAATGTGGAAAAGTAAAAAATGATCCCAATTTCACTCCCAATTTTTTTTTGACATGTGGAGAGCCCAGATTAAAGGAAAAAGATGAATAAGATCAATGGTTTTGGTGCATCCATTTATTTTGACTACCATGGGAGCTCTAGAAATCTTGGAATCATGATTTTTGCATCAAATTTATAGTGATTTTGTGTCGTCTTGGCCTTCCAGGATCATTAACATCACTTTCATGGCTTAATTATTTGATTTGAGATGTTTTTGAAGTAATTTTCGCCCTAGCCCAAGAAAAAATTTGAAATGACAAAATCAAAAGTTGCAAAGGTAAAAAGGTGACAATGATGAGCAAAAGCTGTTTGCATGCCTCAATGATGAAAAACATGCCTCCAGGATGGATAATGATCTAGATATTTGTAATAACTTAATCTTCTTGAGCACACCTGGCAACCTGCAAATGTTTTTCTATTTGATGTCATTTTCATTGAATCATGAGGATTGTTTGGTAACAAACTTGATCCCACGACATATTATTTTCTTGGGAAGGAAGGCTCCAATGTGGCATGATGTATATAATGCATTTTGGAGAAATTATAAAGGGTCGGGAAGTTGGAAAGTCAAGAGAAAATTCTGAGAGAAATCTCATTTTTGTGATAAACCCACCAAATAAGTAGAATAATTTCTTCTATGTTTGATCTTCATGTATGTGATTTGGTTACAAGTGTATAGCCATCACACAACTCTAAGATTGTTCATGAAACTCTCCCCTGCTGATGAATCTAACAAGATTTTGAGTTAATCTACATTTTTTTGGGCAATATGATGTCTGTTATCCTTTTTAGATGCCTACAAATAGTTTTCATTGTTCTTGTTACAATCTTGCATTGAAAGTCTTTAGAAATCACATAGAATCTCCATTTTCTTGTTGATAGTTTAGTGGCATTTGCAATCTCATGTTCATAATATCCTTCATATGATAAAGAGATAAGCAAATTTAAAATCACTTTACCTTCTTTAACTGCAAAGATTGCTTGTACGCCTTTGGGGGTACCTTAGGTGTGGTTTTTTCAAGGATTTTTGTGTTTAATTGAGTTCTTTACTTCAAGATTTTGTGGTCAATTCTCAAAGATTGTGTGAAGAGTGCAACCTGGGCTTCCATTTATGCTTCTTCTGGTTGAAAGAATATCCTGATTATTTGAAGCATTTTATTTGATAGTTGTTCAAGTATTGTAGAGGTTATCAAAGATCTGATATATCTTAGTTTATCTCATCAATACGCCACCAAAAAATCATTCTAAACAACCCATCCTACCCGTACTACCCCTTCATCTTTATTATGTGTCAACAAAAGAATACAATCCATTTAAAAAAATGCACAAAGCAAATAAGGATCATACCATGTCTCTAGCAGCCTCAGCATTGTCTTGAAAGCATTTCCATCATTTAGTAGTGACATATCTGTTGAGTTTGAACAACGGAAGATTGATCATGTTTTCCCAAGGCCATCTCTATACAATATGCACAGTATAAGGATATGTCCACCTCATTCATAAAACAGAGGCTACAATATAGGTTCTCTTACCTTGGTTGAAAGGCACAACCTAAAATAGTGAGGGTTAGATCACAATTCTTTCAAAGTGCTATCCATCTCTCCATAAATCTGAGTGCCAGCTAGATCACATCCCTGAATACAAAACAACATACATCATGATCTATTTGACTTCAAGCTTCATGCCATATCTCTGATGCTGCTCAGACTGAAAAGGAGAACAAATTTGGGTACCATCTTCTTCTGGCACCATTGCCAGGGAGTTCTTGGAATTTCTTGGTGTTTTTAAAGTGTTTGAAGAGTTTGATCATTTGTGTATTCAAGTATTTGAGCTTCTACATTGTTAAAATATCATTCTATGCTTTAGATCTGCAAGTTTTAAACAAGGTTTTCAAGTTTTGTCTTCCATTTTTCCATTTCCTAGCAGTTCATACACATTGGGTGCATTGTGATTGATTGATTTAAGAAGAAGAAGGTCTGATTTATAAATCCTTGCAAAGGTTTCAATACTAGAAAACATTTGACATATTATTTTAGTGCATTCTTGCACAGCTAAGGTGAAATTCCTTAGTTGTGACTCTATGCTAATTTGATATTAATAAATACCAATTGTCTTACCTCTCTGTCATTTATAATTTGTCTCTCAAATCTACAAAACTGGAGGGAAGAAGATCCCTCTTCATCAAGGATTCTACTAAGAAGTCTTTTACATATTCAAGAAACTCACAGTTAGAGGGTAGAAAGCTGTGGAAAGTTTTTGGAGACTTGACTGCAAGAAAGGAGATCCCTATTGTTGAGTTTGAAAGTGAGTAGCCTATTATTGAGGACTGCAATTCTTCTTCAAGTGGATTTGAATCAAACAATCTTGTTGCTGATTTGAATTCCCCATCAGGTGAGGGACCTTCTTGTGCATTTGAAAGGCTTGCTCCTAAATATGCTCTTGTATTTTCTAAATTTACTAGAGATCATCAAGAAGGAGAGCCCTTAAGAGAGATGTATCTTGAAGTTTTTATTCTCATTCCCCAAATACCTCTCACTCCTCATCATCTTGTTTCACCTCCAAGATCACCCCCACCAAACAATATGGCTCAGCCTAGACCTCCATTTGTTGTTAACGCCTTTGGTCCTATAAATTTTAGAGGAATGGATGGTTACCCAAATGTTGTCCCACAAGATGTCAAAAATAGGTTGCCAAAATTCCAGGGTAACAATGCTATTACTGGTGATCAACATCTCAAACTTTTTGATAATATGATGGAAGATTTTGAGATAGAGTTTGAGGATGTGTATGTCAAATTTTTTATTCACACACTGGAAGAGGATGCTAGGGATTGGTACAAGGCTCTGCCTAATAATTCTATTGACTCTTGGACTGAAATGAAGAATGCATTTAGGTTGCAATATGGTGAAAAGACTAATCGTAGATTTCTTTTGTCTGAGTTTGAGAATATCACGAAGAACCCTAATGAATCAGTCCATGACTTCAACACAAGGTTTAACAAAACTCTGAGAAGGATTCCTGTTGGTTTGAGGCCTTGTGATGAATCTTGTCTAATCAAATATGTAGATGCATTTGATAAGAAGGTAGTCTATTACCTAAGAGATAAGAACCCAACCAATCTAAGACAAGATTTCACCATGGCACTTCAAATTGAGAACAATATCAAAGCAATTAGTAAACCTCTCAAGAGAGATGGTGTAAAATTGATAAACCCTGAAAAAACCTCAAGCTAGAAAAGGTGCTGATTTGGAATAGGTTGTGAGAACTGTGGCAGGGAATGTCAAAGAAATCTCATACAAGTTGGCAAGAGCTGAGAAGGGAATTGGGCAGACTTCACAAGGTCAGCCTAGGAAGAAAGCATAAGATAGATTTGGCGATCACCATAGGAATGAGCAGATGTTTTATGACAAAGGTAAAGGGCCTGTTGGATCTACAAATAGACATCCTCAAGCACGTGAAGGAAGAGTGTTGCCTGATCCCTTAACTAGTAGGGTTGTTGTTGTTGAAGAAGTTGCTGATATTGATTGGTGTGATAGGTGTTTTCAGCCCCATCCTCCATGTGAAGCAGACCAGTAAGAAGGTGAAGTTAATACTGATGATAGTACTTATGATGATATTTACATGATGGGATGGTCTACAAATTCACAACAAGCAGAAAAAAAAAAAGAGGTAATAAGTGCTAGGACTGCTACAACCTTTTAGGATTGCATCAAATGGGTAAAAATATTTCTTCCCCCTCATGCTCTTGAAGTTTATGTAGTGTAGTATTTTGAAATTACTAACAATGACTTTGAATACTTAAGAGATTTGATGATTAAGAAGTATGATCATGGTATCCCTTTGGAGGAAGATAGAAAATTGTTGATGAATGTTGTTGTATCTCAAGAGAAACTATATAACACTAGAAGCAAAGTTGTTAAGGGAGTTGGGCCTCAAGCCAAACCTAAAACACCCTTTCTCACAAGCATTCCGAAAGAAGCTCCTAGGAGAGAATAACATGTCAAAAGTTTTGCTGTCCCAAGTAGAAATTACAGTCCTCCTCATGCCCAAGCTACCAAAAATCCACTGCCATCTAATGAATCTTCTCTTCTCCCTTCCAATGTTGTTTTGCAAAAGAGTGTCCCCTATGAAATAGACCAAGTATTAAGCCAAATTAAAGTGAGTGTTCTAATCATTGAGTTGTTTATAATTCCTGAGCATAAGAAGAGAGCATTTGAGTACTTGGGATTGAAAAAAGAGAAGGTTACTCTAGGCAGAAATGTAAATGTTGTTGAAACTCCACCTCAGATCATTGTTGACCTTGAAACACCACCAACAGTAGAAGATCTTGGAGAGACACCTGACGTATATTTGAGGACATCCTTGGTTGATTCCCAATTGAATGTTGATCCATTCTTTACAAATTTTCTCATAAAAGATAGGCTACTTCACAATTATATGTTTGATTCCGGTGCATCATGTAATGTCATGCCTCTAGAAGTCATGAATGAGTTGGATATCAAAGTGATAGCTACCGATGAGAAGTGTATTGTCATGGATTCAAGGGAAGTGCTGGTGGTTGGTTGTGTGAAGGGTTTTGTAGTGCAACTTACAGCCTATCCAGGTAAGGATTTGAAACTTGATGTTGTAATTGTTGACTTCCCTGCCAACTGGGTTATCCCTTTGTCAAGAAAATGGGCTGCAAGTGTTGCTGGCAGCATTCAGATGGACATGTGTTTTTCCACCATTCCAATTGAGGGCATCCTTGTTAAACTTTATGGTGAGAAGAAAATGTTGCACTTAATTGAAGATCCCAACAATGCTTTGTATGAAGTGTTGTTTGTTGATGTAGATGATGAGAATTTCATTGGTTTTGCTGATGGAAAAGAAAATAAGATGGAAAAATCAAGGTGCCTTGATATGGTAGGTTCTCCATGGAAATTGCTATTCGATGGAGATTGCTCCAAATTTGGGAATGGTGTTGGTATAGTTCTGCTTTCTCCTAGTTTGGAAGAGTTTTCTTTTCCATTCAAACTTAATTTTGAATGCACTAACAATATTGTTGAGTATGAGGCACTGTTTTTGGGGTTAAGAATTGCATGGAAGTATGGAGTGAAATATATTGTTGCAAAAGGAGACTCAGAGCTAGTTTTCAAACAAATAAGACAACTGTATGCTATAGAAAATCAGCGTATGAAATAGTATAAGCATGCAGTTTGGGATCTATTTAAAATGTTTGATTCCTTTAACATTGTGTATCATGACAGAGGTCTCAATGTTGCTGCTAATAAGTTGGCAGTGTTGGGTTCTAGATTTGGAAATTACACCATTTCACCTTATTGTGAGTACAATGTTGAAGTGTTGACTAGGCCAGCTGTCCCTGACAACATCAAGCATTGGCAAGTGTTTGATGATGATTCTCAAGTGCTAATGTTCTTGAAAAACCAAGGTGAGTTTTCAAATTAGAATATTGATTGGGATCTAATGGTATTCATGACTGAAGGAAGAGAAACCTTGTTTGAGAAAGACATCATCCAATTGAAAACAAACACTATTCCTAGAGGTCGTGTTGCACTTGAGTCAAATTTTAACAAAGCTGATTGCATCATAAATAGAACAATGTGTACCTCAAGGGATGTGGAAGAGCATAACTTGGGCACTAATGGTAAACCAAGGAAGATTCTGCTGGGCAACAATTTAAGTAAAGAGGAAAAATAGTCCTATGCCCAACTCTTAAAAAAGTATCAAGACTGCCTTGCTTGGTCCTATTCTGAGCTAAAAGCAAATAGAGAAGACTTGTTTCAACATGAGATCCCTCTTGAGGCCAAGAATAAGCCATTCAGATAGAGGCAAAGGCCAATTAATCCAATTCTCTCCATGAAAATGCAAGAGGAGTTAAAGAAGTTGAGAGATGGAGGGATCATTCAGCCCACAAGGTATTCATCATGGGTTGCAAACCTTGTGCCAGTCAAAAAGAAGAATGGAGATATCAGAATTTGTGTAGACTTTAGAAATCTGAATAGAGCTTCACTGAAGGAAAACTATCCCTTGCCAAATATGGAAAATATGTTGTATCTTGTGACAGGTACTGAGTTTCTTTCTACATTAGATGGTTTATCCAAATACAATCAAGTGGTTGTCAAAGAATCAAAAAGACTTAAGAAAACATTCACTACTCCTTGGGGAACATATGTTTTTGTTAGGTTGCCCTTTGGTTTGATGAATGCTAGTGCCACTTTTCAAAGAGCAATGGATGTTTATTTTGCTGGTTACATCAATAAGTTCATTGTTGTTTACCAAGATGATGTGACTGTGTTTTTAAGGTAGAGAAATGATCATTTGCAGAACTTGGAGAAGATGCTGATTAGATGTAGGGAGTATGGAATTTATCTTAATCCAAAGAAGTGTCAATTTGGCATGCAAAAGGCCAAGTTGCTTGGTCACATTGTGTCAAAAGATGGTGCTATGATAGACCTTGAGAGAGTGGAAACAATCACCAAAGTACCTATCCCAAGAGCCAAGAAAGGCATTTGATCTTTCTTAGGTCAAATTAATTTTATTAGAAGGTTTGGTTCCAACTTTGTTGAGTTGACTCTTCCAATTACATGCATGCTAAAGAAGGACCAATTTATCAAATGGGAGGAGGATGTCATTCAAGATTTTGAAGGAATTAAGGATGTACTTAAACATGCACCTATTTTAGCATCCCCAAACTATAAGAGGCATTTCCAAATATTTTCCTTTTCCTCTAAGTATACCATTGCTTCTATTTTGCTGCAAAAGAATGAGAATGGGGCTGAGAGGCCTATTGCCTTCTTTCGTAAGGCTTTATAAGCAGCTGAGCTGAAGTATATAATCATGGAGAAACAAGCATTTACCTTGGTGAAAGCAACAAATTTTTTCAGGCCTTATATATTGAGTTCAAAAGTTGTGTCTTATGTTCCCCACACCATGGTGAAAGACATCTTATCAGAGATGGATAAGTCAAGAAAAATATGTAGGTGGGTGAACAAATTGTAAGAGTATTATATGGACATCCAAACCACAAAGTTGGTATGCAGTTTGGGCCTTACTAAGCTCATGGATGAGAGTAAATTGGAGAATGTGGAAGTGAATCAGCTAGAGGAAGAAAGGGTAGATGTGATTGCAAAGTTGGTAAGTTCTGAGTGGTACAAAGATGTGATCTTCTACCTCAGACACATGTGCTACCCTAGTCACTTAAATAAAAATCAGAAAAGAGCCCTCATGCTCGCTTCTCAAAAATATATCATCATAGACCTTGGGCTAGCTTGGAAGAAACCTGAAGGTGTCCTCTTGAAATGCATAACTGAAGATGAAGCTCCCAAGGTAGTTTCTGACTTCCATGGGGGAGTTTGTGGAGGACACTTTCCTGGAAAAGTAACAGCTAATAAGATTTTGAGAGCTGGTTATTGGCAGTGTACTTTCTTCAAAGATTCAACCCAGCTGGTTACAAAGTGTGATAGTTTCCAATGTTTCTCTGGAAGACTGAAAGCTTCAGGCTCCCTTACTTTGCAGCCTGTATCAATTGAAGCTTCTTTCAAGTAATGGGGGATGGACTTCATGGTGAGATTTCAGATACTTCTAGTGCTGGCATGTTGTCCTCTCAAAATTTCCCCTCTTTCAAAAGTAGAATATCAAAAAAATTTGAGTTAACACCTTTTTCTAATGTTCTGGTAAAAGGGAAACATCAAGAAGTTAGGAAAATTCTACGTTTTTTGAGTCATTTGTGTGATTTACGGGTCTGTCAGATTTTTTTTGTCCCATGTGTCCCAAGTTCACTTGCGCTCTTTGTGCACCGATTGGCCACTTTATCCAAAATTTGTGTTCTTGTGGACCAATCAAAACTTTTTTTTCCAGCTGTCCCAAGTTCACTCAGGCTTTCTCTTCCCCTGATCGCTCGTGTCGGCCGCATCACGCACTTCACATACTTTGGTTCCTCTTTTCCTGAAAGCATTTGTGCATTCTGTCCCCAGCATTACCCGCATCGGCCAAATAGTGCTTTCACATCCCGGTGTGTCCCAAATGTACCAAAGGCCATTCCGGCTAATTTTTCCCACTCTTCCCGATGCTTGCTTTTTGAGTTGGTGGATATGAATTTAACACGCATTTATGACCTTCTCTTTCCTAAATGGCTATTTAATAGACGGCCCCCTCCTCGCATTTTCACACACTGCTTTCTCTTTTTCATTTTCTCATTGCTCTTGTAATTGAAATCCCTTCTCGCATCCCCGTTTCCTCTGCATTTTTTTATGGATTCAAGCTGTGAATTTTCTTTTCCAAATACAGTTAGTATGAAGATAAAATTCCAAGGCTAGGAGCAGGTTTCTCCGCTCGAGTCTACCATTCCTAATATCGGGGATAGTGAAGTTCACCACCTAGACTTTGCAAATTTTTGGACCACGTTAACAGACCCGAACCCTTCTCCAATGGCGCAAATGATTAATGATAGCATCTTGGCATTTGCTTTTGGTTTTCCTATCTTAGTGTAATGTGTAGATACGGTACTCACTTATGGGGCTCACTTCAACCCCAGCTCGAGTGAATTAACAAATGTACACGGGGATCTCATTGCCAAGCTTGACGCTGCCACCATTGTCGTTGCCCTAAGAATCCCAGAAATGGATAATTTTGTTGTGATCCCCCAAAACCAAGCACAGGCACTCTTTGACCAAGATAGTGAAAAATACAAGGTCAGAGTGGTGAAGTCAAGGCTTAAAAACCCTAATAAAAGGGCATCCCCATCTATCCAAAGCTTTGTTTGGGTCTGATTTCAATGAGGAGTTATCTGAATTCATTAACCTATTAGCTCGGGTCATGGGCCTGCCCTCTACTAACGAGTTCCACTTCCGGATATGCCCGCTCATCAACATAGTGTGTGAGGGTACTCACAACATCAATTGGGTAGAGATCATCTTAATGAACTTAATAGAGTAGCTATCCAATGTGCAACATACTAAGAAGTTTTACATGACTTCTTACTTGATGTATACCCTCGCAACTTCCAAACAATGGTTTGGCTTCACCTACATTGATGCTTAGAAAGATGATCCCATATATGATTACTACCCTCATTTCACACTTAACACTAGTAATCACAATTTCAGGAGGGTGAATGATGCTTTTTACCATGTATATTGTAAGACTTCTAGAAAGTGACACTGCCAGGAGATTCTGAAATGAAGCCATGAGCCTGATAGCGAAGTACGAAGCCTACTTTATTTTCAGAAGGTTCTTTTATATCAGGCTAGCAGGCTATGAGAGCACCACTCTCAAGCTCCCCATGTTCTGTAATGAAAAAATGGCCTTGATTGAGGTATGTAAGTAACTAGACAAGTTACATAGAACTTGTAGAGATAAAAAAATCATTGGTCTGCACTTACCCATATCTTTGGGGAACTACACCTACAAGACGACTCCATATGCCCAAAACATAGAGAGAGCCCTAGCTACCATCACTATCCATTTCTTCAGGCCCAAAACTTGTTTTAACTTGAAGAAATTTACTTAACAGAATCTCAGAATCAATTACCATCATAGGGCAGACACTAAAGATTATTGGGCTGACTGTGCAGATGATTTTGAGGCAAGGAGGATACATTATGGTAGGTTTCCTCTTCAACTAATTCAGGAGCTTAACTTGTATCAAATTTCTGAAGGGCTTCAGGATGACAACACAGACCTGTTATCATATGAGTATGAAACTGTAATCAAGCATACTCCTATAGAGGACATGGATTGGTTTAAAAAAGAAAAGGATGATTTTTTTGAGATCCTAGTCCCTGTCCTAGTAAGAACCAAACTCTAGGTTGATAGAAGCATTCATGAGCTAAAAAAGAATGCTAGAGAATTCTCTTCCAAAGACACATCGATGCTAGGAAAGGAGGCACAAACACCCAGTTCATAGGTTCCTATACAGAGTCCTCCTGCCTCATCAAGTAAGGGACCTTAATCCTCCACTCCTTCCTCCTCCACTCAAGTCTATCAAATGAAGGTGAAGGAGGTTAAGAAGGAGCCCATTGAAGAAGATCCTCTACCAAAGCATTCAAAACTACCTTCTGGGCCAGAGAACATCATAATTCTTAGTGAGAGTGAAGATAATGAAATATCAACTCCTACAGATGCTTTTGGAACCCCAACAGATACAAAGAAAGAAATTCAAAGCACTGAGCCTCCAAGCACCATTGGCTCCTCTGTTCCAGAAGCCTCAGTTTCCCCACTCACATCTCAACTGGAGGTACCAGTGGCACATACTTTGAGTGCCATGAGTTCCCTTTCTCTTAATCCTCTTTCTCCCCCTTCTTCTTTCTCCCCCTATTTTACATGGGTGAAGTCTTTTGTTGATAGTAGGAAGAGGAAGTCTTCTTCTCGGATCTCAGGACCCAACCTTGATGTTATGGCGGCCTTGTTGGGCACTACTCCTTCTACTCCTGCAAAGAAAAATAGAACCATTTCAAGAATAGTATTTGATGCCCAAGGTCAGCAGTTCCTTGAGATAGCTAAGCCCAAGGTTGATAAGCCAGAGTAGGATTTTCAGGCTTCTGATCTAGAACTTTCAAGGATCTCAATGGGAGAGTCTACCCCTGAAGGTGAGATACAAAACCTTCAAGAAACAATCACCAGGGTCATTGGGAGGGTCGAAAAAGGGCAGAAAACTATAGAGCATCTGGAAGAGTAGGCTCAAGTTCTTTCAAGTTTCATCAAGTCACTGCTATCTAAAGATAAAGTTTTAGACCCTACCCCACTGACTGCTCTTCCACCACCTGTGATCCTCAGTCAAGATGAAGTCCAGAGCATTAAGGACATACACAGGTACTCCATATATGGGAGGGCTATGGAGGCCATGGTGGATGATATGCTTGTTGTAGGATTGAATTTCATTGGTTAAGTCTTCAAGATCAATGAGAAGGTTATCAATCTGCAACAGAAGCTCTCCTCCACCATTAGAAATATGGATAAAGAGCTCAAAATTTGGAGCAACTGCATAGTAGACCTTCGCCTCATGGGGCATACTGATGAAAATATTTTTATGGCAAGCAAGGTTTTTGATGATGTGAAACATAATTTTTCAGAGTCATGGGTATTCAGCATGGAGTGGAAAATCAAAGTACTGCAGGAGGATTTGGTTGAATTAAAGAATAACTGGCATAAGGGAGAGGCTTTCAAGACTTTGGTGATGGTTCCTTTCAAGGATATTCACTACCACTTCCATGATGAGATCTCAGGTGTACCCTTCTCCCTGCAGGAAATTAAAGCTTAATTCAAAGCTTTTGTCAAAGAAAATTTGTTCAAAGAGGACTCCATCACTAAAGATAAGATAAAGGAAATCTACTCCCTCCAATCTTCTATTGAAGAAGCAAATAAGGAATATCATATGCACATAGATTTTGACAAGGAGATGGATAAATGTCTGGGATCTTTGACCCAGGCTACTGCCAACACATCAGTTCCACGTGGCAGAGACATAGCAGAGGCTTTAAAAAGATTTAGACAGTGGATCCTCAGGTCAATGGGCCCTTCTCAATCATGAACACTTGTCTTCTCCTCCTAACTTCTCTCCCTCTTTCTTTTCTCATCTTGGACTTATTGTAATTAGTTGGGGTTTTGCATTAAGCATCCCTTTCACTAAACATTCTAGTTAAATGAAGTAGTTACTAAGTGTAACTGGTTTGGAAAAATTATATATTGTGCTCTCTACACCATTTTGGGGGGCTGGAACTTGGCTTATTTTGAAAGTGTAAGAAATAGCAAAACAATAATATAAAAGGATTTTCTTTCTTTTTCCATCTGATCATGTTATTGATTTTTATTCATTGAATACTATGAAATCATTTGTCTGCATTATGTCAAGAAGCTTTGTATTCTTGTAGATGTTGTTTTTCAGAACTTTGTGTCTTTACGATAGCATCTCATTGATTCAAATACAAATGGTTTTATTCCAAATAATTCTATTCTGGCATGCATAAGGAATTATTTTGTTATCTATAGTTCTGGAGAAAAACTTTCTACTCATTTCCACGTCTTCATTCCTCTGTACTTTTGTGTTGAAGATCTATTATATTTCAAAATGCTTTCATGATATCAAAGTTCCATATTAAAGCTATGCATTGTAGATATGTAAATACGTTTTGATTTTGAATAAGGGAACCTCTCCCATTAAAGAGGAGGGACTTCTTGTCCCTTGACTATTTCTCTCACAAGTCTGTCTTTGACAACTAACAGTTTTTGGTGAATCTGTCAGGGGAATCATTTCTCTTAACGTATTCCAGTTTAATAATCATTTCTTGATCATCCTTTAATCTGGAGACTCCATGTTTTACTTGCGGGAGAAGGGCCCTTGGTATTGAAGATTCTCAGTTTCAGCTTTTGGAACAACAAGGTTTTCCTTTCCCTTCAACGTGAAGAAATCAAAGAGCTCGTTCAACAATCACTCCTCATGTCAAGGATAGAACCCCTGCAGGTGGTGTTTCCTCAGAGTAACTCAACCCTAATCTTCATGCTCTGATTCTTGCTAGTTTTTCAGTTCCCCTTCAAGCCATTTTTCCAAGGATGGCAGCACCATTGTCTTGGGGCAATCATGTTGGGCCTCTTGCCCTTCCTCATCCTTGGCATGAGTTACCCAAAGGTAACTGGAAGAACTTTCCCAATTTCAGAGGTGATGGCAAGGTACATCCTGATGAACATATAGCAACCTTCATAGTTGCATGTGGAGTTCTTGGAGTTGAACATGAAGATGTCTTGGTGAGGCTTTTTATTGAGACTTTACAAGATAATGTAGTAGATTGGTTCTATCACCTTCCAGCTGGGGCCATCACCAGCTGGAACAGGATGCCAACAATATTTGAGAATCATTTCAAACCTGTAGATGACGTGCATGCTCTACTGGCTGAAATTTCTCAAATAAGAAATTGAGAGAAAAAAAATTCACTAGACACTCAACCTGTAGATCAAATTAAAAAATGCTTCTTCTTGAATGCCTAATTTCCTGAAGTTAGTTATGCATTGAGAAGAGCTAATCTTGTAACATTAGCTGAGGATCAAACTCTTGTTGTTAGTGTCAAAGATGATTTAATCATGTCCAGGACGTTGAAAAGAGATCCTTCTAAATCTAGGTCTTCCTCTTCCTCTTCCACTCCTAGGCCTAATATTGATCCATTAGTAAAAAACTTGCAAATGACCTCATCACCATTAAGAAACAATTGGCTCAGCATGCCCCCCTATGCAGATGTTCTGAGGAGTAATTTTCAGCCCAGAAGTCATTTGCCTACTTCTCAGACAAGGCTAGCACTTGAGGGGCCACCTATCAAGGTCCCTGTTAACACAACCTATGAGGTTGAAGAGTCAGAGGATGAAGAGGTTAGTGAAGATTGTGAAGAACTTTTTGAAGAGGCCGATGAAGAGATAGAGGAACTTGAGGGATCTCAAGTTAATTTCTTCACTACTGAAGATGTTGAGGAAGAGGATGATTATGATGAAGTAGTAGCAAACATGAATAGTGAATCATATGCTATCATGACTCGAGAATAGAAAAATAAAAGGGATAAAGTGATGCGACCCGCTAAAATATCCAAGCAGCATCCAATGACTATCCCTGTGACTGCGAAAAGAGGGTCTCCTATCCCCACTACGTCCACAAAAAAGGTGAGCTTTGCCAATTCTACTTTTCCTAATTCTTCTACTAAAGTTTCTTCTTCTTCTTTGAATCCTAAAACTGATAATCCTAAGGTTCCAAGTGATGATAGTCCATCCACCTCTGGATCTTTCGATATCATTGATAATCTAAAAAATACCAAGGTTCAAATTTCAGAGGCTGAGTATTATCAAAATCATCCTAAAGCTTTTGCTAAAATGGTTCACTTTGTCAATTCTCATTCCAAAATTACCTCTAAAGGCATTTTACCCACTCCATCCTCTGCACCACAACCCAATCTGGTATTTGTTGTCACCTCAACTAATGATAAGATCAAACCATTCTATGTAACCCTCCTTATAGCAGGCCATAAACTCAGCAACTATGTCATAGACTCAGGGGCATCAGATAAAATAATGCCTACCAAAGTAGACCATGCCTTGGGCCTAACTCTCACATGCACTTATGGGTCTTGTTATTCTATGGAGAGTAAGGAAGTGCCCCTAATTGGAAGAATTAAAGATGCACAAGTAGCTTTTGCTACTTTACCTGAGAAAAGGGTTTTGGCTACTATCCTCGTAGCAGACATTTCCCCCTTCATATGGAATGTTCTTAAGTAGGAAGTTCTGTAAGGATGTAGGAGTAGAAATTCAAATGGATTGGTCACATGCCCTCATACCAGTTAATGGAAAAATGAAGAAGTTGTTGCCCGAGAAGAAATCTAATTATATTGTACAAAAGATAGATGATCTCAAAAGTGCAAATACTTTATGAGGATATGGGGCATGGCAACCATATGATTATGTCTCCAAAGGAAACTCATCTTCCCCAAAGGAGTACTTGAAGATCCTAATGGTTTTTGGATATTAGAATTTGATGGAAGTTGTTCCTCAGCTGGTTCTGGAGTTGGTGTAGTATTGGTGTCCCCTGAGGGAAAGGTTTTTCCTTTCTCATTCAAACTACAATTTGAAAATTCTAATAATACAGTACAGTATGAAGCTCTCATCCTTGGCCTTAATGTGGCAAAAGAAGAAGGTGTGAAGAATCTTCTAGCTCGTGAAGTCGCAGAGCTGGTTGTCAAGCAAGTTAGAAACTGTTTTCAGGTAAAGAATAGAAGGTTGAAGCATTACAGGAATTAGGTTTGGGACTCTATCGAGTTTCTTGACAGCCTTTTCTATTGAAGCGGTACCTAGGGAAAAGAACACTAGGGCTGATTCACTAGCAGTCTCAGGGTCATTGTTAATACCTCATCCTGACTTTTCTCAAGATAGGTTTACAATTGAGATGATCCATAGGCCTAGTGTAACTGATAACACAATTAACTAGTAAGTTTTCAATGATGATCAGTATTTGGTTTCTTTCCTAGAGATTAGGGATAACTTTGAATATTTGCACTTTGAAGGAAGTGACTATTTTCCTCATGAAAATATGTTCTCCAATAAATAAGATGTCAAAGAAGAAGAGATGGATCGAGATGAGTGTATCAAACTCAAAGGGAATAAGATTCCATAAGGAATAGTGAGTTTATAATAATTTTTTGATAAACATGATAGGTATGTGAATTCTAAAGCTTCTACTAGATCATAACAATATGTTGAGTATGAAAAAAATAATATTGAGAGTTTTGTTGACCCTAAGCTTGTGAACATTGGGAAATGTTGTACACCGGAAGAGAAAAGAAGTAATTAAACTTATAAGAAAGTATAAAGATGTTCTTTCTTATTCCTATGAATATCTAAAAGCCTTCCAACCAAAAGAGATGCATCATTTCATCCCTCTCAAACCTTGGACTAAACCTTTCAAGAAAAAAAAAAGGCAATACAATTCAAAAATAGATGATACTATTTTTCAGGAAACACAAAATTTGTTGAAGGCCAAAATCAATATTTCCTATCCATCATTCAACATGGATTTCCAACATTGTGCCCTTTAGGAAGAAAAATGGTGACATTTGTATCTGTGTTGACTTCAGGAATCTGAATCAAGCTTCTCTGAAGGACAACTATCCTTTGCCCATGATAGATCAAGTCTTAAAAGATCTGATGGGGTCTGAAATGTTGTCCATGCTTGATGGCTTCTCACGATATAATAAGTTATAAGTCAATACCGTATATCAACACAAGATGACCTTCACTACCCCGTTGGGGTACTTTTGCCTACAAGAGGATGCCTTTTGGGCTTATTAATGATGATGTAACTTTCCAGAGAGCTATGGACTTGGCTTTTGAAATTTTGAAATGGAAATGTATTGTTGTATATTTAGATGACCTAACCGTGTTTTCCAAAGCAAGGGTAGATAATTTTCAACATCTGGAAATAGTTCTTTTGAAGTGCAGAGAACATGGGATCTCTTTGAATCCTAAAAAATCTATCTTTTGTGTCAGAAAGAGAAAATTGTTAGGACATATTGTCTCTAAATATGGTATTCAAATTGATCCTAAATGAGTTCAAGCTATTCAGAAGAGCCCACTTCTAACTAGCAAGAAGGGAGTGCATTCTTTCTTCGGTAAGATTACTTTTATTAGAAGATTCATCCCTAATTTTACAGAACTAAATTTTAGTATCTCTTAAATGATAAAGGGAAAATAGACATTTGGCTAGTTTTCTGAAGGGAAAGACGTCCTTTGAAGGTATTAAGAAAGCTATTGCTAGAACTCTCATCTTAGCATGTCCATATTTCAGCAAAGGATTTCATTATCTATTGTTATGCCATGGACAACACCCCTGGTTGTTGTTTTGACTCAAAAAGATTCTAATGATCATGAGCTCCTAATTGCATTTATGAGCTACATTATTAAAAATCATGATTTGAAATAGATAGTGATGAAGAAACGTGCTTTTTCAATTGTTGAAGCTACCAAGTTGTTTCATTGTTAATATTCTTAACTCTCACTCCACAGTACTTGTACCTAACACAACTATCAAGTCCATTCTCATGGAACAAGAGTTTAGATCTAAGAGAGGAAATTGGGTGGAAAAGGTTCAAGAATATGATATTGACGTCAGACCAACCAAACTAGTCCAAGGAAAAGGCTTGTGTGAGCTCATCGTTGAGGGAGCTAGACATGAGTTAGCTAAGGATAAAGTTCATATTCCTACCATTCTATTTCTCAGCTCAATTGATAAGTGGTATGCTAATATCACACATTTCCTCACTTATGGAGAGTGTCCCCTCTCATTTTATTGCTAAAGAAAAGAAAGTTGTTACGTTAAGATCGGCCCAATATGTACTATGGGAGAATGCCTTGTTCAAGCGTGGGTTGGATGGAAGATTTCTAAAGTGCGTGGAGACAGAGCAACAGAGGATGTTACTTTTAGCTTTCCATGACTAAGCGTGTGGAGGGCATTACTCATCAACTTGTCACTGCTCATAAGATTCTTTGTTTGCAGGATACTATTGGCCTACCTTGTCCAAAGATGCATCAAAGTCGATTGATAAATGCGAAGCTTGTCAGACCTTCGTGGGTAGACCCTAAGTTGGTTGCCTTACCTCTTAAGCCAGTCATGATTGAAAAGCCTTTTCAACAATGGGGTTTAGATTTCATTGGAACACTTAATGCCTCTTCAAGTGATGGACATACTCACATATTAACTGCCACAGACTATTTCACTAAGTGGGTAGAAGCCATTCTAGTAAAGAGTACTACTTCTGAAGTAGTATGCAATTTTATCAAAGAAAACATCTTGGTAAGGTTTGGTGTGCCAAACAAGATTGTGACGGATAAAGCTTCAAAAAAAATTCTTCAATTGAGATGATGGATTTCTATTATGGGTATGGCATCTTCTTGGCTCACTCTTCATATTATTATCCCCAGGGGAGTGGATAGGTAGAATCGACAATCAAAATTATGGTGGGCGTAATAAGGAAATTGGTTAATGAATCTTAGAGGAACTGGCACAACAAACTCTATGATGCTCTTTGGGTAGATAGGATCACACCTAAAAGAGCTATTGAGATGTCTCCTTTTCAGGTGGTCTATGAAGTGGAAGCTCAATTTCCAGTAATAGTGGAACTACCAGCCCTACATTTAATGAAGTCCACTAAAGACACTAGTTTCAATGATTCTTTAGAAAAACGGATCATGTACCTTTATAAATTGAATGAAGACAGATTGAACGTTGCGGATAGAATATCTGCTCACCAACAGAAGGTAAAGGACTTGTTTAAAAAAAAGGCCAGGTTCAGGGATTTCAATGTTAGAGACATTTTTTTTGTTGTGGGATAAAGGACATGAACCTCATGGCAGTCATGGAAAAATTGATTCTCCTTGGCTTGGACCTTTCAAGATTAGACACTTTATTGGTGAGAATTCTTTCTAGCTTGATTATATGGATGGTTCTTCTCTCCCACTTCCTTATAGTGGTTAGTACCTAAAATTATTTAAGTCCTAGGTGGTTAGAAATGTCCTTTGTATATTATGTATAATGTGTTTCCCTTCCTTTTCTTGTTTTCGTGTGTTTTCTTTGTTTGAGGTACTGTTTTCTGTATTGGTTTGATTTTGACTCCGTGGTCTAATGGATAACGCAGTGGTCTGATTTCCCTAAGTTTTCTGAGAGTTCTTGCCTTGTCTCATATTTTGAATTCTAGCCAAATCATCCCTATAAAGAGCCAGTTGTTGTCCTATAAAAATTTCCCCTGTTTCGAAAGTCAAAAATCAATTTTTTTTTGAGTTAACACCTTTTTCTGATGTTCTGGTAAAGAAAAAAGTCAAGAAGTTAGGAAAATTCTATGTTTTTTGAGTCATTTGTGTGATTTGCGGGTCTCTTAGACATTTTTTTACCATGTGTCTCAAGTTCACTTGGGCTCTCTGTGCGCCGATCAGACTGACTTTATCCAAAATATGTTTTCTTGTGGGCCCGTTGGAACTTTTTGTTCCAACTGACCCATGTTCACTCGAGCTTTCCGTTCCCCAATCACCCACATGTCGGCCGCATTATGCACTTCGCGTACTTTGGTCCCTCTTGTCCTGAAAGAATTTGTGTATTTTATCCCCGCATTACCCACATCAGCCGAATCATCGCTTTCGCATCCCGCATGTCTGAAATGTACCAAAGGCCATCCAGGATAATTTTTCCCACTCTTCCCGATGCTTTCTTTTTGAGTTGGTGGATATGAATTTAATGTGCATTTATGACCTTCTCTCTAATAAATGGCTATTTAATAGACTACCCCTCCTGGCATTTTTGCACAATACTTTCTCATTTTCATTTTCTCATTGCTCTTGTGATTGAAATCCCTGCTCACATCCCCATTTCCTCGCCATTTTTTTAATGGATTCAAGCTGTGAATTTGCTTTCCAAATATAGTTAATATGGAGATTAAATTCCAAGGCTAGGAGTAGGTTTCAAAACTTGAGTCTACCATTCCCAACATCGGGGATAGTGAAGTTTGCGACATGGAATTTTCTGATTTTTAGACTAGGTTGACAAACCCGAACCCTTCTCCAATGGCACAAATGATTAATGATAGCACCTTTGCATTTTCTATTGGTTTTCCTATCTTAGTGTAATGTGTAGACACGGTACTTTCCTGTGAGGCTCACTTCAACCCCAACTCGAGCGAATTAACAAATGTGCATGGGGAGCTCATCGCTAAGCTTGACACTGTCACCATTGCCGCTGCCCTAATAATCCCATAAATGGATAGTTCTGTTGTGATCTCCCAAAACCAAGCACAGGCACTATTTGACCAAGATAGTGCAAAATACAAGGCCAAAGTGGAGAAGCCATGGCTTAAAAACACTAAGAAAGGGGCATCCCTTATATCCAAAGCTCTATTTAGGTCTGATTTCAATGAGGAGTTATCTGACTTCATTATCCTGTTAGCCCAGGTCATGGGCTTGCCCTCTACTAACGAGTTCCACTTCTATATGTTCTCGCTCATCAACATAGTGTGTGAGGGTACTCAGAGCATCAATTGGGAAGAGATCATCTGCATGAACTTAACAGAGTAGTTGTCCAACATGCAACATACTAAGAATTTTTACATGACTTCTTATCTGATGTATACCCTTGCAGCTTCTAGAAAATGGTTTGGCTTCAACTACATTGATGCTCAGAAAGATGATCCCATATATGATTACTACCCTCAGTTCACACTGAACACTAGCAATGACAATTTCAAGAGGGTGAATGATGCTTTCACCATGTATATTGTAAGACTTCTAGAAAGTGACACTGCCAAGAGATTCTTAGATGAAGCCACGAGCCTGATAGTGAAGTACAGATCCTACTTCATTCAGTTCATAAGGTTCTCTTATATCAGGCTAGTAGGCTATGAGAGCACCCCTCTCGATCTCCCCATGTTTTGTAATGACAAAATTTCCTTGATTGAGGTATGCAGGAAATTAGACAATTTTCATAGAACTTGTAGAGATAAGAAAATCACTGGTCTGCACTTCCCCATATCTTTAGGGAACTACACCTGTAAGATGGCTCTGGATGCCAAAAACATAGAGAGAGCCCTAGCTTCCATCATTGTCCATTTCTTCAGTCCCAGAACTTATTTTGATTTAAAGAAATTTATTGAACAGAATCTCATAATCAATTACCATCATAGGGAAGACACTGAAGATTATTGGGCTGACTGTGCAAATGATTTTGAGGTAAGGAGGAGACATTATGGTAGGTTTCCTCTTCAACTAATTCAGGAGCTTAAATTGTATCAAATTCTCGAAGGGCTTCAGGATGACAACACAGACCTATTATCATATGAGTATGAAACTGTGATCAAGCATACTCCTATAGAGGACATGGATTGGTTTAAAAAAGAAAAATATCATTTGTCTTAGATTCTAGCCCCTGTCCTAGTAAGAGCCAAAGTCTAGGTTGATAGAAATATTCATGAGCTAAATAATAATGCTGGAGAATCCTCTTTCAAAGACACCTTGACACCAAGAAAGGAGGCACAAACACCCAGTTTAGAGGTTCCTGTATAGACTCCTCCTACCTCATCAAGTAAGGAACCTAAATCCTCCACCCCTTCCTCCTCCACTCAAGTCTATCAAAAGAAGGTGAAGGAGGTTAAGAAGGAGCCCATTGAATAATATCCTCTACCAAAGCATTCACAACTTCCTTCTGGGCTAGAGAACATCATCCTTCTCAGTGAGAGTGAAGATAATGAAATACCAACTCCTGCAGATGCTTCTGGAACCCCAATGGATATAGAGAAATAAATTCAAAGTGTTGAGCCTCCAAGCACCACTAGCTCCTCTGTTCCAAAACCCTCAGCTTCCCTACTCACATATCAACTGGAGGCAACAGCGGCACATACTCTGAGTGCCACGAGTTCCATTTCTCTTGGTCCTCTTGCCCCCCTTCTTCTTCCTCCTCCTCTTTTACATGGGTACAACATTTTGTTGATAGTAGGAAGAGGAAGTCTTCTTCTCAGATCTCAGGACCCATGTTCGATGTTGTGGTGGCCTTGTTGGGCAATACTACTTCTACTCCTACCAAGAAATCCAAAACCACTTCAAGAATAGTATCTGATGCCCAAGGTCAGCAATTCCTTGAGATAGCTAAGCCCAAGGTTGATAAACCAGAGTAGGATTTGTAAGCTTTTGATCTAAAAATTTCAAGGATCTCAATGGGACAGTCTACCCCTAAAGGTGAAATACACAACCTTCAAGAAATAGTCACCAGGGTCATTGGGAGGGTGGAAATAGGGTAGCAAACTATAGCGCAGCTGGAAAAGTAGGTTCAAGTTCTTTCAAGTTTCATCAAGTCATTGCTATCTAAAGATAAATTTTTAGACCCTACCCCACTGACTTCTCTTCCACCACCTGTGATCCTCAGTCAAGATGAGGTCCAGAGCATTAAGGACATACACAGGTACTCCATCTATGGGAGGGCTATGGAGGCCATGGTGGATGATATGCTTTCTACAGGATTGAATTTCATTTGTGAAGCTTTCAAGATTAATGAGAAGGTAGTCAATCTGCAACAGAAGCTCTCCTCCACCATTGGAAATATGGATAAAGAGCTCAAACTTTGGAGCAGCTGCATAGTAGACCTTCACCTCGTGGGGCAGATTGATGAAAATCAGTTGATGGCAAACAAGGTCATTGATGATGTGAAAGATAATTTGTCAGAGTCATGGATATTCAGCGTGGAGTGGAAAATCAAAGTAGTAGAGGAGGCTTTGGGAGAATTAAAGAATAGCTGGTAGAAGGGAGAGACTTTCAAGACTTTGGTGATAGCTGCTTTCAAGTATATTCACTTCCACCTCCATGATGACACCCCAGGTGTTCCCTTCTCCCTATAGGAAATTAAATCTCAATTCAGAGCTTTTGTCAAATAAAATTTGTTCAAAGAGGACTCCATCACTAAAGATAAGATATAGGAAATCTACTCCCTATGATCTTCCATTGAATAAGAAAATAAGGAATATCATACACACATCGAGTTCTACAAGGAGATAGAGAAATGTCTGGGATCTTGGACCCAGGCTACTGCCAACACATTAGTTCCACATGGTAGAGACATAGCAGAGGATTTAAAAAGGTTTAGATAGTGGATTCTGAAGTCAGTGGGCCCTTCCTAATCATGAACATTTTTCTTCTCCTCCTAACTTCTCTCCCTATTTTTTTTCTCATCTCAAACTTATTGTAATTAGTTGGGGTTTTGCGTTAAGCTTCCCTTTAACTAAACATTCTAGTTAAATGAATTAGTTACCAAGTGTAACTGATTTGTAAAATTATATATTGTTCTCTCTACACCATTTTGAGGGGTTGGAACTTGGCTTATTTTTAAAAGTGTAAGAAATAGCAAAACAATCAATACAAAAGGATTTTGTTTCTTTGTCCATCTGGTCTTGTTATTCGTTGCTATTCATTGAATACTGTGAAATCATTTGTATGCATTATGTCAAGAAGCTTTGTTTTCTTGTAGATGTTTTTTCTGGAACTTTGTGTCTTTACAATAACATCTCATTAATTCAAATACAAATGGTTTTATTCCAAATAATTCTATTCTAGCATGCATAAGGAATTATTTTGTTATCTATAGTTCTGGAGAATGTCTTTATGCTCATTTCCATGTCTTCATCCCTCTGTAATTTTGTGTTGATGATCTATTTTATTTCAAAACTCTTTCATGATATTCAAGTTCCACAGTAAAGCTATGCACTGTACATATGTAAATAGGTTTTTCTTTTGAATAAGGGAACCTCTCCCATTAAAGAGGAGGGATTCTTGTCCCCTGAATTTTGCTCTCACATGTCCACTTTTGATGACCAACATAGCCATAAGTGGATTCTTGTAGCCAGTGATTATTTAGAAAGTGGGTAGAGGTAATTCCCACCAAGAGAGAAACACACCAAATAGTTATGGAATTCTTGTTGAATCAAATCATATGCAGATTTGGAGTCCCAGTCAAGATTGTAGCTGATAATGCCATGTGCTTTAGAGCCAAACCTTTAATCGCAATGTGCAATGAATATGGAATCAATCTGACTTATTCTTCAAATTCTAATCCTAAAGGGAATGGACAAGCTGAGTCCAACAATAAGAATTTGTTGAAGATCATTAGAAGAACCTTGGAACAAAACAAGAAGAAATGGGTGAACAATTGAAATTTGTAGTTTGGGCTAATAGGATAACTCCTAAAAGAGCTACTGGTAAAAGCCCATTTGAATTGGTGTATGGAACTCATGATTTTCTGCCCTGGCACCTATAATTATCTTCATTTCAATTTTCCCAAGAGTTGGAAGATCAAGATCTTGGCCCATATGAATCAAGGATCAATCAAATTATTGAGCTTGATGAGAAGAGAAGAGCATCCCATCAAAGGCATGTGAGATTTAGGGAAAATTTGAAGAGATTGTTTGACAAAAAGGTCACTCCTAGAGCTTTCAATGTTGGAGATCTAGTTTTGTTGTGGGATAGTAGGCATAAAGACAAGGGCAAGCATGGAAAATTTGATGCATTATGGATGGGCCCTTATGCCATTGATATCAAAATTGGTGAACATACCTTCTTTCTCAAGGACTTAGATGGGGAATTGCTAGAGCTGCCTGTTAATGGCAGATATTTGAAACATTTCTTGGAATAATCCCCAAATCTGAGGTATGAACCAATTGTAAAGTTTTATATTCTTTGTTTTCTGTTTGTTTTTGATGTTTTGTCGGTTTTGCGGTTTGCCTTGCTATGTGGTAGCTATTTTTTTCGGGTTCTCAACTTGTTTTTGGTGATTTTGGCTGATGACTCCTTTTCCCAATGGATATTTTTTCACTTAGTCTATGTTTAATCCTTGTGGCAATCACTGGGAGTGCCCATCCCCGAGTAAGAGCCGATGTTGGTGCCATTTTTGAGCTTGCACCATGTTGCCCTAATTTTTCCAAGTCTATATTTGCTCAAAAATGTTTAATCCTTTGATTTGATGGTCTATAATTTTTGCCTTCCAGTTGAAATGCTTTAAAAATGCTCACAAACTTGTTGCTTTTCCCTAATTTTGAAGGAATAATCCAAATTTTCTCTTTTTTATGCCCTAGTTGTTCCAATTTTGCGGGCTATGTCATTTTTCCCTTTGCCAAATCATGGAAAAATTGAAATTGATCAAATCATACTTGTGTGAAATTGAAAATCCTATCCCAAGCTCGAAAATGTTCAGAAATCATGCTTCAGTTGATTCAGAATCGAAAAATATGCCATCCTTGGTAAAAAAAATGAATTCTAGGGCATGCCTGGAATTTTTTACGTTTTGACAGTCATACAGGTGTCATTTTCCCGTCAAATTCATCCTCAAAAGGTATTGGCAACGTGGCAAGTTTGCAATGGCTGAGGTGCGTCGGGGAAATGTTGTAACTTTTCACTTTTCACCTTTTTGACAAACAGGGCATTTTTTGGGCCCACGGACCCATTTTTTCAAAATTTTCCTATGTGGCATGTTCTGATCTGAATTCGGGATGGCGGATGGTCAGATTCCCTTAAGTTTTTTAGACCTTATTTTGCAAAATAATTTAAAATCAAAAATTATTCTGAAGCCCCGCAGCCAATCCGGAGTGGACACGTGGCAACATGACAGGTGCAGAGCGGGTCGGCGAGCCGGCGGAGGTAAAAGGGAATTATTTCCCTTTTTTGCAAAAGAGTTCAAAATGAAAATTTTTAGCGTGCCCCCATGAACAAATCACAGGTGGACATGTTTCCATGAAGGGGTAGAGGGAAGTGTGGGCCACAAAGGGAAATGGGGATTTTTTCCCCTTTGCAAAAAAGGTTTAAAATCAAAATTTGAAGCGCTGGCCCACAAAAAATGACCAAGAAACACGTGGCAGAGGACAAGGCGGGTCGGCAGCCCGGTGGAAGGAAAATGGAAAATTTTCCCTTAGCAAAAAAGGGAGTTAAAATGAGAATTGGGCCCATGGATTTTAGTGATAGAGGAAGCGACACGTGGCGAGGGAGAAATCAGAGGTGTGGGCCCACAGGACAAAATAGTGAAAATTTTCCAAAAATTCAAAATGCGCAGAATTGAAGTGCGATAATGATGGGACCCACCATGTGCCATGTGTCAGCTCCAAAATTCAAAGGCGGAAGGGCGGAGAAAAAAGTCAAAATTTTCCATTTTTCCAAAAAATGTGGAAAAGTAAAAAATGATCCCAATTTCGTTCCCAATTGTTTTTTGACACATGGAGGGCCTAGATTAAAGGAAAAATATGGATAAGATTGATGATTACTATGCATCCATTTATTTTGACCAACATGGGAGCTCCATGAAGCTTGGAATAACTATTTTTGCATCAAAATTAACCAAACATATAGTGATTTTGTGTCGTCTTGGCCTTCCAGGATCATTGGCATCACTTTCATGGGTTAATTCTTTGATTTGAAATGTTTTTGAAGTAATGTTTTGCCCCAGACCGAGAAAAAATGTGAAATGACAAAATCAAAAGTTGCAGAGGTAATTTGAAAAGTTAAAAAGGTGAAAATGATGAGAAAAAGGTGTTTGCATGCCTTAATGATGAAAAACATGCCTCCAGGATAGATAATGATCCAGATATTTTTAATAATTTAATCTTGTTGGGCACACCTGGCAACCTGCGAATGTTTTTCTATTTGATGTAATTTTCATTGAATCATGAGGATTGTTTTGTAACAAACTTGATCCCATGGCATAATCTTTGCTTGGGAAAGAAGGCTCCAAAGTGGCATTAGGTATATAATGCATTTTGAAGAAATTGTAAAGGGTCAAGAAGTTGGAAAATCAAGAGAAAATTCTTAGAGAAAGCTCATTTTTCTAAGGAACCCACTAAAGAACCTGAATAATTTCTTTTGTGTTGGATATTCATGTATGTGATTTGGTTAAAATTGTATAACCATCACAAAGCTCTGATATTTTCATGAAACTCTCCCCTGTTGATGAATCTAACAAGATTTTGAGTTAGTTTATGTTTTTCTGGGAAATATGATGTTTGTTATCATTTTTAGATGCCTGCAAATAGTTTTCATTGTTCTTGTTGCAATCTTGCATTGAAAGTCTTTAGAAATCACACAGAATATCCATTTTCTTGTTGATAGTTTAGTGGCATTTGCAATCTCATGTTCAGAAGAGTCTTCATATGATAAAGAGATAAACAAATTTAAAATCACTTTACCTTCCTTGACTGTAGAGATTGCTTGTAAGCCTTTGGGGGTACCTTAGGCATGGTTTTATCAAGGATTTTTATGTTTAATTAAGTTCTTTACTTCAAGATTTTGTGGTGAATTCTCAAAGATTGTGTGAAGATTGCAACTTGGGCTTTCATTTATGCCCCTTCTGGTTGAAAGAATATCCTGATTATTTAAAGCATTTTATTTGATAGTTGTTCAATTATTGTAGAGGTTGTCAAAGATCTGATATATCCCAGTTTGTATCATCAATACCCGACCAAAAAATCATTCTAAGCAACCCATCCTACCCATACTACCCCTGCATCTGCATTGTGTGTCAACAAAAGAATAAAATCCATTTAGAAAAATGCACAAAGCAAATCAGGATCATACCGTGTCTCTAGCAGCCTCAGCCTTGTCTAGAAAGCATTTCCATCATTTAGTAGTGAAAACTCTATTGAGTTTGAATAATGGAAGATTGATCATGTTTTCCCAAGGCCATCTCCATACAATATGCACAATATAATGATATCTCCACCTCCTTCATAAAATAGAGGCTGCAATATAGGTTCTCTTACCTTGGTTGAAAGGCACAACCTAAAATAGTGAGGGTTAGATCAAAATCCTTTCAAAGTGCTATCCATCTCTCCATAAATCTGAGTGCCAGTTAGATCACATCCCTGGCTACAAAACGACATACATCATGATCTATCTGAATTCAAGCTTCATGCCATATCTCTGATGTTGCTTAGAGTGAAAAGGAGAACAAATTTGAGTACCAACAGGACCAAAAGTATTAGCAAAAAATGGAGGTTTGGGTAGAAGCTGAGCCATATTATTCTGAGGAGGTGATCTTTGAAGAGAAACATAATGATGAGGAGTGAGGGGTTTGTGTTGTAAAGGGATACAATTTTTAGAGTGACTGCCCTCTAAAGGCCCTGTCTCTTGGAAAACTCTATTAGATTTTGAAAATATAGGAGTAGATTGAGAAGCAAATGTTTCAAATATAGATGATGGACCCTCTTTAGATGGGGAATTTAATTAAAAAAAGAGGCTATCTAATTTAGAAGCACTTGAGGAAGTGCTGCAATCTTCAATTATAGGTTGATCAGTTTCTCCAATAGAGATCTCCCTTTTTGACGCTTGGTCTCCAATAGCCTTCCAAATTCTTCTTCCTTCTGAATTAGACTTTCCCAGCTCTTGAAACAACCTTCTACTAGGGTCCTTGGTGAAGAAAGATCTTATTCCTTCCAGCTTTGTAGATATGAATAAGAAATCTCACTTGATATATGTTAAGACATTGGTATTTATAAAGAATTCAAATAGCATGGAGTCGCCACCAAGGATTTTCACCTTAGTTTATGCAAATGCGGTATGAAATACCTATCAAATTTCTGTCAATAACAGATTCATGAAAAGCTCAAAATATTTACTCCAACACGAAGGATTAAATTGAAAGACTCAGTTAAACACTAAAGTCTCTTGTTAATCATGCTTAAGGTACACTCGAAGACTTATAGACAATCTTTATCAAAAAATGACAGTGAATTGGTTTTTAAATTTGTTTATATCATCCAAGATGAAGGCTCTTATTGAAATGAAATTGCAAATACCATTATACTATCATAGAGATGAGATCCGATGTGATTTCACAAAAATTTCAATGTAAGATTGCAATATGAATGAAAGAAACTATTTCAGACATTCTAAAACAAAGAAAACACAAAATTGCTAAAGATTAGACACAAATCAATTCAAAAATTGCTTAGATTCATTAGTAGGGGAAAGCTTCTAGAGAAATCTCAGTGCTTGTCAATGGCTATACCTCAGTAATCAACTTGACATGACATAAAATCTAACAAAGAAAGAAAATAATAGGTAATCTCACCTTTGGTCTCTCGGGGAGGACGGATTTCTCAGTTTTTTTCTCAAGAATTCAAACTCTGACCATTTGCAAGAGAATCCTCAATCCATTTATACATTTTTCTCACTCAATTTCCCCCCAAAAGAGAAGAATATTTGAGGGACCTTTTCTTGTTACAAATTTGTTTCAGATAGTGACATTTAACAAATTTAGATCTGAAATCTGTCAGGTGGACGAATTGTGAATTGATCACATTTCTTGGGCTCTTAACTAATTACTAGGATGCCATGCCACAAATTTTTAGTAGCACTTTTAAATATTTTTTATTTTTTCATGTGAGAAATCCCCTTTTTAATCATTTTTCAGAGCATCTGTGTAATTAGACTTGATAGGTCATCCTTTTTTACTCTCGAGGCCACACCTTTTTCACCTTTTGCACCTGTACTTTCATCATTTCATCCTTTTTCCCTCTTTTCCCTCAGTCATTTCTACCCCACATCCTTTTCCTTTGGTAATTCCCATTTCTTCAAGTGCCTGAGTAATTTCCTCTTCAAAATATCGACCTTAACGATCTTTGTAATCACAATTTAAGTTTTGAATCCATTCAATGGCACCTTACCGATAGAGACAAAAAATAATTTCATCAAAGAACGATGAAAAATAGTCCATATTCGTGTCTCCAAGAGTCTTGGAGAAAAAATGACAGAAAAAATAGGTGAAATGCATAACAACCATTGATCCTGCCCCTTTTCCACTCTATATAATATTTGTCCACATGTTTCCTTGGCTTAACTACAAAAGAGAAGAATAGAGGAAAGTCTCAAACAAGCGTGAGCCTTCCACATACCCTAGGCCCAAGAAAAATGACTTTTGGCCTTTGAAAAGTCCCAGTGAAAAAAGGAGCCAGTGGGATCCTCCACGTGTCTCAATGTCACATTTTGAGATGGTCCCCAAAAGTAGAGACCCCAAAAAAGTGTGGGGATTAACACTATTGTGCCTTAGTCTGGCAGAGTATGTTAAAAATTTGAAGGTTCAATGGAAGGTGTCATGTGTCTAAGGTCCAAGACAATTTTCTTCGGCTGTAGAAAATTCCCAAGCAAAAAGGCAGAGTGAGCGGAAGCCTGCAAGTTTCCTCCTAACACTTCTTCAAAAAAAAAAAACAGGGGTTGGTCCCCAAACATGCGCAGTCCCTCCACATGTCCCAGGCTCTTTTAGAAGTTGTTTGAAAAGTCTAAGTAAGGGAAGGCTCAGCGTAAGCATCCACATGTCTTTATGGTGTAACTTCAAGATGGTCCCCAAGAGTGGAGACCCTAAATGAGTGTAGGATCACCACATGTCCATGGCCAAACAAAACTGTACCAGCTACATGAAAAAAAAATTCTAAGTCCGAGCCAAGTAACGGAATCCTCCACATGTCCCCTTAGCACAACTCCAAAGCTAAACCAAAAGGTGAATTTTCAAATGAGCATCGTTCCTCCATGTGGATAAGTTTTGGGTTAAAGCAAGCCATAAAGTTTTTAGAGTTCCCCGCCAAGCCACATCCAACCAAAAAGGGCCACATTTATACTGATGCAAAGATGAAAATTTTGACAGGGAAAACTCACCCGTCAAACCGTAAAAATGCAGGAAAACCACCATTTAAGCTTGGAGATGAATTTTTCTTCAAGGATGGTGAATTTGGAAATGTTATAAGTTTTAAACATGATCCACCGAGCTACATCCAATCATCTTTCCTCAGGTATTTGGGAAAAAATATCCAAGGACAATAACACGTGACTGTGGAAAATGGAAGGAAAGGAATATCCTGAGTATTACACCCAATTTAAAGAATCCTTGAGATGGATAGAGAAACAAAAAACAATTAATGGACCTTTAAGTGATCTTAGACCAATGAAGGGACTGATCATGGCAACCAAATGGAGAACATAGTCTTCAAGTAGAAAACATGATAGAGGCCACAGACTGAGGAAACTCAATGAAAAACGGGGCGAGACTAATTCAAGCACCATTAGGTTTGATCCTAGAAATGAGAAGATTATTCAATAAAATAATCGAAAAGAAAACAAAGGTTAGGAAATTTATTAAAGCAGGAGAACAAATTAATTTTTTCACTACATGTATTAAGGTAAGCTCCATTCCAACTCCCTTTGTCAAGATTGCTAGGATGGTGGTTCGTTTCATCAATCTTGAAGGAAAGTATATCATAGTTCCCACTAAGCATTTAATTTTTCTGAATCATTTCCGTAGAAACTGTCGACATTAAAATTTTCCTCCGTAATTTCTATTTTATTAATGTATGTATTAGGAATAGGATGTTGTTAAGTATAATTAGTAGCGGCGTCTAATAGAAGATAACGGCACCGTTAGTATGGTGCCACTAATAAATTAGAGTATGGTAACAGTCAAAGTACAAAAGGAATGTTGTGGTAAAAAAGTAAATATTTGTCGTAAGTGGTTCGGTAATGTTAAAATGTCAAAGTTAGGGTAAGTATAGAAGTAGGGTATACATGATTAGGAATTAGAAATATTATATTTGTAATGAGGACAAAAGAGTGATGTCATAAATATTTTGTGTATTTTATTTGTAGAAAATTCTAAAAAAGGTGGAACCCATGTGAGATGATAAGGTTTATCTTATCTTAGAAGATAAGCCTACATGTAAAGGCAAGAGTTTAGGCATGGAATATGATTGGCCAGAAGAGATTTCCTATCCTATCTTAGAGATAGGGTGGATAAGCCTGAATTCCTATAAATAAAGAGGCCACCCCCCTCATTTAGCATAGAAGGAAGTAGTGAGAAATATTGTATGAATAAGTGTGTAAAGGAATCCATCATTTTAAAGGTGTGTTAAATAAGTCATTAAGAGGTGTAATTGTGAAGTTTCTCCCATAGTTATTGTTGGAAGGCAAGTGAAGTTAGTAACACTTGAAGTACCTCATGGGTGAGATTGTGACAATTTCATGTTGATATTATAATTTACACTTATATTTTAGATTTATCATCATTCATTCTTATCATAGCCTATGGTATTCTGGTGTTATGTTTGTTGTTGTGTTTCTAGATTCCATCCACCAAACTAAAAGCTGTGCATTAGTAAATAATCATAGCACGAGGAGTTCCCGGTAAAGAATTATCATAGTGCTGGATTGCTAATAACATTTTGGTTCCATTGTCGGGACCATTCCTCGGTGGTGGATTTTCTGGAGAGATATTCTCACTTAGTCAGAAAACATTTGGAGGGTAACCTTGTTTTTACTGTGCATAGTAGTTACCATGGTAAAGTCACTTTTTATTGTGAATAGTATTTACCGCAGTAAAGTCACTTTTTACCGTGAATAGTATTTACTACAGTAACTTCACTTTTTACCGTGAATAGTGTTTACCATAGTAAAGTCAGTTTTTACCGTAGTAAGTCAAGTTTTACCATAGTTACCGTGGTAATTTCTATTTTCTATTATAGTGATTCCAATTATTTGTGCACATAAGTCTTGTTAATTGTACTTGTGGGTTGGTATTTCACTGTCTTTACTTTTGAAAATGGGGAAGATTCCTATTTTTTCAGCCCAATCTAATGAAGATGCTTCCTCTTTCATTCAAGAGTTTAAACGATCTTGCATTTGTAATGGCCTCATGAGAAGGGAACAGTGGACTGAATTTTTTCCTACCTTTTTGGATGGTTTAGCCCTTAGGTGGTTTGAAACACTAGGTGATAATGTGAAAAATTCATGGGATTTATTAATTGAAAGTTTTCTTGAAGAATTTGGTGAACAACAGAAATATGTAGATCTCATGATCGATATCACAAAGTTATCCCAACGAGAGAAGGAGAAGATAAGGGATTTTCATGCTTGTGGTCTAGAGCTAAGGAGGAAGCTCAATGCCCAGATCTAGAAGGAAATATTAGCGAATGGGTTGATGAATGGTGTGGATAATCTCCTCTGTAAGCAATTCATTTTTGGGATGAAGCCAGAGATCAGACAATGAGTGAAGTATGACCTCCCA
The DNA here is from genome assembly GCA_019776745.2 of Taxus chinensis. NCBI lineage: Eukaryota > Viridiplantae > Streptophyta > Pinopsida > Cupressales > Taxaceae > Taxus > Taxus chinensis. The sequence continues at coordinate 619,992,968 of CM034154.1, forward strand.
GCTACCATTGAACGAGCAAAGGAGATTGCAAGAAGGTAAGAAGAAAGCATGGAAGAGGAGCCCAAAGAAATTGTTGCTGAAGTAGAGCCTACACCAACACCTTTGGTCCAGAATCCACAACCACTTTCGGTGAGCACAAATCTTTCTCCTAGTACATCTACTGAGTATGAATTTCTACTCAGGAAGATGGGCTAGTTAACTATTAATCTTCTTCAAGGAAAAGAATTTAGTTCTCAGGGAGGAGATAAAGGTCCAAAAATAAATATTTCTGAAGTTGTATGTTATGGTTATTATAAAAAGGGTCATTATAAGTATAATTGTCTAGATAGAGCTTCTACATCTGGTACAAGAGATAATGATAAAGGAAAAGAACCTGTGAATTCTTTTGATGTAGTAGATAAGAGCATAAATAATGAAGTAGATGTGTTTGTAACAAAAAGAAAGAAAAAAAAAGATAACCAAGATGGAAATGATCCTAAGAAGATGAAAGGAGAAACTAGTAAGAAACATAGGAGAAGAAAGTTGGGTGTGTAGGATTTTCTTATTTTATAGGGACAAGGACCATACTCCATCTTAGAAGATCTGTCCAAAAGGCCTACAAATATTACATATGGTCAACTCTTGGCTATGTCTTCTTAGAAGAGGTGGGAGCTGCGAAGTGGACTCAATGCTCGAAGAAGGAAGGAGGTTGAGGTCCCTGTTTTGGGAGGCACAGGCAGATCCCTACGTTCCAAAATCCGAGGTATTATGTAATAGTATTTCAATTCATGATGTCTTAGTTGATAGAGGTGTTGCAGTTAATGTAATGACTGAGTTTGTAATGAATATGTTGGGTTTAAAAATTGATCTCCCCTCAACACTTATGTTAAGGTCATTAAATAAGGGAAAAACTAAACCAGAAGGTGTTGTTTCAAATGTGGCAATATCTGTTATGGGTGTTGTATGTGTGGTAGAATTTTAGGTGATGAGAAATGGTACTGTTGTGTACCCAATGTTGTTGGGAAGACCATGGCTAAGGAGAGTTCATGCAAGAAACTACTGTAATGAAAGCTTCATGACACTTGGACGTGGTAGAGAGAGGGTGAAGATAAATTTGATCCCTCGGCATCATAAGACAAAACCTGTGGATTCAAGTGATGAAATTGATGATTGGACATCGTCTGATTACTCTAGTACTAGTGAAGTGGACATAGAAGATGATGAAAGTGAGGTTGATGTTTTGGTCATGGATATCCTTCCAGTCACACCGACTCATGAACCTAGAAAATTATCTGAAGAAGAAATTGATGATCATCTCCAAAAAATAAAGATTGGTGATGCTGTGATGGAGAGTGAGAAGGAATCCTACCTCCATCTCTTTCGAAGTTACATACACATATTCACTTTTGATTACAAGGAAATCTGTCAAGTAAGTTGGGTAGAACATTCTATTGAGCTGGTAGATGGTGATAAGTCCATAAAGAAAATGCCATATAGAATGAATCCTAATTTTTCCAAGACTGTAAAAGAAGAAATAGATAAGTTGCTTGATGTACGATTCATATTTGCTGTGGAGAATTCAGAATGGGTTTCTCCCATTGTGATCTCAATAAAAAATAATGGGAAGCTACACATTTGTGTTGATTATAGGAAGCTCAATAAGGCAACAAAGAAGGATCATTACCATCTTCCATTGTCAGATTAAATCTTGGATGAAGTAGCTGGCCAGGAGTGCTATAGTTTTATTGATGGATATAGCGGATACAACCAAGTTTGTATAGTAGAGAAAGGTTAGCTAAAGACCACATTCACCACTCCTTGGGGAATGTTTTCTTATAGAGTTATGCCTTTCGGGTTGTGTAATTCTTTGGCAATGTTCCATCACTTGATGAATAGGGTGTTTGAATCCTACATTTGGGAACTTCATCAAAGTATTTATGGATGATTTTTGCATCTATGGGAGCAAGATGGACCACCTGCACAAGATGGAGATAAAATTTCAAAGGTTAGATGAAGCACAAGCCTCACTAAACCCTACAAAGTGTGTCTTTGGATGTTCTAAAGGTCTTTTTTTAGGACATGTTGTATCTAGAGATGGTATTGGTACTGATCCTGATAAAGTTTAAAAAATAAAAGAGTTACCATTTCCTATGAATAGAAGTAAGTTGAGATCATTTTTGGGCCATGTGGGTTACTATAGAAATTTCATCAAGAATTTCTCAAAGATTGTACAGCCACTAACCCAGTTCTTGAAGAAGGATGTTACTTATGAACCAGGATATAAGGCACATGAAGCTTTTGAACAACTGAAGGAAACCCTGGTGTCTTCACCTATTTTAAAGATTCCAGACTGGAGCAAGCCATTCATTGTGTATACCGATGCCTCAGATCCAGCACTAGGAAATATTCTAAGCCAAAAGGATGAAAATGGGAATGATCATCCAGTTTACTTTAGGAGTAGACAAATGAGTACTGCTGAGGTAAATTATACTGTAGCTGAAAAAGAGGCTCTAGCTAACATTTTTACTATAAAGAAGTTTAGAAATTACTTGCTAGGGCAGAAATTTATAGTTGTAACAGATCATCAGGCTCTAAAATATATTGTAAATAAGCCTAACCCATCGGGGAGGATAGCAAGATGGATAATTTTGCTACAAGAATTTGAATTTGATATTATAGATAGGCCAAGAAAGAAGCATGCTAATGAAGATATACTCTCTCGAGCCTATGATGGTTTAGGTTCATCTTGTGATGATGATGATTTCAAAAATGTAGCATTGTTATACCTTGACACGATCCCTAGTGAATACATATATATTTGGAATTATCTAAATGAATTCAAGTTTCTTGATGGTTCCAATGCAAATACTAAGAGGAAGATTACTCAAGCCAGTCATCCATATTCTATATGATGGAGTATTTTTTCGAATAGGACCTGATGGACAGTACAAGAGGGTAGTTAGAAATGATCAAGGGAAGGAACTGATAGAATAATTCCAAAATGGTACATGTGGAGGACACTTCTCTAGACAACTTACAATAAGAAGGATCTTGGATGCAGATTATCACTGGCCCACTCTTTTTAGAGATTCTTATAATTATTGTAAGACATGTGATATTTGTCAAACACATGGTAACCGTAAGACTTCATCAACTCCATTATGCCCTATTCTTCCACTTGGTCCCTTTGAAAAGTGGAGAATAGACATTGTAATCCACTTCCAACTACCCCATGCCAAAATAAGTATATTGTAGTTGCCACATATTATTTAACCAAGTGGGTTGAAGCTATGCCATTGAAAACAACTTCCATGGATGAAGTGGAAAGGTTCATATATGAACGCATTGACACTATATTTGGTTGCCCATTATAAATTGTAACAGATCAAGGAAGCCACTTCATTAATGAGGTGGTATAAGCCCTAGTCAACAAGTTTTCTATTAAGCACAAGAAGGCAACAACATACAAGCCAAGCACAAATGGACAGGTGGAACAAATTGTTTGTGTTATGTCAAATTCTAGCAAAAGATACAGCCTTGCAGGTACATAAGTGGGATAAAAGGATTCATGCAGCATTGTGGGCATATAAGGAAACATCAAAGTCAGCAACAGGGTACTCCCCATTTCAGTTGGCTTATGGCATTGATCCATTTCTTCCTATTGAGTTTGATATTCCCATAGTGAGAGTTATGAAAAATGAAAGGATGGATGAAAGTGATTCAGTAAAAGAAAGGTTGGTGCATCTTCATTTGCTAGAGGAAATGAGGAAAATAGCGAAGGATACAATCTATAAGAATAAAATGAAGCAGAAGGAATACTTTGATCAAAAGATCCATTGGTCTCCATTTCATGTGAATGACTTGGTTCTAGTATATGATTCCATATACAAAAAAAGAAGGTAGAGAAAATTTCTTCCCAAATGGATGGGGCACTACAAAATAGCATTTGTGCATTAAAATGGTACATATCGACTGGAGGAATTGGATGGCACCCCCATTATGAAATGCTCAACCACGACAAGTTAAATATTTTCCAAACACCATGATAGTGTACTCTGAGGACGGAGTAGAAGCTAGGAAGGGGAAAAATGTCGACATTAAAATTTTCCTCCATAATTTCTATTTTATTAATGTATGTATTAGGAATATGATGTTGTTAAGTATAATTAGTAGTGGCATCTAATAGAAGATAATGGCTCTGTCAGTACAGTGCCACCAATAAAGTAGAGTACGGTAACAATCAAAGTACAATAGGAATGTTGTAAAAAGTAAATATTTGTCGTAAGTGGTCCGGTAATGTTAAAATGTCAAAGTTTGGGTAAGTAGAGAAGTAGGGTTTACATGATTAGGAATTAGAAATATTATATTTCTAATAAAGACAAAGAGTGATGTCATAAATATTTTGTGTATTTTATTTGTGGAAAAGTCTAAAAAGGTGGAACCCATATGAGATGATAAGGTTTATCTTATCTTAGAAGATAAGCCTACATGTAAAGGAAAGAGTTTAGGCATGGAATATGATTGGCCAGAAGATATTTCATATCTTATCTTAGAGATAGGGTGGATAAGCCTGAATTCCTATAAATAAAGAGGCCACCCCCCCTCATTTAGCATAGAAGGAAGTAGTGAGAAATATTGTATGAGTAAGTGTGTAAAGGAAGCCATCATTTTGAAGGTGTGTTAAAGAAGCCATTAAGAGGTGTAATTGTGAATTTTCTCACATAGTTATTGTTGGAAGGCAAGTGAAGTCAGTAACACTTGAAGTACCTCATGGGTGAGATTGTAACAATTTCATGTTGATATTATAATTTACACTTATATTTAAGATTTATCATCATTCCTTCTTATCATAGTCTATGGTATTCTAGTGTTATGTTTGTTGTTGTGTTTCTAGATTCCATCCACCAAACTAAAAGTTGTGCATTAGTAAATAATCATAGCATGAGGAGTTCCAGATAAAGAATTATTATAGTGCAGGATTGCTGATGACAAAACCTGCTTGTGTGTTTTCCTCATTACGTTCTTAATTCCATGGAATGATCCAACCTTAAGTTTCAAAATCATACCCATGCTATTCCCATTCACCAGGGCATTATTTTCTTCCTACAAAAATTTGTCCTTACCCATCACCCTATCATCCCCTTAACCCCTGTCATTCAGCCCACCCATGACTCTCTCAATCCCAACCTTATCAGACAACCCACAACTACTAGGATTAAAAAATAAAAATACCCTGTACCCCTGGTTCCCATCATTTTCCCTCCATTAGAGTATTTTGCAACAGTAAAGAAATGGAAAAATGCAAAAAATATTCTACTCAAGAGAAAAGGGAGGATCTCCAAGTAATAATTGAGAATGTGGAAAACAAGTTACAAACTTTAAAAAGGGACATGCATGAGTAATCAAAGCAAAAAGGTAAGAGGAAGTTGGATGTAGATGTTGAACCGGATGAAGGTCAAGTTAGTGAAATTTATAAGAAGATGAATTCCCTTGATACAAGATTGGGAAACTCAAAGGTGATACATGATTGCATCCTCTCTACTATCAATGCAATTTATTATTTTTTATAATAGTAGGTCAAAACATAAGCATGCTTAGTGGTATCTCTAATGTTATGTGGGGAAATGATGTTGAAATATATAGGGTTATTTCTTAGCTGGATGTCAATGATTCTTCTCATATCACTACCTTGTGCCTCTTCACTTCAATGTAAATTGTGAAGTCTAGATTTTAAAGAGATGCTAAGAAGTAATCCTCTATGGAACTATTTAGTTGTTGATCGGTTACTATTTTGTTTATGTTTTTTTGCCTACTTTTTTTAGTTTTGTCCTTATTTTGTCTCCATTTTGTAGTTTCTCTTTGACTACAACTGGGATATATTGTACTATTTGGATTTTGATCTCTTTTTTGATTATATCACTTGTATATCTAGCTTTTGAGCCTCTTTGTAATAGGGTATAGTCCCTTCAAAACTATTTGCCAATAAAAATTAAAAAAACAAATAATTTCCAACAATTATGTCACAGGCATAAATCCAACACATATATGTGACTAACAAAAAATGAAGCATCACACTAATACATATGTAACTGGTAACACATGACCCAAAAACCATGTCTATACCCACATAGTACTAATACAAGATCCAATAGTACATACTAACCATGAGGAGAGTCAAGCCTCAATCAAAAAAATGCCTAACAAGACTCACATGACTAACTCACTACTCAAGATAAACACCATAGTATGGCACACCAACATTAATAACTTCCCAATAGGATCTCTGATTGAAGAACTAACAAGAAATAACATCTCCCATAGTACCAAACATAAGCCACAACCCCTCATCAATATGAGTCAACCAAAAGTCATCATCTTATACCAACAATAACCAAATATTGTACGTCAACAAGTTTTCATTGTTTTAAACACATAGTATTCAAGTTTCTAATTAGTTGAAGGGTTGGAGGTGGTAGTTAATTTTTTACATGAGCTGATATATAGAGGATTGAAAAGGCATAAAAGAACTAACCTGAAAGACATATAATCTATGGTTATTTCCAATTGTATGAACATGACAAGGATCTTTTCAACACAAAGTTTGATTAGTGGTTTTCAAGTATAGGAGGTTATTTTTATCTTGCAAGACAAGTTAAGAATGCTTGTCTTCAAGTATTTCCTTTTAGGATTGTTTTATGAAAGGTTATTTTCATACTTTTTCTCATGGAAGTATGGTCTAATGTGAAGGTTATAATATTTTTTTTCATGTCTCACAATACATAAATATATTCACTTGATATGTAAGAATACCAAGTGATAAGATGTCACAATGGGAGAGTATATACTTTTACACAAAGAAACACAACCTCAAGATAGAATAATACATTTCCGCACAACTCTATAAGTCTCCCAAAACTAATCCATATGCCTCCCAATAGAGAAAGAATCATAGTCCCAAAACCAAGCCGGTTCACTCACCATAGAGCCATGTTACCTTATTTCTCTATGTTGGGTCACACACCATAGAGCCCCATCTCCTTATTTATCCATACATGATGACTCACCATAGATCCCCATTTCCTTATTTCTCCATTTGATGAGGTTAGGTCACACTATTTCCGTGGCTACATAGATCCCCATCACCTCCACCTAAGTGGCACAATAACCTATAGTTAATTAGTACATATCCCTATGACCCCCTTTGGGCATACCCCTATACAATGAAGCAGGTTTATAGGTCTAAGCAGTCCATGGTGAATCCCATGATTCTAATCCAACACATGACAACATTAGAACTGACATAAAATTCAAATCCAGATGCCAAGTGGAAAAAATCCCAAGCTTGGGGCTAGGCTAGAAAATATTTCAACCTAAAAAGAAAATGTCAACTAGGAAAAACAAATGGCTAAATAGTGGCAGTAATGCAAAGCCCTCTTCTAAGCAAAAAATCAAGCTAAATGCCAAAAATAGAAGAACACATCAATCAATAAAATTATTGGTTCTGACAATAAAAGAGAAAATGATCAATTTACGAATAAAATATGAACATAAAAAATATCACATTACAATGACTATGTGGCAACTAGATGGGTACTCATTGAGTTGTTGACACTCAGATATTGAGCCTAAGCTTGCCAAAATATATATAACAAGAATAACTATATCTCTATATGTCTCTAAATTTCACATACGGGGATCGACATAGTCAATATCACATAGGATTTTTTTATGGAAAACACACATAGGAAAGAGCAGGGACTATAGTTTTCCGAATTTGATCCTAAGGTATTGCACATCCAAAATATACAGAGAAACTGTTATCTCTTGAAAGTGCACCCTGTAGAGAGATGGCTTCAGGTGTTCTAAGCTTGCAAATTTTATCTCTCTCTTTCATAGATACAATGGAAACAGCTCAAGTCTATGGGTATATCTATTTTGAAGTGAGTCTCAAGTATCAAGGCCAATTCCTTATTGTTGTATCCTAGACTTATTTTCTGGGGTTTGAGAGTAAAAGAAGACTGTAAAAGGATTTAAAAATGAGGTGATACACCAAAGTTATATGAGGTCTTTGATTGAGTACTTACACAACTGATATGGGAATGAATTCTTGGTGCACGAGACAACAAATTTCTGCACATTATTAAGAGAAAACACTTTGATGTATTGAGGGAAAAATCACAACAATACTGCTAAATTAAGCATACACATTAATATCATGCAGAAATTACAAAATTTTCAATAGGGTAAGATGATTAATCAAGGAATTCAACATTCACAAGATTAAAGGAACATACACAAGAATGCAAATAATTGGAAAGGAAGAAAATAATTCACATTCAGAGGGAAAAACTGGTAGAAACTACTTCAACACTCTTGTATCTAAAAAGTCCTCTTCTTTTTTTTGGTGCTTTGCCAAGGCACACAATATATAGAAAAATTGACTCACCTACCTTTCCTAAAAATATGCTAAACTTGTACTTTCCCATGCATCCTATTTTTATCCTTTATTTAATAATAAATAAAGGAATAAAATAAATAAAACTAATATAAAGAGAAATTAATAGCCTTTCATCACATCATAGTCAAACTATAGTTGACTATTCTATTGTTAAGAAAAGCATGGGTGAATAATCTGCAAAAAATAAATCTTTCTAGATGAGCAAGTCTCCTTCCTTATGCATGCAAATTATGTCTTCTTGCTAATATGTCCCTTTGTGCAGCATGCAAAAATCATCTCCCTGTGAGTGAGAAAAGTCAATTAAATTATTTGCAATACTTGTAAAAATAATTCATCTAAACATCCAATTGATGGGGACCACCTCCAAGCCCAGGTTCTGATGTTGACATTTCTTTGTCTTCTAGTGTGGTAACCTGACCTCTTTTGCCATATTTTAAATACATCACCAGTAAAATATAATACATTTTTTATGTGCTAGCTCCATGTAGGGAGCACTTATATATGTGCACTTGTGTTCGTTTGTTTTGCCACCCTTGTGGGCTTAGCAAATTACCATGGTTTTAAACACATGTGGGAGGGTAACTTTGTAAAAGGCCACCATGTCATACTCAACCACCTTTTGGTTATCATTGCATCTTCTTTTTTTTCGGCTCCCTTTGATTTTCTTGGATATAGATTATGGTTAGACGGTAAAAGTCAATTATGCAATGATTTTTGGTTTTAATCATGGGGTTGGCCCCCTCTTGATGATGAATCACCCCTCCATATGCCTTGTTGATGGTATATAACTTAGGTTGAGTTTGCTTTGAAATTTGGAGATCGGTTTCCAATTGTTGATCTATGTACTTTTAGAAATTTGGTCGTCGATCTCTAACTCGTGGTTATGGTTTCTAGCTTGCATTGAATGTGGTCAGTGACATCCTGAACATGGTGGTATGCTTGGAATTTGGGGATTGATTTGGAGACGTTGATGTGTTGTCCTTTTAATTTTTTGCCATTGATCATTGACCCTTGGTTAGGGTTAGATTAAGACAAAGTTAAAGGTGGGCAAGTTAAAACAACTCAAACCTCATCCACTTTTTCACTTTGCATCTAGTTCACGGGCGAAGCCTTGGAAAAAGTTTTCTCGATGCCATTATTGGTAACTTGAAGCTTGCCTCCCATTGCAGATTGGTATTATGAATATTTCTTGCATATGGATTTCATCGTTGTTTCTCTGTCGAGCTCATCTCTTGAACTCTCTGTAGGGTTTTATTGCCACCATTTTGATTATTTTGAGCTATGAGTTGTTCTATTGTTCTACCTCTCTAGAAGAGTTCATGTGATCTAATCTTCCTTCTTCGTTTTAATCGCTTTGTTAGGGATTTTCTTGAAAGTTATACGGGATACCTTCTTGGTTCTCTTCGAGGAGGTCACCGTTATTAGTTTTTTTGAGCTTTGAGAACTCAGTATATTGAGAAGACGTGTGCATGTAGTTTATGGCTTCACTGAATTTTTCTGATTCTCGGCCATTGGTGTCATCAAGCTGAGTTACAACTTGTTTCTCGAAAACGGTAACTGATCCTCTGACATTTTTGGATTATTAGTACCGATACTTTTAAATCCTTTTTTTCTTGTTATTTTTGGTACAGCCTTGGTTTCTGAGCTAAAATTAACTTCTGGGTGTTGTCAGTATTGAGGATTTTTAAATTTGTTTCTCACCTCGATCCCAACTGGTAAGTTTATTTACGTTTATTTTTTAAGGCTTGAAAATATGTTACGTGGATCACTATTATGCCATACATGGCATGCTCAAAATTTGAACTTGTATTTGTGAAAGATTCCAGTTAGCATGTGTACCGTACATTTTGTGTGGTTTTACTATACTTTTGGATTTCCTCTCTTGATCACCAATGTTGTGTAAAACAAAATTTATTCCAATTGGTTAGTTATGTTTTCCACATAAATCTTTGGTTTGAGCTTGAGATCTAGGAAAATATTAAATGATTCGATTATTTATTTTCTCTGGAACGAAAAGATGAACTCTACCTTCGAAAATTGATGGCCATGATTTTGTTGTTTCAATTACCTCAAGTTTTAATTTTCAATACCCTCTATATTGATTCAGTTTAATGCCTAGAGCTCTATCTGTTGGAGTTTCCATTTTTAATTTATACTGCCTATTTCATCCTTTGTTTGATGACTATATGATAATCTGTAAATACCTGTAGCTTTCTTGTAACTTAGAGATGCTCTAAGATGCACTGTACTCTAAATATTTGCTTTTAATGAAGCTTCTATTTCTTCACACTTATAATATTGTAACTAGACCGAGTCTTGACTTATTTTGAAAATGAAATAGTGAGTTGAATGAATTGATATTGAACTTCTTTCAGTCCGTTACCACTGAATTAATCCTTTGAGTTTTCGTATGATTTCATTTTGAACCATGGTCACTTAATTCTAGGTCTGATCTTCATGAGTGATCAATGCTAGTCTCAATTTGTGCATAAGCATCATATTTCTATTAATCTTGAGATATCCCTCTATACTACAATACCCAACTTGTGGGTTCAGATAACTATGGATGAATTTGTAGTTTCATAGCTCCATATTTTCTGTATTTATTTTCTGAAAGCTTTTATAAAACTTCACCATTGTTTCCTGCAGTGTATGCTTGAGTATTCAGAAAGGAATGACTGTAAATTTTATTTGTGTTTCTTTGAAAACATTGATGGGAATGCCCCCTCTCCATCAGGAGTTCTCCATGTTGTGCTTGCTAGACTCATAGTTTCCTTTGTGCTTGTTGAGTTTATTTCACCCTAAAATTGGGCATGATTTGTGGCTTTGTATTTTTTGAGCTAAGAATACCTTTTAATTCTGATCCACCTTGATTATATGATCATTTTGGAGGAAACTATAATCATCCCCAATTGTTGATAATCATATAGATTGCATTTACACAAATCCATGGATGGACCATTCATCTCTTTGAATATGTGCTTAAAAGAGAGATTTGCATTACTACCACTATTTATCCATGTTTCCTCAGGTATTTGGGACAAAAATGACAAAGAAAAAAACACGTGACTGTGGAAAATGGAAGGAAAGGAACAACCCGAGTTTTACGCCCAATTTACAGACTCCTTCAGATGGACAGATAAATGAAAAACAAATTCTAGACCTTTAAGTGATCTTTGACCAACGAAGGGACTGATCATCGCAACCAAATGGAGGATAGAGTCTTCAAGCACCAACATGGGGAGATAGAAAACATGATAGATGCCACAGACTGAGGAAACTCAATGAAAAACGGGGCAAGACTAATTTGAGTGCTAATAGGTTTCATCCTGGAAAGGAGAAGATTATTCAATAATAGAATAAAAAAGAATACGAAGGTTAGGAAATTTATTGAAGCAGGAGAAGAGATTAATTTTTTCACTGCATGTATTAAGATAAGCTCCATTCTAACTCCCTTTAATGAGATTGTAAGGATGGTGGTTCATTTCATCATTCTTGAAGGAAATTATATCACAGTTCCCATTAAGCATTTTATTTTTTTGAATCATTTGCGTAGGAACCTGCTTGTGTGTTTTCCTCATTACATTCTTAATTCCATGGAATGATCCAACCTTGAGTTTCAAAATCATACCCATGCCATTCCCATTCACCAGGGAATTATTTTCTTCCTACGCAAATTTTTCCTGACCAATCACCCTATCATCCCCTCAACCCCTAGCATTCAGCCCACCCATGACTCTCTCAATCCCGACCTTATCATACAACCCACGACTACTAGGCTAAAAAAAATATACCATCTAAACCTGGTTCCCATCATTTTCCCTCCATTAGAGTATTCTCCAGCAATAAGAAACTGCAAAAAATCTTCTTCTTAAGAGAAAAAGGAGGATCTCCAAGTAATAATTGACAATATGGAAAAGGAGGTGCAAGCTTTAAAAAGGGACATCATCTGTTATCAAAGAAAAAAGGTAAGAGGAAGTTGGATGTAGTTGTTGAACCGGATGAAGGTCAAGTTAGTTAAATTTATAAGAAGATGAATTCCCTTGATACAAGATTGGGGAACTCAAACGTCAGACATGATTGCATCCTCTCTGTTATCAAGACCATTTATGATTTTTTAGAATAGCAGGTCAAAAGCATAAGCATGCTTAGTGATATCTCTAATGTTATGTGGGGAAATGATGTTGAAATATACATGGTTATTTCTCGGTTGGATGCCAGTGATCCTTCTCATATCACTACCTTATGCCTCTTCACTTCATTGCAAACTATGAAGTCTAGATTTTAAAGAGCTGCTAAGAAGTAATCCTCTGTGGAACTATTTAGTTGTTGATCAATTACTATTTTTGTTTATGTTTGTTCGCTACTTTTTTTAGTTTTGTCTCTGTTTTGTCTCCATTTTGTAGTTTCTCTTTGACTACAGCTGGGCTATATTATACTATCTGGATTTTGATCTCTTTTTTGATGATATCACTTATATATCTATCTTTTGAGCCTCTTTGTAATAGGGTATAGTCCCTTCAAAACTATTTTCCAATATTAATTAAAAAACAAATAATTTCCAACAATTATGTCACAGGCATAAATCCAACACATATATGTGACTAACAAATAATGAAGCATCACACTAATACATATGTAATTGGTAACACATGACCCAAAAACCATGTCTATACCCACATAGTACTAATACAAGATCCAATAGTACATACTAACCATGAGGAGAGTCAAGCTTCAATCAAAAAAATGCCTAACAAGACTCACATGACTAACTCATTGCTCAAGATAAACACCATAGTATGGCACACCAACATTAATAACTTCCCAATAGGATCTCTGATCAAATAAATAACAATAAATAACATCTCCCAGAGTACCAAAGATAAGCCACAACCCTCAATCAACATGAGTCAACCAAAATTCATTGTCTTATACCAACAATAAGCAAATATCGCAAGTCAACAAGTTTTCATTGTTTTAAACACATAGTATTCAATTTTCTAATTAGTTGAAGGGTTGGAGATGGTAGTTAATTTTTTACATGAGCTGATATATAGAGGATTGAAAAGCATAAAAGAACTAACCTGAAAGACATATAATCTAGGGTTATTTCCAATTATATGAACATGACAAGGATCCTTTCAACACAAAGTTTGATTAGTGGTTTTCAAGTATAGGAGGTTATTTTCATCTTGCAAGACAAGTTAAGAATGATTGTTTTCAAGCATTTCCTTTTAGGATTGTTTTATGAAATGTTATTTTCATACTTTTTCTCATGACAATATGGTCTAATGTGAAGGTTATAATAGGTTTTGTCATGTCTCACAATACATAAATATTTTCACTTGATATGCAAGAATGCCAAGTGATAAGATGTCACAATGGGAGAGTATATACTTTTGCACAAAGAAACATAACCTTAAGATAGAATAATACATTTCCACATAACTCTATAAGTCACCCAAAACTAATCCATATGCCTCCCAGTAGAGAACGAATCATAGTCACAAAACCAAGCCGGTTCACTCACCATAGAGCTTCGTTATGTTATTTCTCCATGTTGGGTCACTCAGCATAGAGCCCCGTCTCCTTATTTCTCCATACCAGGTCACTCACCATAGATCCCCATCTTGTTATGTATCCATTTAATGAGGTTGGCTCACCCTATGGCCGTAGGTACATAGAACCCCATCACCTCCACCCAAGTGGCATAATAACCTATAGTTCAATACTACATAGCCCTATGACCCCCTTCGGGCATATCCCTATACAACGAAGTAGGTTCATAGGTCTAACCACTCAATGGTGAATCCCATGACCCTAATCCAACACATAAGAACACTAGAACTCGGCATAACATTGAAATCCAGATGCCAAGTGGAAAAAATCCCAAGCCTGGGGCTAGGCTAGAAAATGTTTCAACCTGAAAAGAAAATTTCAACTAAGAAAAACAAATGGCTAAATAGTGGCAGTAATGCAAAGCCCTATTCTAAGCAAAAAATCAAGCTAAATGCCAAAACTAGAAGAACACGTCAATCAATAAAATTATTGGTTCTGACAACAAAAGAGAAAATTATTAATTTACGAATAAAATACAAACATAAAAATATCACATTATGATCACTATGTGGGATTTTTTTTGGCACTAGAGGGGTACTCATTAAGTTGCTGACACTCAGATATTGAGCCTGAGCTCGCCAAAAAATATATAACAAGAATAATCATATCTCTATATGTCTCTAAATTACACATACGGGGATCGACATAGTCAATATCACATAGGATTTCTTGATGGAAAACACATATAGGAAAGAGCAGGGACTCTAGTTTTTCCCAATTTGAGCATAAGGTGTTGCACATCCACAATATACTGAGTAATCTTTATCTCTCAAAATTTCTCCTTATAGAGATATGGCTGCAGGTGTTCTAAGCTTGCAAATTTTATCTCTCTCTTCGTAGATACAATAGGAACACCTCAAGTCTGTGGGTATACCTATTCGGATTTGAGTCTCCGGTATCAAGGCCGATTCCTTATTAATGTATCCTAAACTGATTTTATGGTGTTTGAGGGTAAAGAAGACTGTAAAAGGATTTAAAAATTAGGTGATATACCAAACTTGTATGAGGTCTTTGACTAATTACATGCACAACTTATATGGGAATGAATTCTTGGTGCACGAGCCAACAAATTTCTACACATGATTAAGGGCAAACACTTTTATGTATTGAGGGAAAAATAACAACAATCTTGCTAAGTTTAACATACACATTAATATAATGCAAATATTACTTATTGCAATAGGGTAAGATTATTAATCAGGGAATTCAACACTCACAAGATTAATGGAACATACACAAGACTGCAAATAATTGGAAAGGAAAAAAATACTTCACATTTAGAGGGAAAAAACTGGCAAAAAACTACTTCAGCACTCTTGTATCTAAAAAGTTAACTTTTTTTTTGTGCTTTGCCAAGGCACACAATATATAGAAAAATTAACTCACCCACCTTTCCTAAAAATAGGCGAAACTTGTACTCTCCCATGCATCCTATTTTTATCCTTTATTTAATAATAAATAAAGGAATAAAATAAAGAAAACTAATATAAAGTGGAATTAATAGCCTTTGATCACATCATAGTCAAACTGTAGTTGACTATTCTATTTTTATGAAAAGCATGGGTGAATAATTTGCAAAAAATAAATCTTGCTTGATGAGCAAGTCTCCTTGCTTGGGGCATGCAAATTATGGCTTCTTGCTGATTTGTCCCTTTGTGGAGGCATGCAAAAATCATCTCCCTATGAGTGAGAAAAATCAATTACATAATTTGCAATACTTGTAAAAATAATTCATCCAAACATCCACTTGATGGGGGACCACATCCAAGCACAGGTTTTGATGTTGACATTTCTTTTTCTTATAGTGTGGTAACCTGACCTCTTTTGCCATCTTTTAAATACATCACTAGCAAAATATAATACATTTGTTCTGTGCTAGATCTATGTAGGGATGACTTTTATATTTCCACTTGTCTTTGTTGGTTTGGCCACCCTTGTGGACTTAGGAAAATACCATGGTTTTAAACCACATGTGGGGGGATAACTTTGTAAAAAGGCCACCATGCCATACTCGGTAACCTTTTGATTATCATTGCTTCTTTTTTTTCAGCACCCTTTGATTTTCTTGGATATAGATTATGGTTAGACATTAAAATTCAATTATGCAATGATTTTTGGTTTTAATCATGGGGTTGTCCCCCTCGTGATGATGACTCACTCCTCCATATGCCTTGTCGGTGGTATCTAACTTGGGTTGAGTTTTCTTTGAAAATTTGGTGATCAGTTTCCAATCGTTGATCTCTGTACTTTTGGAACTTTGGCCGTCGATATCTAACCCATGGTTATGGTTTCTTTCTTGCATTAAATGTGGTCGGTGACATCGTGTTATGTTTGTGGAGCCTATTTTCATGTTAGAGTGTGGTACACGTTCTATGTGTTACACTCAGATATTTTTACAGTGGTCCCGCTCGCCGTGTGAATGACTTAAGGGGGGTTTGGGGGTGAAGCCCCCGAAGTAAATTTTCATGGGTGGTTTATTAACCCATGGGTAATGGGTAACTGTTATGGGTTGTTTTTAGGCCCATGGTTTTTTCGGTACCCATTGTTTTGATACCCACATTTTTTTGCCCATGGTTTTGATACCCACGGTTTTGTATCAAACTGCTTAAGTAATTGTCTATTTATATGGTCTTATGCATATGATAGAGAGACAAGAAAATGTATTGCAGATGTGTGTTGAATTCAGGTGTGAATTCTGTAGAGTTTTTTGAGCATAGCTCCAAATGGATCTGGGTATTGTATTGAGAGAGTGGAGGCTTGTAATAAAATCTTAGCAAGTGATTCTTGGTGGACGTAGCCCAAATTGGGTGAACCACATTAAATCTTGTCTCTGTGTTGGTGTTATTTATTCTTCACTTTTATTTGAGATCTATAATATTTTCTGCATATTATTTTCTACTGTTGCAATTCTGTAAGGGATTATTCCGCATATTTTATCTCTTATTTCCTAACACATCGTGATCATGGGAGTATGCTTTGAATTTAAAGATCGATCTGGAGACATTGATCTGTTGTCCTTTTAATTTTGAGCCATTGATCATTGACCCTTGGTTCGGGTTAGGTTAAGCCAAAGTTAAAGGTGGCTGAGTTAAAACAACTTGAACCTCATCCAATTTTTCACTTTGCATCTGGTTTGTAGGTGAAGCCCCTGACAATATCTTTCTTGATGCCATTGTTGGTAACTTGAAGCTTGGCTCCCACTGGAGATTGGTATTATGAATCTTTCTTGCATCGATATTTCATGGTTATTTCTTTGTCAAGCTCGGCTCTTACACTCTTTATAGGGTTTTATCACCACCATTTTGATGATTTTGAGCTCTAAGTTGTTCTACCATTTACCTCTGTAGAAGAGTTCATGTGATTTGAGCTTCCTTCTTCATTATAATTTCTCTGTTAGGGATTTTCTTGGAAGTTTCTGTGAGGTACCTTCTTGGTTCTCTTCGAGGCGGTCACCATTATTAGTTGTTTTGAACTCTGAGAACTTAGTAGATTGAGAAGTTGTGTGCATGTAGTTTATGGCTTCACTATGGTTTTCTGATTCTCATCCATTGGTGTCATCAAGGTGAATTACTTGTTTCTCAAAAACTGTAACTACCCCTCTTAAATTTTTGGCTTTATTAGTACTGATACTTTGAAATCCTTATTTTCTTGTGATTTCTGGCACAACCTTGGTTTTTTAGCTAAAATAAACTTCTGGTTGTCATCATTTTGGAGGATTTTTAAAAAGTTTTTCTCACCTTGACCCCAACTAGTAAGTTTCTTTATGTTTATCTTTCCTTTTAAAATTTAAAATATGAAGCTCTGGGTATTCTCTTTCACGAATGTACACTATTATTTAGGTTCACACTTGAAAAGTTGTTATGTGGATCACTATTATGCCATACATGACATGATTAAAATTTGAACTCATATTTGTGAAAGATTACAGTTAGCATGCATACCCTGCATTTTGTGTGGTTTCACTCTGCTTTTGGATTTCCTCTCTTGATCACCAATGTTGTATAAATTTTTTTTTGTTTCCAACTGGTTAGTTATGTTTTCCCACATAAAGCTCTGGATTGAGCTTGAGATCTGGGAAAAAGATTAAATGATTCAATTCTTTATTCTCTCTGGAATGAAAAAGATGAATTCTGTTTTTGAAAATTGATGGCCATGATTTTGTTGTTTCAACTACCCGAAGCTTTAATTTTCAATACCCTCTGTATTGATTCAATTTAATGCCTGGAGCTCTATCTATGAGAATTTCCATCTGTAGTTTATACTGCCTATTTCATCCTTTGTATAATGACTATATAATAATCTGTAAATACTTGTAGAAAAGCTTTCTTATAACTTAGAGGTGCTCTAAGATGCACTAGACTCTGAATATTTGCTTTCAATGAAGATTCTATTTCTTCATGCTTATTCTATTGTAACTAGACCGAGTTTTGAATTCTCTTGAAAATGAATTATTGAGTTGAATGAATTGATATTGAACTTCTTTCAGTCTATCACCACTGAATTGATCCTTTGAGTTTTTGTATGATTTCATTTTGAATCATGGTCTCTTAATTCTAGGTCTGATCTTCACGAGTGATCAATACTAGTATCAATATGTGCATAAGCATCATATTTTCATTAATCTTGAGATATCCCTCTATACTACAATACCCAACTTGTGGGTTCATCTCTCTATGGATAAATTTGTAGCTTCATAGCTCCATATTTTCTATATTTATTTTCTGAAAGCTGGTATAAAACTTAACCATTGTTTCCTGCAGTGTATGCTTGAGTATTCAGAAAGGTATGACTGTAACTTTTATTTGTGTTGCTTTTAAAACATTGATGGGAATGCCCCCTCTCCATTAGGATTTCTCCATGTTGTGCTTGTTAGAATCATAGTTTCCTTTGTGCATGCTGAGTTTATTTCACCCTAAAATTGGGCATGATTTGTGGCTTTGTATTTGTTGAGCTGAAAATACCTATTTATGCTGATCCACCTTGATTATAAGATTATTTTGGAGGAAAATATAATCGTCCCCAATTTTTGATAATTGTATCGATTGCATTTACTCAAATCCATGGATGGACCATTCATCTCTTTGAATATGTGCTTTGACACATAATCTCAGTTATCAAGACTATGATATTGTATTGTAGCATTTTCCTCTATGTTTTTCATTGGGTTGTACCTAATAAGATTGTCTTGAAATTTTATTCTTCTTCAGCTGTTTGGCCTTCTTGAAACTTTTAATTTGAAAACTTGGGCAAGATATGTTATTTCTTGGATTTTCTGTGCACTATTCCTACATGCTGAACATTGAATTTTTTGTTGAGATGTTGTAGTTCCATGAATATGTCGTTTGACACTTAATATCAGTTATCAAGACTGTGATATTGTATTGTAGCAATTTCCTCTATGTTTTTCATTGGGTTGTACCTAATAAGATTGTCTTGAAATTTTATTCTTCTTCAGCTGTCTAGCCTTCCTGAAACTTTCTTATTTGAAAACTTGGGCAAGATATGTTATTTTTGGGATTTTCTGTTCACTATTCTTGCGTGCTGAACATTGAATTTTTTGTTGAGATGTTTGTAGTTCCATTTCTTTTGTGCTTAAACATTGTATTTGATCTTCATTACAGCTTTAGTATGCATGCTAGAAAATTTAAAATGTCCATTTTACATGGCAAAGCCCTCTCAAAATTTTCCCAGATTCCCTTCTATATTTTATTTTAGCTATAATAGATGTAGTTTCTTGATTCTATATATAGAATGTATCACTTCTTCTATTGAAGTTGATTTTTTGTTGGAAAATGAAAAATGATAACTGTCAACGTGATCATGTAATAATTTTCTACTTTATGTATTACTTATTTAATTAACATACAAATTTTAAAGCATGCATTAGTTAAGAACAACATGATGTAAAGATGTAAATGTCCATTTATCATGGTGAAGCCCTTTCAAAATTTTATTAGATCTCTTTCTCATTTTGTTTCAGGTGTAATCTTATCTTTTAGTTAACTTCATCCTTTTAAATTTTGATTCTTCTGCTTTATCTTCTAGTTGTATTATGAAAGATGTACCTTTTATTTACAAGTCTTTCTTCTGATTTTGTATTGTAACTTCTTCTATTTCTAGAATAGCTGCTGAACTTTGAGTTGCATTCTTCCTTCTCACCAGTTATGTACTTATGACTTATCTGCTTCATGTACCATAGGATAAAATTTGTTGAACTCTGCAATCTTTATCTACAATGAGGACTATAAAACATGATTTATTTCTTCTTGACTGCAACCTGTACCTGCACACTTAAGAAAATAGTTAGAAAATATTTAGGATTTTTGGCCTCTCTTATGTCCATGGTTTTTCTTTTCTTCTCTCTTATTTTTTTCTGAGTGAGTAAATCATGTATGTTGTTATAGAAAAGTACTTTTATCAATTGTGCCTTTGATCTTCATGTAATTTATATCTCCTATTTTTAAGATAACCATCTGTATGAATTTAGATAGCACAATATTCAAGGTTTAAAACCTGGAGCTCTAACTGATTTTGTTTTCTTATCACAAGTACATGAACTGCTAAAAGCTAAAGGTAGAGCTAGAGATGGAGTTGCACTGAAGAGGAAGATATACAAGAAGACAAAGGCGATGAGAAACTAAGGAAAATGATGGGTTCTACCTATAATCTTTTTATTTCACTTTTATGTATATGTACCTCTTATCTTGAGTAAAGATAAGTTACATCCACGACTTTTGTGGGTTTACAACACTTTTATTCCTCATGAATAAATGAACTATTTTCATTTAATGAGATGTATATATTTTCTCTTCTATACTCTCTTCATTTATATGGATAATAAATGAATTTATACAACTCAGAATACATAATTAATTCACTAAATCATAGAAATAAATTAAAATCAAGTGACATTTTAATGCTCGTCGTGAATGCAACTGTTTATAATGCTACACCTTTCCATGTTTCAAACCTGCAACTAGGACTATTGCTCCAGAACGTAAAACCTTGCATATGCCATCTTTCCCACCTTCACCAAGGCCGTAGAACAGTCTTCCTAGGCTATTATAGTGTCTTACTGAAGATGATACTTTGGAGAGGTAGTATACGCAAAGTGTTGCCTTCTGGGGAAACACTTTCAGCTGTTTAATTTGATGCATGGCACTCTAAACTTGTCCAAAATTAGGAAATCAAATTGTATCCCCTTCTTAGATGTCTCATCAGAACACACCCCAAAAAGTTGTAACTCGACCAATATGAGAAACTTAAAAGTTTTGAGTTGACATTTTTTCACACAGGATGCAAAAAAATGTCAACATTTTTGGCGATCCTATAAAGAAATTTACCTACTAGCTTGTAGACCAGTGCCTTGCTCTTGTCCATTGGGCATGGATTCGAAGCATATAACCAAAACTACCTTTCTAAAAAGAATCTAATGATGGGAAAGGATATGGAAAATGGATCAAGTGCATAAATGCACCTTATTGAATTGAAAACATTGCAATGTGCATGAACTATACTTATTGAAAGGGAAATCCTAATCTACCCTACTCTAACAAGTAGAAACTAAAGCTAAACAAAACCCAAAACAAGAAGTGAAAATTAGATCCCCTTCTTCAAAAATCAATTCCATGAATTCAGCTCTAGAAAACAGCAAAGTGACATAGCTGAAAATGAGATATGTACCTTTCTCTTATTAATTAGATCAGTCCAAGAACTAGGAAAACACCTCTATCTGATCTGTAATCTGTTCTGGCATGATTTGGGGCTTGTTATTGAGAATAGATAACGCACTTTTGTGCTCCAAGACAAGCATGAAATATGGAAATACTGTAGCTGGGTGAGAATCAGCCAAATACCAAATACGAAAAGGCCTTCCAGTAGTGGATGAGTTTGTTATTTTGATCTGGTCTAAGTCATGAACATCATTTTCAATAATGAGCTCTTTCTAAAGTTGTCTTGAGATCTGTTTTGTGTCTTTCAACTGTTGTAACTCATCTTGAAACTGTTTTGAGATCTTTTTTTGCTCTACAAGTTGTTGTTCTGTGACTGTTGTAATTGATCTTTCAACAATTCTTTCAAATGATTCTACATTGGTCATATCCTCCATGCAGTCTAAATACTCAAGTTCATCCTCTTCTTCTTTATAGGCACTATCCAGATACATGGTATAGTCAAAAAACTTAATATCATCTTTTTCATCTTTTATAGGTACTTAAATGAAATTGTTGTTCTATAATGTCTTGTAGTGTTGGTGTAAATCTATTAAATTACACCGAATAAGCTCATGTAGAGCAAGCAGTTTTATTTTGTTTAATTAGGAGAGTTTGTTCTAACTCCCGTACACTCATTGTTGAGATATTCTCTCCAACTCCTTGTATGGAATTAGTTATCTCCTAGTTTAGCTTGACATTCCTATTATCTAGGAATGTCAAACTACCTATTATTCCTATTTAAATGATTCTCCTGAGATGGTGAACATATCAGAGATTAATCTATTTTCTCTGTTTCTAATTATTGAGTTCTTATTTATTTTTCTCCTCTGAGTTATTTGTTTTTGCTTGCTCTTCCTGTACTAGATCCCATTGCTCGATTTTTCATGGTATCAGAGATTTTGCTATTGCAGGAGAGTTGAGCAGCCACTATCCACTCAGAAGAACGTTCTGCATTTTGTTTCTGTTGTGTTTGTTTTTTGCTGGCTCGTGGGTATTTTGGGTTGTTCTACCCCCTCTGCAGCTTGTTCTGCCCCCTCTGCAACTCGATATGCCTCCTTGGTAACTCGTCCTGCCTTCACATTGACTTGACCTTTCTGTTCGGTGACACATTTTATCTCTCAAGGCTCGGTTACCTCTTCATTGACACGGTTTGCTTATTGCTTTGGACCATCCTTTTGGCTTGTTGGGTGAATTATCATATCGGTGGTGGTTGATTTTTGTCTTGGAGTGACTCATTTTGGCTGACTCGACTAAACTGTTGTCATTTTTTTCCTTCTACTTATCCAGATCTTATTCTGTTACAGACTTCTTGGTGTTCTATTGAGGATAAAATTCGTTCTCTCTTTTTTGCTTGGCATAGAACTGTGGCCATTTTTTCTCCTATTCAGCAAAGATCATGACCTCTCTATTATTTTCCACTCCATGGTGGCTCGATCCT
Source organism: Taxus chinensis (assembly GCA_019776745.2). Classification (NCBI taxonomy): domain Eukaryota; kingdom Viridiplantae; phylum Streptophyta; class Pinopsida; order Cupressales; family Taxaceae; genus Taxus; species Taxus chinensis. The sequence continues at coordinate 620,016,174 of CM034154.1, forward strand.
CTTCTGTTAGGCATTAGAGTGACTCTTGGTGGATCGAATTATGCATTTGGGGGATTGGGAATTTTGACTATGCATTGATTGTTTGAGGATCGACCTCTCTACCTCTTTGCAGGAGTTCACACGGTTTTGGGAGCAGATCTAACTTAGGTCCACATTTTTTTTATTTGGCACTGGACTGGCCAATGAACTATTGGCATTTTCTTGGTGGCTCAACATCTTCAACCTTCCCTACACACTCAAGTTGTTCCTTCCTCACGTTTCTCTCTTCTTGGTGATGGTTTGTTCATGTTTGGTGTTGAACAACTTGTGATTACTTATAATCTCTCAGAAGTGACACGACTACCTCCAATCTTATTCTAGTATCTCAGTATTACTGGGTGGTTCTATATTGAAAACATGTCAAGAGATTTTCTATCCTCTTTTTCTTCTTCCCACACCGGAGATCTATAGCTATTTGAGCTGCTGAACTTGACCAACTATCATGCGTGGAAACCGAAAATGCAGCAACTCTTGCAGTCTCATGGCTTATGGTAAGTGTTTGATGATATAGTTCCCACATTCACCATGGAGAAGGATAAATATTTGTATGCATGCAAACAAGACAAAGCTCTCATATTGATCACTTTGAATGTAGCGGATAATCTCCAGTTCCACATTTCCTTGGCAACAACTCTGAAAGAGGTATGGGAAATATTTGAAACATTGTTTGGCAAGATAAATGAGTTTAAATTAATTCAACTAGATCACGAGCTAAACTCTTTGTCACCTTCAAATTTTCCTTCCATAGAAGAATTTCTGTCAAAATTTAAAGAGATTCGCAGTCAGTTGAAAGCTGGTGGTAAAACTAAAAAGGATGACTAATGCATCTATATGATCTTAACTAAACTAAAAGGTCCCTTTTCTATATTTACGTCAACCTTTTTTTCTACTATGGATGCACTAGGCACTCAGTTTAAAATTCCTTCATTTGAACAGTTTTGTGAACGTCTCTCATGAGAACAAGATAAAATTAATCTCTCTGGATGCTATGCCTACCTCGAATCATGCTCTTGTGGCCAATTCTCCTAAGAAAAATTGGAAAAACAAACCCAAGCAAAGTTATGATAAGCATGTGTCTTCTCACAATGTGGTTTCTAAACCTTCATTTCCTTTTGTTGATAAACCACAACATAATGGAAAATCAAAGAAACCATTTCAAAGGGGTGTGTTTGAACCTTGTGCCTTTTGTGGGGGGAAAAATCATCCTGAATCCAGATGTTTTTTAAAATTGGAAGCATTAGAAAAGGCTTTAAAACAACACAAGATCACAGTTCCATCACCTTCATCTGCTTCAAATGCTAGCAAGGGTAAGGCTCTTTCTGCTAGAGCTTCTTCTCCTTTGCAAGACCGGTGGATTCTTGACTCAGGGGCTTCTCATCATATTACACATTGTAGGGATTTGTTGACTTCTGTTTCTGCTTGCAGCACTTCACAGATTTCGGTGGGAAATTCTACTTCTGTAGATGTATTGGGTTCTGGTATTGTAAATATGCCAAATGGGCATCTAAATGATGTTCTTTATGTTCCCCATATGTCTAACAATTTACTTTCCATATATCAAATTTGTAATTTTGGTGATGGTAGAACTGTTGAATTCTCACCAGATAGGGTTGTAATCAAGGGAACTTCATGATCATGATGATATTGTAGCTACAGGATCTTTGGATCCATGTTCACGTTTGTATGTATTTGAGAGTTTTGATAACTCTGCAGGATCTTCACTAATTTCTCATGATAATTCTTTGAGAAAATTATGGCACGAGAGGTTTGGTCACCTCAATTACAGATATTTGCAACAACTCTCTTCATAGAATATGGTCACAGGACTTCCAAAGGTAAAATCACATGATGGTGTCTAGCCTCGGTTGTATGTTAGGTAAGTAACACTTGGATCCTTTTCCAAAAGGACAAGCAAAAAGAGATAAGGCTCGTCTTGAATTGGTACATAGTGATCTTACTTCTTTTCCTCATAGATCATTTTCTGGTGCTAAGTATGTACTCACATTCATAGATGATTTTACTAGGAAAACTTGGGTGTACTTTCTCAAATTTAAAAGTGATGTCCTAGAGCATTTCAAAGTTTTTAAAGCTATTGTAGAAAAACAATATGGACATTGTATTAAAATACTCCTACACAGAAAATGGGGGGAATATGAAAGTAATGAATTTACTACTTTTTGTGCTAATCATGGAATTGTGCACCAGTATATTGTTCCTTACACCCCTCAACAAAATGGAGTTGCTGAATGAAAGAACAAAACACTCAAGGAAATTGAAAATTACATGGTCTAGTCTAAGAACATGGCACCTCAGTTCTGGGTGGAAGCAGTCAACTGTGCAAACCACATTCAAAACAGAATGCCACATAAAGCAGTGTAAGGGGTTACTCCTGAGGAGGCATGGTTGGGTGAAAAACCTGACGTATCAAAATTTCGGGTCTTCAGATGCAAGGCTTGGGACTTTTTTCCCTGATGACACTCAAAAAACCATGGAGAAGAAAATAAAAGAACTTATTTTTGTTGGTCATTGTGAGCATGTGAAGGCATATCACCTTTTCAATCCCGCTACCAAAGATGTTGTGTTTTGGCGAGATGTCTGTGTTGATGAGACCAAGGCTCCTTTAGATCATACAGTTCTTCCTTCTCCATTATTGTCTCCTTGCTCCTGCCACTGGTGATGTTTTTGATGGGCCACCTGATATTTCTCCCGCTCCTACTCCTGTTGCTCTTGCTCCAAAATGGTTGAGATCTACATTGGCTGCAGCAGGTGATTTGGTGGGTGATTCTCAAGATCTACGATGCACTAGAGTTAAGACTTCTGGTGTTTTCGATCATCATCCCTATTCTGGTATGGCTCTTATGAGCCAAGCTATTTCTAATGATCCTGTTTTTTTTCACAGGCATCTGGACAACTAGAATGGGATTCAGCAATGCAGGATGAATATTCTTTGCTTGTGAAGAATAATACTTGGGAGTTGGTTCCTCTTCCTAAGGGAAGAAATCTTGTAAGATGTAAATGGGTCTATAAGACCAAATATGTAGCTGATGGATCAATTGAAAAATACAAGGCACGTCTTGTCGCCAAGGGGTATTCTCAAGTTGAAGGAGTAGATTACTCTGAAACTTTTGCTCCTATCACAAAGATGGATTTTTTTGCCTTGTTCTCTCCCTTGCTACTTCTCATCTATGGTCAGTACATCAGATGGATGTGAAGAGTGATTTTTTACATGGTGATCTCCATGAGGATATTTATATGGAGCAACCTCAGGGGTTCGTGCATGACTCTTCACTAGTTTGTAGACTTCTCTGTTCAATCTATGGTCTCAAACAAGCCCCTCGGGCTTGGTATGAGAGGATGGATGCTTTCTTATTATCTATTGGCTTTCATCATTGTAAGACTGATCATACAATTTATGTTCCAATACTAGTGATGAATTACTACTTTTGGTATTGTATGTTGATGATCTTCTCATTACTAGCAGTTCAAATTCTCTAACACAGGACATTAAACAAAAATTGAAAGTAGAATTTGACATGACAGATATGGGATTGTTGCACTACTTTCTTGGCCTACAGGTTCACCAGTCTGCTGTGGGCACCTCTATTTGTCAGAAGAAGTATGCTATAGATCTACTTCAGAGATTTCATATGGCTGATTGCAAGCCATCTCCCACACCTTACCAGTCAGGTATTGAATTGACTGCTGCATGTAAGTCTAACTTAGTAGATGCCACTTTGTATAGATAGTTGGTTGGGAGCCTTTTGTATCTCACTCATACTCATCCCGATATCACCTTTGTTGTTAATCTTGTCTCTCAATTTTTCACATGAGCCTCATGAGAGTCATTGGGAAGCATCCAAATGTATCTTGAGATATCTTTGAGGGAATTTGAGTTTTGGTATTCATTACACACCTCAGACTGTTCCTAGTATTGAGGTCTTTACAGATTTTGATTGGGGTGGATGTCACGATACTCATAAATCCACCTCTGGCTTCTTTTTTCATCTTGGTTCTTGTTCCAGTTGCATGGTCTTGTAAAAAGTAGAATACAATTGCATTATCATCCACTGAGGCCGAGTATCGAGGTGTTGTGATAGTAAGGCAGGAGGTTCTTTGGCTTCGTCATATTCTTGGTGAGTTTGGTTTTTCACAGGAGTCTCCTTCCATTCTTTGGTGTGATAACCAAAGTGCTATTCACATTACACATAATCTTGTTGAGCATTAGTGCATGAAGCATATAGAAATCCACATGCACTTCATTCGATAGTTGATTTAGGATGGGGTCGTTCAGATGGAGTTTGTTCCTATGGCTGATCAACTCGCAGATATCTTCACTAAGCCCTTGGCTTCTCCTCGCTATCTGGAATTGTGAGAAAAACTTGGGGTGAAGGAAGTTTTCCTTGGGGGGAGCTTGTATAAGTCCTTCCTTCCTTCTTTTCTAGTATTGTATCGGGTACCTTATCAGCCTAGTAGCCAGGACCATTTCTTTTTTCTCCCTAGCATTCACTTATGGGAGGGTGTTGGTGTAAATCTATTAAATTACACCAAATAAGCTCATGTAGAGCAAGCAGTTTTATTTTGTTTAATTAGGAGAGTTTGTTCTAACTCATGTACACTCATTATTGAGATATTCTCTCCAACTCCTTGTATGGAATTAGTTATCTCCTAGTTTAGCTTGACATTCCTATTATCTAGGAATGTCAAACTACCTATTATTCCTATTTAAATGATTCTCCCAGATGGTGAACATATCAGAGATTAATCTATTTTCTCTATTTCTAATTATTGAGTTCTTATTTATTTTTCTCCTCTGAGTTATTTGTTTGTGCTTGCTCTTCTTGTACTAGATCTCGTTGCTCGATTTTTCACTTAGGACATTCTGAAACTGATCTGAACACATCTCAGTTCTTTCTAACTGTTGTACCACAACTAATATTTCATCTTGCTCATTCGAATTTAACATAAAATCTGTAAGATCAAAATTATCTCATTTTTCTGCACAAGATCTGATTTGAACAACATGCTATTCTGAGGACATTCTTCTCCAAAAATGGATCTTCCAGGAGGGGATAATAAAGATCTTAACTCGATAGCACTCCTTGATACTTTTTACGTACAAGAAGAACCTTAGCAATAAGAGGTTCTTTGAATGCTGAAACTACAAAATCAGTGAGTTCTATAGGTTTCTCTTCACCTTTGTAGTTTTCTAAATCTGATAAGAAATTAGCCTCTTCAAGCATTAAATTTGAAACACAATTTCCTTGAATTTCAAGCTCATTTTTATTCAAAATTTATCTATCCTCTTCTGATATGGCTATAACCTACGTGAGTATGGTGCCCTCATGCACACTACACTCAGAATATATAGATTGTTGATCATCTTCCAAGTGCTCTTGATTTGATGGAAAAAATCAGTTGTACCTTTTGCATGGTTTCTTTTTCCAACTCCTGAATAAAATCAAATTGAAACTTTGAAACCCATCCATGCAAATTCTGCTAAAATTCCATCCTATTATTGCCTTTTGTTAGCTACACATCCTTGATGATATCTTGGTTCTCTCTTTCTGGGATGAGAAGTACGGATAAAGGAGGATGAGTGGGCTTAATTTCAGTTTCAACTGTAAAATTTTGGAAGAGTGGTTGGGGGTATAAGATTTGATTCTATAACAACATCTGAATTCCAACTTGTACACTTGAATTTGACTTAAGTATATGATTTTGGGGGAAGAAAAATTAGGAATTCCAGCAGCTTGATAGTTGGGAAACTGGGGGAATAGGCTGCATTGGTTGGCTAGGAGTTTATATCAGCACTGAATTTTGATATGGAAGGTAAGTAGGAACATCCCATTGACAGGGTTCCCTATCCTTACACCTATCATTCTTCATTGCTTTCGATTTCTCAAATTTTTCCTTGATAGCTAAATATTGTTGCTTTAAACTATTAAACTCGATTCTAAGATCTTCCTGTTGTGCATAATCAACATAACCCTCTTTATATCCTTGATCTTAGAACAACATAACCCTCATATTGATGGACGGGGTTTGGGTTATAAGGATATTCATTCTGATAGGGGTTATAAAAATTGATTTGGAGGAGAAGGTGGATAAAAGGCCTGCTAGTTTGTGGGAAAACATTGTTGAAAATGAGGGTTCATGGCTGTAGGGACCTCATAAAATATTGAAACTATGGAGAATAGGTCTGCTGCTTACAAAAAATAGCTGATAACATCAAAATAATAGAGTTGATTTCCTTGAAAAATACCTGTGAAACTGCAGCTGAAAATTGGTGAAGATGAAAAGTGATGTACTGATCTGAAATAAGATTTACAGAGTCACCAAATGAATTATGAACCGTGAATCTTCAATTGTTTTGAATTCATCAATAATATTTCTTTCCAAAACTGCTATGCATGTTGTTCGATCTTCCTGAATGATGAAACACCTTTGAAAAGTGAAACTTTTAGCTGTGGTGAGTGTCCCATCGGGTGGTGTGCCAAAAATTGTTATCTCTTGAAAGTGCACCTTGTAGAGAGATGGTTACAGGTGTTCTAAGCTTGCAAATTTTATCTATCTCTTTCGTAGATACAATGGAAACACCTCAGGTTTGTAGGTATACCTATTTTTAGGTGAGTCTTCAGTATCAAGGATGGTTCCTTATTGATGTATCCTAAACTGATTTTTCTGAGGTTTGAGGGTAAATAAATACTGTGAAAGGATTTTAAAATGAGGTGATACACCAAACTTGTATGAGGTCTTTGACTGAGTACATGCACAACTTATATGGGAATGAATTCTTTGTGCATGAGTGAATAGTGGTCTACATATTATTAAGGGAAAACACTTTGATGTATTGAGGGGAAAAATCACTAAAATACTACTAAGTTAAACATACACATTAATATCATGCAGAAATTACTGAATTTGTAATAGGATAAGATGATTTATCAGGGAATTCAACATTCACAAGATTAATGGAACATACAGAAGACCACAAATAATTGGAAAGGTAGAAAATTCTTCACATTTGGGAGGGCAAAACTGGTAGAAACTACTTTAGTACTCTTGTATCTAAAAATTCCTCTTCTTTTTTTTGTGCTTTGCTAAGGCACATAATATATATTAAAATTGATTCACCAACCTTTCCTAAAAATAGGCTAAAGTTGTACTCACCCATACATCCTATTTTATGCTTTATTTAATAAACAAAAAAAAGGAAAAAAATAATATAAAATAATACAAAGAGGCATTAATATCCTTTGATCACATCACAGTCAAACTGTAGTTGATTGTTCTATTTTTAAGAAAAGCATGGGGTGAATAATTTGCAAAAAAAAAATCTTCCTTGATGAGCAAGTTCCCTTCCTTGTGCATGCAAATTTTGTACTCTTCCTGATCTGTCCCTTTGTGGGAGGCATGTAAAAAATCATCTCCCTATGAGTGAGAAAAATCAATTACATTATTTACAATACTTGTAAAAATAATTCATCCAAACACTCACTTGATGCAGACCACCTGCAAGCCCAGGTTCTGATGTTGACATTTATTTGTCTTCTAGTGTGGTAAACCTGACCTCTTTTTCCATCTTTTAAATACATCACCAACAAAATATAATACATTTGTTTTTGTGCTAGCTCCATCTAGGGGACCACTTTGATATGTGCACTTGTCTTCATTCGTTTTGCCACCCTTGTGGACTTATAAAATTTACCATTGTTTTAAACACATGTGGGGGATAAATTTGTAAAAAACTACCATGCCCATACTCGGATGCCTTTTGGTTATCATTGCATCTTCTTGTTTTTCGGGTCCCCTTTGATTTTCTTGGATATAGATTATGGGTTAGACTTTAAAAGTCAATTATGCAATGATTTTTGGTTTTAATCATGTGGCTGGCCCCCTCATGATGATGACTAACCCCTCCATATGACTTTTTGGTGGTATCTAACTCAGGTTGATTTTGCTTTTGAAATTTGGGTGATCGGTTTCCAATCATTGATCTCTGTACTTTTGGAACTTTGGTCATCGATCTGTGATCCATGGTTAGGGTTTTTGGATTGCATTGAATGTGGTCAGTGACATCCTGATCATGGTCATATGCTTTGAATTTGGGGATTGATCTAGAGCCATTTATCTGTTGTCCTTTTAATTTTGAGCCATTGATCATTGACCGTTGGTTAGTTTTAGGTTAAGCCAAAGTTAAAGGTGGGTGAGTTAAAAAAACTCAAACCTCATCCAATTTTTCACTTTGCATCTAGTTCATGGGCTAAGCCCTAGAAAAATATTTCTCAACGCCATTTTTGGTAACTTGAAGCTCATTTCTCACTGCAGATTGGTATTATGAAGCTTTCTTGCATCTGTATTTTGTGGTTGTTTCTCTTTCGAGCTCGGCTCTTGAACTCTCTGTAGAATTTTATGGCCACCATTTTGATTATTTTGAGCTCTTAGTTGTTCTTCCGTTCTACCTCTGTAGAATATTTCATGTGATTTGAGCTTCCTTCTTCATTACAATCTCTCTGTTAGGGCATTTCTTGGAAGTTCTGTGAGCTACCTTCTTGGTTCTCTTCAAGTCAGTCACCATTATTAGTTTTTTTGAGCTCTAAGAACTCAATAGATTGAGAAGTTGTGTGCTTGTAGTTTATGGCTTCACTACGGTTTTTTGATACTCATCCATTATTGTCATCAAGGTGAATTACTTGTTTCTAAAAACCTGTAACTTATCCTCTGACATTTTTGGCTTTATTAGTACTGATACTTTTGAAATCCTTGTTTTTCTTGTGATTTCTTGCATAACCTTGGTTCTTTAGCTAAAATAAACTTCTGGGTGTCTTCATTCTTGAGGATTTTTTAAGGTTTTTTCTCACCTCGACCCCAACTGGTAAGTTTCTTTATGTTTATCTTTCCTTTTGAAATTGAAAATGTGAAGCTCTAGGTATTCTTGGTTTCACTATCGTACACTATTGTTTAGGTTCAAGCTTGAAAATGCATTATGTGGATCGTTGTTATGCCATATATGGCCCTATTCAAACTTTGAACTCATATTTGTGAGAGATTCTAGTTAGCATACATACCCTACATTTTGTGTGGTTTTTACTGTACTTTTGGCTTTCCTCTCTTGATAACCAAGGTTGTGTAAAACAAACTTTGTTCCAACTTCTTAGTTATGTTTTCCACCTAAAGCTCTGATTTGAGCATGAGATCTGGGAAACGATTAAATGATTTGATTCTTTATTTTCTATGGAATGAAAGTATGAACTCTATCTTCAAAAATTGATTGCCATGATTTTGTTGTTTCAACTACCTGAAGCTTTAATTTTCAATACCCTCTATAGTGATTCAGTTTAATGTTTGGAGCTCTATCTATGTGAATTTCCATCTGTAATTTATACTACATATTTCATTCTTTTTTCTAATGATTATATGATCATCTATAATTATTTATAGCTTTCTTCTAACTTAGAGATTCTCTAAGATGCATTAAACTCTCAATATTTACTTTCAACGAAGTTTTTATTTCTTCATTCTTATTCTATTGTAACTAGACCAAGTCTTGACTTATTTTAAAATGAACTAGTGAGTTGAATGAATTGATATTGAACTTCTTTCAGTCTATTACCATTGTATTGATCATTTGAGTTTTCGTATGATTTCATTTCAAATCAAGGTTGCTTAATTCTAGGTCTGATCTTCATGAGTGATCAATGTTAATCTCAATCTGTGCATAAGAATCATATTTTCATTAATCTTGAGATATCCCTTTATATGACAATACCGAACTTGTGGGTTCATCTCTCTATGGATGAATTTGTAGCTTCATAGCTCCATATTTTCTATATTCATTTTCTAAAATTTAGTATAAAAATTTACCATTGTTGCCTGCAGTGTATGCTTGAGTATTCAGAAAGGCATGACTATAATTTTTATTTGTCCTTATTTGATAACATTGATGGGAATACCCCCCTCTCCATTAGGATTTCTCCATGTTGTGCTTTCTAAACTAACAATTTCCTTTGTGCTTGTTGAGTTTATTTCAACTTGAAAATTGGGCATGATTTGGGGCTTTGTATTTGTTAAGTTTCAAAACTTGTTTATGCTAATCCACCTTGATTATATGATCATTTTGGAGGAAACTATAATCAGCCCCAATTGTTGATAATCTTATAGATTGCATTTACTCAAATCCATGTATGGACCGTTCATCTCTTTTAATATGTGCTTTGACACCTAATCTCAGTTATCAATATTGCGGTATGTTATTGTAGCATTTCCCTCTATGTTGTTCATTGGGGTGTACCTAATAAGATTGTCTTGTAATTTTATTCTTCTTTAGCAGTCTAGCCTTCCTAAAACTTTTTTATTTGAAAACTTGGGCAAGATATGTTATTTTTGGGATTTTCTGTTCACTGTTCCTACATGCTGAACATTGAAGTTTTTGTTGAGATGTTGTAGTTCAATTCCCTTTCTGCTTAAACATTGTATTTGGTCTTCATTACAGCTTTAGTATACATGTTGGAAAATTTAAAATGTCCATTTTACATGGAGAAGCCCTATCAAAATTTTCCTAGATTCCCTTGTTTATTCTTTTTCAGTTATAATAGATGTACTTTCTTGATTAAAAATACAGAATGTATCACTTCTTCTATTGAATCTGATTTGTTGTTGGAAACTAAAAAAGGATAACTGTTAACTTGATCATGTAATACTTTTCTGCTTTATGTATTACTTATTTGATTAACATACAAATTTTAAAGCACGTATTAGTTAAGAACAACATGATGGAAAGATGTAAATGTTCATTTTACATGGAGAATCCTTGTCAAAATTTTCTCAAATATCTTTCACATTTTGTTTCAGTTGTAATCTTATCTTTCAGTTAACTTCAGCCTTTTAAATTTTGATTCTTCTTCTTCGTCTTCGAGTTGTATTCTGAAACATGTACCATTTATTTGTAAGTATTTCTTTTGATCTGTATTGTAACTTCTTCTATTTCTATAATAGCTATTGAACTTTGAGTTGCATTATTCCTTCTTACCAGTATGTACTTATGACTTATCTGCTTCATGTACCATAGGATATAATTCATTTAAATCTATAATCTTTATCTACCGTGAGGACTATAAAACATGATTTATTTCTTCTTAACTGCAACCTATACCTGCATACTTAAGAAAACATTTAGGCTTTTTGGCCTCTCTTATGTCCATGGTTTTTATTTTCTTCTCTCTTCTTTTTTCTGAGTGAGTAAATCATGTATGTTGTTACAAAAATGTACTTTGATCAGTTGTGCCTTTGATCTTCATGTAATTTATATCTCCTGCTATTAAGAGATCCATCTCCATGAATTTTGATAACACAATATTCAAGGTTTAAAACATGAAGCTCTAACTGATTTTGTTTTCTGATCATAGGTACATGAGCTGCTGAAAGCTAAAGGCAGAGCTAGAGATGGAGCTCCACTAAAGATGAAGATATACAAGAAGACAAAGGTGACAAGAACCCAAGGCAATGATGGGTTCTATCTTTAATATTTCACTTTAAGTTTTATGTATATGTACCTATTAGCTTGAGTATTTAGCTAAGTTACATACACGGTTTGTGTGGGTTTACAACACTTTTATTCCTCATGAATAAATGAACTATTTTCGTGTAATGAGATGTATATATTTTCTTTTCTATACTCTCTTCATTCGTATGGATAATAAATGAATTTATAAACTCATAACACTTAAGTTATTCACTAAATCATAGAAATGAATTAAAATCAAGTTTCCTTTTAATGTTCAGCATGAATGCAACTGTTTATATCATTGCACCCTTACATGTTTCAGAATTGCAACTGAGACTATTGCTCCAAAATTTAAAACCTTGCATATTCCTTCTTTCCTGCCTTCAATAAGGCCTTGCAGCAGTCTTGATAGGCTACTACACTATTTTATTGAAGATGATACATTGGAGAGGTAGTATACACAAAGTGTTGCCTTCTGGGGCAACACTTTCAGTTGTTTAATTTAATGCATGACACTCTAAACTTGTCCAAAACTAGGCAATCAAATTGTATCACCTTCTTAGATGTTTGATCAAAACATACCCCAAAAAATTGTAACCTGAGCAATCTGAGAAACTTCAAAGTTTTGAGTTAACCTTTTTTCGCACAGGGTGCAAAAAAATGTCAACATCAATCTCTAAGTATGCCAAATAGATAGAGTGGGTTTTCATTCTACATGATAATCCACTTCCAAAATCATACTTTGCTCAAGGTTATGGAAATGTCGTTCATGCCTCCTCACTCCACACATACAATTTTACCAATTACTTCCCTTATGCCCAGTTAGTGTAAGGTAAAAAACATATAATATAACTACATTAATAACACAATGTGGTATACAAACAATAATCATAACGTCTTACGCCTAGTAAAATTATGGATATAACATAACAATGTTCCACGACATACAATCACATAACATTTCCACATAATGCACCAAAAGTGCAAGTACAACACAATAGGGGACATACAATCATCATATACCCCAAATTCATGACACATGTGTTATCACATAACACATTAACACATAAATATAATGAATATAGTGATTAATGTAAGTTCATATACACAATTACAAAACAACTGTCGTGACATACATCATAATAAATCATAATATGGTGGTAAGAACATGGTATAGTAAAAAATATCAAGAACTAAAATTTGGTACACATCCCATTGATACACATGCACAACGTCACAAGATGACGAAACACCACCACACTTTCACCATTCACATTAACATTTTTTTTCACCGTAGAAGGTGGTAACATATGGGTAATACATGTTTATTCCATGAGAGAGACAAATTTCATCACCATACACATCGAAAACACAAATAATGCACACCAAATCAAAACACAACAGATGCATTCACATGATCACAATTACAAGTTATGACCTCACAAAAATATCATCACATTACACTTCCCATCTCCTCCACCACCATGCATAACCATTACAACTCCAATATATCCCAAAGGTTCAAGAGTATGAACCTATACTCTGATACACACAGTAATGCCCACATTTTTAACACAAAATTAAATGAGTAGATTTATCCTAATTTTTTTCTTGTCTTTTAATGCTCACTACATAACACCATATGGGATCTAATAGATAAAATTAACATCACATAAGATACTTACACAAAGGCTCAAACCATATAGACAACATGATAACAACATATACACATCAAATCCACATTACCAAAAATGAAAAAGTACATCAACGACCCACTACTATATACAATTACTCATAGGAACTTCCCACAACACAACATTTTTCATGGTGAAATATTTATTACATTGCTATTTTTTAAGAGTTGACTATAATTGTCAGAAGAACACATAACATGGGACCCTTCATTCCTCTTATAACTATGGTCCATGATTTTTTTTAACATTTCACCTAAAGTGGTTCCTTTAGACTTTTCTCATTTCTATTATGGAAATAGATTTTTTATAACATGATTGTTATTAGGAACGTATATATTGTTGGTGCTCGATTTGATCATGCCCTAGTTTTCCCTTGAAATTCTTCAATCTACGGGCTCTATCATATTTTATATTTCCCCGAATGGATGCGTGAAAGGTTTTCTTTATTTGTATGTTGTTGAAGATCCTTCTCCATGGTCGTGGATCACATTTGGGCCTTGTATCATTTCCAAATTCTTTTTCCTTAAAGAAAAATTCAATTCTAGGTGCAAATGGTGATTTCCCTGCATTTTACGGCTTGACGGGCATGTTTTCTCCATCAAATTATATCCCAGCATCTTTAGCTACGTGGTCTCTTTTGATTGGATGAGGCACGTCAGATCTATTTTATAAAGTTGTTGCTTTTGTTACTTTTGCAAAAAATATCAAATTGGCCCCGTGGCTCCATTGATTTCTAATTGGTTAGTCAAAATTATGAAATGGTGGAGCAAATTCTTACTTTTTAACCTGAAGGAGTACATGTGTCATCAATTGAGCAGTTGTGTAGAGGCAGGCCCCTTTTATGTTTCAAGGCGTTATGGAAAAAAGGGTAAAAATGTGAAAGAAATGCGTAAGGCCCGCAAAAGGACTAGTGAAGGACATGTGGCTTTTTTGAAACGTTAGAATGGAGTGGCAGATTGTCGGGTTACTTTGAGGTTTTTAGCTTTATTTTGTAAAAGGAATAAAGTCATAAAGTACAAGGTGGCCCTACAGGAGACCAGAGAAGGAAACTTGGCTTTTTGAAAAGTAAAAAGATAGAGTGGCAGATTGTCGGGTTACTTTGAAGTATTTATCTTTATTTTGTAAAAGGAATAAAGTCATAAAGTATAGCGCGGCCCTACACGAGACCAGAGAAGGACACATGGATTTTTTAAAAGTCAAAAGAAAGAGTGGCGGGATGTTAGAGCATTTTGAAACTTTAGCATTATTTTGAAAAGGAATTAAAAGTACAAAAATGAAGTCTGCATTGAAAATTCAAATGCGAAGAAGTGGGTCACTAGAGGAAAATTAGAATTTTTTCCTTTTTTGTAAAAAAGGGTGAAATTGCAGAAATGAGCCATGACTCCATCAAAAGCCCAGATTAATCCATGTGTCGAGCCCGTATTTTAAAGGTAAAGGGGCGGGGAAAAATGTTAAAATTGCACATTTTCTCCAAAAGTCATAAAATGCAAAGGGCAACCCCAGGCCCACTTCAAATCAGATTTTTCCATGTGGATGGCTCTAATCTAAAGTTGAGAAAGGGCAGAATCAATGGTTGTGTATTGCATCTGATTTTTCCACCATTTTTGCTCCAAGACTCCTGGAGATGCGAATATGCATTGTTTTTCATCATTTTTTGATGAAATTCCTTGTCATTTTTGTCTACAAAGTGTAATTGAATGGATTTCGAGCTTAATTTGTGAGTCCAAGGAATGTAAAGGTTGATTTTTTGAAGTTGGAATTGCTCGCACACTTGTAAAAATGTAGAGAAGCTAGATGCAGAGAAAAGTTGCAGAGGAAAGAATGGAAAAAAGGATGAAATGATAGAGGTTGCATGCACAAATGATGAAAATGTGCTCCCAGTTAAAATAATGATGTAGATATTTGTACTGATTCACCTTTTTGAACAATTGGCAACTTTTTGTTGTAAACTTGTTAAATTTCATTTTCATGAAATCATGATAAAACATGTAACAAACAAAGGTTCCTCGAATATTCTTTTCTTTGGGGGAAAGCTTGGATGTAAATTAAATGTTATAAAAATCATGCTTTATTCATGCAAATGTTAGGAGTTAATTTGTGTGAGAAAATCTAAGAAATCCCATCTTCCTTAGAAACCATCTGAGAAACCTGTTAATCTCTTATGTTTTAGATTTGATCATGTCAAGTTGGTTGCAAGTGTACAGCCATTAACAAGCTCTGATATTGTTCAAGAAAGATTCCCCTGCTGATGAATCTAATCAACTTCGAATTAATATGTGTTAATCTTATAAAAAAATGTCTATTTTTATTTCAAAATGTTTTCAAATGGTTTTGATGTTTCTGTTGCAATATTATGTTAAAATCCCTCTGAATCACATAGTATCTTGTCCATGTGATAGTTTAGTGGCATCTGCAATTTCATTATGAGAAGAGACTTCATCCTGTAATGAGATAAACAATTTCAAATCACTTTACTG
Source organism: Taxus chinensis (assembly GCA_019776745.2). Taxonomy (NCBI): domain Eukaryota; kingdom Viridiplantae; phylum Streptophyta; class Pinopsida; order Cupressales; family Taxaceae; genus Taxus; species Taxus chinensis. The sequence goes on from CM034154.1 coordinate 620,031,887, forward strand.
TCATTTTGTTGATCAAGATTATTTGTAAGCCTTTGATTGTATCTTAGGCGTGAGGAACGAGGGGTCTTTAATGTTTAATTAAGTCTTTAGCTTGAGCCTTCATGTCAAATTCTCAAATATTGTGAGAAACTGTGTAGATCTGGGGCTCCATTGATGCACAACTTCGGGTTGAAGGAATATTTTAGCTATTTTGAATCATTTTGTCATTTAGTTTTCCAATTGTTGTAAAGTTTCTCAAAGATCTGGAAAATTTGAGTTTATCCTGCTTAATCTCCAACCAAAAATTATTCAAAAACAATGAATCCTACCTAAACTACTCTTGTTTTCCCTATATGTCCACAAACGAATAAATTCTACTACCAAAATATGCAAAATTAATTAGAATTCCATAATGTCTTTAGTAACCTTAACCTTGTTTAGAAAATATCACCATTCTTTATAAGTTATAACTCGTGAGAGATAAATTGTGTTGTACAGATTGTATTTTCTCAAGGTTTCCTTTCAAATTTGTGCAAAGAAGGATATATTCATTCTCCTCCACCAAAATAGGTTACAAAATGGGTCCTCTCACCCTGGTTGAAAGGCACAACCTAAAGTAGTGAGGATAGATCAAATCCTTTTGAAGGTGTTATCCATTTCTCCAACATCTGAGTGACAAAGAGCCAGCTAAATCACCTCCTCGGATACAAAATGACATACATGATGATTTATCTGACTCTAGGCTTCTTGTTAAATATGTGATGCTACTCAATTGGAAAAGGAGGATCAATTTTGATACCAACACCAGAATGGCATCATTGTCACAGACCTCCAAAGGAATTGTTACATTTGGCCTTGGTAATGTTTCTTACATGATCTAAGTGCAAATACGTTTTTTAAACGTCATCCTATGTTGAGATTTGTAACAATTGTGTAAAGTTACAAGTTATGCATGAAATATTGCAAGTTTCTATTGTTTTTTTGCAGTAATTTTACATCATCAATGTTAAATACTTGTAAAGGAAGGTCAGATCTATGAACCTTTGTATGAATTTAGTGTTGATAGACATTTGACAGATCAATTTTTGTGCATTTGCACAACTATGGTGAAAATCCTTAGTGGCGACTCTGTGTTGAATTAATTTTTGATAAATACCAGTGCCTTAACCTCTGTCAATTTAAATTTATCACTAATCTTTGGAAAGCTAGAAGGAAGAAGATATTTCTTCATTAAAGACCCTACTAGAAGGTTGTTTCCAGAATTGACAAAGATAAATTATGAAGGAAGAAGAATCTGGAAAGTTGTTGGAGATCATAAATAAATAAAAGAGTTATCAATTGTGGAAACTGATCAGCCTGTCATTGAAGATTGCCATACTTCCTCAATGTCTTCTGAATCAAGTAGTTTTTTTGTAGATCTGAATTCTCCATCTAGAGAGGGGCCTTCATTTGTATTTGAAAAGTTTGCATCTCATTTTGTCCCTGTGTTTTCCAAAGTTGATAGGATCTTCCAAGAAATAGAGATTTTAGAGAACATTCATTTTGAGAATTCTACTCTTTTGTTCCAAAGACCCCTTGTCCCTCATCATTTTGTATATCCTACAAGATCACCTCCTCCAAACAACATGGCCTAGCCAACACCCAGATCTCCATTTTTTGTTAATACCTTCAGTCCTATAAATTTTAGAGGTATGGATGGATATCCAAATGTTGTGCCCCAAGATGTTAGAAATACACTGCCTAAATTTCAAGGAAATAATGCTATTACTAGTGATCTACACTTAAAGTTTTTTATCAATATGATGGAAGACTTTGAGATCAAATTTGAGGATGTGTAAATAAAATTGTTTATTCATACTCTAGAGGAGGATGCACCGGACCGGTATAAATCTTTGCCAGACAATTTCATTGATTTATGGAAATAAATGAAAAATTATTTTAGATTGTAGTATGGAGATAAAACAAACCCTAGGTTTCTTTTATCATAATTTGAAAATATTAAGAAGAATCATAATGAATCTATTCATGATTTCAATACAAGATTCAACAAAACATTGAGAAGATTGTCTGTGAACTTAAGGCCATGTGACGAATAATGTCTGATAAAGTATTATGATGCATTTGAAAAAAGGCAACATACTATTTAGGAGACAAAAACCCAGGAACTTTGAGGCAAGCCTTTACTATGGCTTTACAGATTAAAAAAAAATTAAAGCAATTGGTAGAGAGAAGAAATCAAATTGATAAATCCAAAGAAGCCATTAAAATTGATCTAGAAGAGGTTGTAAAAACATTGGTTGGAGCTGTTAAGGAAATGTCCTATAAACTGGCTACATTAGAGAAGGGGATTGGAAAAGGTTCCCAAGGTCATCATAAAGCACAAGGTTAAGAAATATTTAAAAATCATCCCACGGGTGATCAGATATCTGATGACAGAAGAAAAGGACCCATGGGGTTAGGAAATAGACAGCCCCAAGCCCGTGAAAATAGAATCGTGCCTGATCCTTTGATTGCCAGAGTTGTTGTTGTGGAAGAAGCCAATGAAATTGAGTGGTGTGACAGATGTTTCTTGCTATATGCCCCATGTGATGAAGAAAAATAAGTTGAGGAATATTTTGATGACACTAATGATGATGTGTACATGATGGGGTGCTCTACAAGCTCACGACAAGGAGCAACTTCGACTAAACTAATTAGTGCTAGAACTGTTACAGATTTATGGGATTGCATTCATTGGGTATCACCCCTTCCTAATAATTTTGAAATAGATATGGTACAATATTTTGTATTTCCTAATAATGATTTTGAATACGTAAGGGCATTAATGATTAAAAAGTATAATGGAGTAATCCCTTCTAAGGAGGATAGGCAGTTGTTAATGAATGTTGTGGTTTCCCAAGAAAAAGAATATAACACTAGGATTAAAGTTGTCAAAGGGGTAGGGCCTCCGGCCAAACCTAAAACTCCACTTCTCACCAATATCACAAAATAAACTCCTAAGAATGATATATCTAGAAAAGGCCTTGTTTCCACAAATAGAACTGGTATCCTTGCCCATGATCAGATCGTGAAAAATCCTTTTTTGTCAGATGATTGTTTTAGTCTTCCACTAAATTCTTCCTTACCCAAATACATTCCTTATGACATTTCCCAATTCTTGAGTTAGATCAAGATTTATGTTCCAATGGTTGAGCTGCTTAGGATTCATGAGCACAAGAAAAGGGCCTTTGAGTATTTAGGATTGAAAGAAGAAAATATTACCCAAGGCAGAAATGTAAACAATGTTGAGACTCCTCCTATCATTACAGAGTTGGAAAAACCCCAAGTACTAGATGAAATAGGTGAGCTATCTGAAGTATATTTGGGAACATCTTTGGTTGAGTCCCAGCTGAATGTAGATCCATTTTTCACTACTCTAATTATAAGGGACAGGCTGTTACACAACTGCATGTTTGATTCTAGAGCATCATGTAATGTTATGCCTCTTGAGGTCATGAATGAATTATATATCAAAGTGACAACAACTTATGGGAAGTGCACTGCCATGGATTCTAGAGAGGTGCCAGTGGTTGGATGTGTCAAGGTTTTGATAGTGCAACTTGCAGCCTACCCAGGTAAAAACTTAAAACTAGATTATGTTATTGTTGATTGCCTTACCAAATGGGGAATAATGTTGTCAATAAAATGGGCTCCTAGTGTGGCTGGGAGTGTGCAAATGGATATGTATTTTGCCACTATACATATAAATGGAAGCCTTGTAGAGTTTTATGGTTAAAAGAAGATGTTACATCTCATTGAGGATCCCAATAATGCTTCTTATGAAGTGTTATACATTGACATTGATGTTGATAAATTTGTTGCATTTTCTGTTGGTAAAGAGCACAAAATTGATCAATGCAAGTATCTTAAACAAGTAGGTTCTCGTTCGAATTTGTTGTTTGATGGTGATTTCTCTAAATTTAGAAATGGTGTTGGTATTGTTCTGATATCTCCAGGCTAGGAAGATTTTGTTTGTTCTTTTAAACTCAACTTTGAGTGCACTAAAAATATTGCAGATATGAAGCACTATTATCGGATTTAATAATTTCTTGGAAATATGGTATTAGAGACATCATTGTTAAAGGAGATTCAGAACTAATTTTCAAGTATGTTAGAAAACTGTATGCAACAAAAAAATAGAGAATGAAGCAGTATAAGCATGCAATTTGGGATTTCACTGAAATTTTTGACTCCTTCAACATAATACATCATGATAGGAAGTACAATACTCTAGCAGAAAAATTGGACGTATTGGGTTCCAGATTTGAGAATTATATTGTATCCCCCTATTGTGAGTATAATATTGGGATATTAACTAGGCCATCTATTCCTAACAATGTTAAACACTGGAAAGTGTTCGAAGAGGATGCCGAGGTGTAATGTTTTTCACAGGACCAAGGAGAATTTTCTAATCAACGTATATTGGGAGACAATAGTTTGTGCGGCTAATGGAAAGGAAAATTTATTTGGCAAAGACATCATTTACTTGAAGACTAATACTATTCTAAGAGGTTTGATAGCACTTGAATCAAACTTTGATAATTATAATTGCATTGCCAATAGACACATGTCAGCCTCGAGGGATGTTGAAGAGCACGACCTGAGCACAAAGGATAAATCACGTAGATCTAGCTAGGTAGCAATCTGAGCAAGGAAGAAAAGCATTCATATGTCCAATTGTTGAATAAATACTAGAACTTCTTAGCATGGTCTTATTCTGAATGGAAAGCATACAGAGAGGATCGTTTCTAGCAAAAAATTCCCTTGGAAGCTTTTGCCAAGATGTTTAGGTAGAAACAGAGGCCGATCAATCCACTCCTTTCCCTGAAGATGCAAGAAAAATGAAAAAGTTGAGGGATGGAGGAATCATATAGCCCACGAGGTACTCATCATGGGTTGCAAACTTGGTACCTATCAGAAAGAAGAAAGGAGATATAAGGCTATGTGTGGAATTTAGAAACTTGAATAGAGCATTAATGAAGGATAACTACCCTCTACCAAATATGGACAATATGTTACAATTGGTTACTAGTTCAGAATTTTTATCCACCTTGGATGGTTTTTCTGGATATAACCAGATAGTTGTGAAGGAATCAAAGCGAATCAAGAATGCCTTTACCACTCCTTGGGGAACGTATGTATATGTCATAATGCCTTTTGGTCTAATGATTGTTGGAGCCACTTTCCAAAGAGCAATGGATGTAGCTTTCTCTAGCTATATTAATGATTTCATTGTTGTATATGAAGATGATGTGACTGTTTTCTCTAGAAAAAGGAGTGACCACCAATAATACTTAGAAATTTTTTTGTTAAGATGCAGGGAGTATGGTATTTCACTAAATCCCAAGAACTTCCATTATGGAGTTTAGAAAGGAAATCTGCTTGGACACATTATGTCAAAGGAAGGGGTCATGATTGATCCTGAAAGGATAGAATCCATCAGAAAAGTCCCTAGTCCAAGAACCAAGAAGGGATTTCAATCCTTTTTTGGGTAGATTAATTTTATTAGGAGATTTATCTCCAACTTTGTTGAACTAACTATCCCAATCACTAGCATGCTAAAGACAGATCAAAGTATCAAATGGGAAGAAATAGCTATTAAATATTTTACTAGGATTAAAGAAGCATTAAAGAATGCCCCTATTTTAGCAGCTCCGGATTATAGGAAGGATTTCCAAATGTTTTATTTTTCTTCAAAAATTAGTATTGCATCTGTGTTGTTGCAGAAGGATGATGACGGAGCTAAAAGACCAATTGCCTTTTTCAGTAAGGCATTACAAGGAGATGAGATAAAGTATACTATCAAGGAGAAGCAAGAATTTACTTTAGTAAAAGAAAAAAAGGTCTTCAGGCCATATATTTTGAGTTCCAAAGTCATTTCTTATGTTCCCCACACCATGGTGAAAGATATCCTATCAGAAATGGAGGTTTCAAGAAAGAGATGCCGATGGGAAAAAAAGTTGTAAGAGTATGATATGGACATCCAAACAACAAAATTAGTCAGAGGTTTGGGCCTGGAAAATTTTATGGAAGAGAGTAATCTGCAGACAATTGAGGTAAATGAAGTTGAAAAAGAAGGGCTGAATGTCCTTGAAAAAATGATAAAATCTGAATGGTACAAGGAAATCATTTTTTATATCAAACATCTACAGTGCCCTGAACATTTAAGCAAGAATCAGAATTCAGTACTTAATTTAACTTCCCAAAAATGTGTCATTACAGATTTTGGGTTAGCTTGGAATAACCCTGAGGGAGTTCTCTTAAGATGCATTACTGGAGATGAAGCCCCTAAAATAATTACAGATCTCCATGGAGGATTTTGTGGGGGGAATTTTTCTGGAAGAGTCACAGCTCATAAGATCTTAAGGGTTGGTTATTTATGGCCAACTCTTTTCAAAGATACAACTTTGTTGGTAAGAAAATGTGAAAGTTGCCAATGCTTTTCTGGAAGATTGAAAGCTTCAGACTCCCTTCCTTTGCAGCCTATATCAATTGAAGCCCCATTTAGGCAATGGGGAATGGAATTCATTGGTGATATTTCAGATCCTTCAAGTGCTGGCCATAAGTGGATTTTAATAGCCATCGATTACTTCACCAAGTGGGTGGAGGAAATCCCCACCAAGAAAGCAAATCACCAAATTGTCATGGATTTCATTCTGGATCATATCATTTTTAGGTTTAGAGTGCCTACTAAGATAGTTGCGAATAATGCCATGAGATTCCGAGGTAAACCTTTGGTGGCCATGTGTCATGAATATGGGATCAATTTGACATATGCTTCTAGTTATAATCCCTAAGGAAATGGACAAGCAGAGTACAACAATAAAAATATGTTGAAGATAATTAGAATAACTTTGGATTTGAACAAAAGGAAGTGGGGTAAGCAGTTGAAGTTTGTTGTTTGGGCTGATCCAATCACTATTAAATGAGCTATTGGAAAAATCCCATTTGAGTTGGTGTATGGAACTTAAGCTCTGTTGCCCCTGCATATGTAATTGTCTTCATTTCAATTTCTTTAATAACTAGAAGATCAAGAGGTTAGTCCCTATGATGCTTGCATCAATCAGATTGTTGAGTTAGATGAAGAAAGAATGGAATCCCATCAGAGACAAATTGACGAAGTTGTTTGATAAGAACGTCACTCCAAGATATTTAAGTGTGGGAGATCTTGTGCCATTATGGGATAACATGTATGATGATAAGGGAAAACATGGAAAGTTTAATGCATTGTGGATGGGCCCTTATTCAATTGACATTCAAATTGGTGAACATACCATTTTATTAAAAGACCTAGATGGGGAATTGCTTGAATTACCTATTAATGATAGGCATTTGAAACATTTCCTTGATTGATTTCTTAGAATTGAGGTATGCACCATTTTTTAATGTAAAGTCTTGGGTTTTTGGTTCTTTTTTTGCATTTTGTAAGTTTTGGTTTTCCCTAGTCCTTGGCGACCATTTTTCCTGGTTTCTCAGTTCATTCCTGGAGAGTTGGCTCATTATTGTGTTGCCTAGTGGTTTATTTTTTGTCTCTTGGTCTACTATTCGTTCTTGTGGCACTCGTTGGGAGTGCCCATCCCAGATTCGGAGCCGATGTTGGTGCTCGATTTGATCGTGCCCTAGTTTGCCCTCAAAATTCTTTAATCTGCGGGCTCTGTCATTTTTTCTATTTCCCTAAATGGATGCATGAAAGGTTTTATTTAGTTGTATGCTATTGATGATCCTTCTCCATGGTCGTGGATCACATTTGGGCCTTATATCATTTCCTAATTATTTTTCCTTAAAGAAAAATTCAATTCTGGGCACAAATGGTGATTTCCCTGCATTTTACGGTTTGACGGGCGTGTTTTCCTTATCAAATTATATCTCAGAATCTTCAGCTACATAGTATTTTTTGATTGGATGAGGCACGACGGAACTATTTTATAAACTTGTCACTTTTGTTACTTTTGCAAAAAATATCAAATTGGCCCCGTGGCTCCATTGATTTCAAATTGGTTAGTCAAAACTATGAAATGGTAGAGAAAATTCTGAATTTTTTCCTCGAAGGAGTACATGTGTCATCATTTGAGCAGTTGCGTAGAGGCGGACCCCTTTTATGTTTCAAGGTGTTATGGAAAAAAGGGTAAAAATGTGAAATAAATTCCTAAGGCCCTCAAAAGGACCATAGAAGAACACGTGGCCATTTTGAAAATTCAGAGTGGAGTGGTGGATCATCGGGTTACTTTGATGTTTTTAGCTTTATTTTGCAAAAGCAATAAAGTCATAAAGTATAGCGAGGCCTCCCAGGAGATGAGAGAAGGAAACATGGCTTTTTGAAAAGTCAAAAAACAGAGTGGCGGATTGTCGGGTTACTTTGAAGTTTTTATCTTTATTTTATAAAAGCAATAAAGTCATAAAGTACAGCGTGGCCCCGTAGGAGACCAAAGAAGGACACGTGGATTTTTGAAAAGTCATAAAGTCAGAGCATTTTGAATTTTTTGCATTATTTTGAAAAGGAAGCAGAAGTACAAACATGAAGTCTGCATTGAAAATTCAAAGGCGGAGAAGTGGGTCGCCAGAGGAAAATTGAAAAATTTTCCTTTTTTGTAAAAAAGGGTAAAATTTCAAAAAAGAATCGTGCCTCCATCAATATCCCAGATTAAGCCACATGTCGAGCCCGTATTTCAAAGGTGGAGGGGCGGGGAAAAATGTGAAAATTGTGCATTTTCTCCAAAATTCATAAAATGCAAAGGGCAACCCCAGGCTCGCTTCAAATCACATTTTTCCACATGGACGGATCTAATCTAAAGTCGAGAAAGGGTAGAATCAACAATTGTTGTGCATTGCATCTTAGTTTTCCACCATTTTTTCTCCAAGACTCCTGGAGATGTGAATACACATTATTTTTCATCATTTTTTGATGAAATTACATGTCGTTTTTGTCTACAAAGTGCAATTGAATTGATTTAGAGCTTAATTTGTGAGTCCAAGGAATGTAAAGGTTGATATTTTGAAGTTGGAATTGTTCGGGCACTTGCAAAAATGTAGATAAGCTAGATACAGAGCAAAGTTGCAAAGGAAAGAATGCGAAAAGGATGAAATGATGGAGGTTGCATGCACGAAGGATGAAAATGTTCTCTCAGTTAAAACAATGATGGAGATATTTGCAATGATTCACATTTTTGAACAATTGGCAAATTTTTGTTGCAAACCTGTTAAACGTCATTTTCTAGAAATCATGATCAAATAGGTAAAAAACAAAGGTTCCTAATATTCTTTTCTTGGGGGGGAAAGCTTGTATGGAAATTGAGTGTTATACAAAGCATGCTTTAGTCATGCAAATGTCAGGGGTTAATTTGTGTGAGAAAATCTAAGAAAGCCCATCTTCCTGAGAGACCATATGAGAAAATTCTTAATCTCTTATGTTTTAGATTTGATAATGTCATGTTGGTTTCAAGTGTACAACCATTGACAAGCTCTGATATTGTTCAAGAAAGCTTCCCCTGCTGATTAATCTAATCAAATTCGAATTAATCTGTGTTAATCTTAGGAAAATTTGTGTCTTCTTTTATTTAAAAATGTTTTCAAATGGTTTTGATGTATCTGTTGCAATATTATGTTAAAATCCCTCTGAATCACATAGGATATTATCCCTGTGATAGTTTAGTGGCATTTGCAAGGACAAACTGTTACAAAACTACATGTTTGATTCTGGAGCATCATGTAATGTTATGCCTCTTGAGGTCATGAATGAATTATATATCAAAGTGACATCAACTTATGGGAAGTGCACTGCCATGGATTCTAGAGGTACCAATGGTTGGATGTGTCAAGGGTTTGATAGTGCAACTTGTAGCCTACCCAGGCAAGAACTTAAAACTAGATGTTGTAATTATTGATTTCCCTGTCAAATGGGGAATATTGTTGTCAAGAAAATGGGCTGCTAGTGTGGGTGGGAGTGTGCAACTGGGTATTTATTTTGCCACTATACCTATTGAGGGAAGCCTTGTAAAGTTTTATGGTGAAAAGAAGATGCTACATCTCATTGAGGATCCCAATAATGCTTCCTATGAAGTGTTATAAACTAACATTGATGTTGATAACTTTGTTGGATTTTCTGTTGGTAAAGAGCAAAAAATGGATTAATGCATGTCTCTTAAACAAGTAGGTTCTCCTTTGACTTTTTTGTTTGATGGGGATTTCTCTAAATTTTGAAATGGTGTTGGTATTGTTATGATATCTCTACACCAGGAAGAGTTTGTTTGTTCTTTTAAACTCAACTTTGACTGCACTAACAATATTACAGAATATGAAGCACTCTTATTGGGTTTAAGAATTTCTTGGAAATATGGTGTTAGAGACATCATTGTTAAAGGAGATTCAGAGCTAATTGTCAAGTAGGTTAGAAAACTATATGCAACAAAAAATCAGAGAATGAAGCAGTATAAACATGAAATCTGGGATTTCATTGAAATTTTTGACTCCTTCAACATAATACATCATGATAGGAAGTACAATACTCTAGTAGAAAAATTGGACGTATTGGGTTCCAGATTTGAGAATTATATTGTATCCCCCTATTGCGAGTATAATATTGAGATATTAACTAGGCCATCTATTCCTGACAAGGTTAAACATTAGCAAGTGTTTGAAGATTACACCCAGGTGTAATTTTTTTGGTAGAACCAAGGAGAATTTTCTGATCAACGTATAGATTGGGAGCCAATGGTTTGTGCAGCTAATGGAAAGGAGAATTTATTTGGAAAAGACATCATTCAGTTGAAGACTAATACTATTCTAAGAGGTTTGGTAGCACTTGAATCAAACTTTGATAATTATGATTGCATTGTCAACAGTCACATGTCAACCTCGAGGGATGTTGAAGAGCACGACCTGGGCACAAAGGATAAACCACGTAAGATCTAGCTAGGTAGCAATTTAAGCAAGGAAGAAAAGCATTCATATGTCTAATTGTTGAAGAAATACCAGAACTTCTTAGCATGGTCTTATTCTGAATGGAAAGCATACAGAGAGGATCATTTCCAACATGAAATTCCCTTGGAAGATTCTACCAAGCCATTTAGGTAGAAACAGAGGCCGATCAATCCACTCCTTTCCCTGAAGATGCAATAAGAATTGAAAAAGTTGAGGGATGTCTTGGAGAACAAGCAGATTTACACAGCAAAATAATAATATATTCTCTATATATTTCACACAATACAATAGCCTAATATATAGGCTGGAGTTTCCCTAGAATATAGGAAACTAACTCAACTACAAAATCTCAACAAAGCCTAATTATGTGGGGTGAGAATAACTCATGTAACCCACACATAACAATAATAATATATTGTTGAAACAATATATTATAACATCTCTAACAATAATCTCTCAACAATAATAATTACACACGTAATTATTATTCACACACATAAATATGTGAAGCACTATAATATTCCTAACATTGCCCCCCTTAGTGCGAACATGGGGAAAACCTGCCTTTGTACTTGCACCTACTCATGATCTGGTGATTTTCATAGGATGATCACAAACCTCAACGATGGTTTTGCAAACGGTTGACCAAAAACCGAGAATGGTGGTTTTGCAATTGGTTTACCACAAACCACAAAGTGATGGTTTTGCAAATGGATTACCAACAACCAAGAATGGTTGTTTTGCTATTGGTTTACCACAAACCACAAATGAAGGTTTTCAAGTGGTTTACCTACAACCACATCATGATATGCCAAGTACTATTCTCAGCCCTCATCACATCTCACTGTAGGGAATAACATAAGAAATTCTGCTGACATCTGTTGCTCATACATACATAGAGAAAGCTGACATACTAGAAATGGAACATTGGAATGATGTTTCCCCCCTCAATGTGAAATTTCCACTTATTGAAAACAAGATCACTGCAACTTGAGGCACACCACACTAGAAGCACTAGAATCAAACTGCACACACACATGTCACCAAAGCTGATATGCGGCCCCATCGTTGGCAACTAATGAGAGGTCGTTGAATGACCTCCAACCTCCGATGCCTCCTACCTCTCATTTCATGCTGCTAGCTCAGCTAGATTTGGATATGAAGCTCAACTATTCCACATTGTTTATTCTTTTCCTCCCTCCCGCAATGTGAAACACTTTATTTTTTCCAGACGTCGGGTAACACCGAAAATGCGTCCGTGAGGAAAATTTTTTTATTTTTATTTTTACAATTTCCTACTCTTGACACCACAATAAAAAAAACCTAAAATCACCTATTTTATTTTTACAATGACACCTTTACTCAAATAGAGATGACTTCTTACAAACTTTTTACAATACTCTATCAACAATAAACCTTATATCACATAAGCCCAAAACTATGTAACTTTATATTAAAAAATGATTTGATGACCGATACCCAATCGGACTAAAACATTAAACCCAACTAAATAAAGAACAAGACATATACGACACAAATATAGGAATAAAACCAATATTTACAATATAAAATACCTATATCCCAAAAAACGTTGATGAACGCAAATACGACCACAACCAAATAATGTGAGATCTCATTTAGTGTTGTTAGAAGAATATGAAATTGATGTTAAGGTAGGAATCCACACTGGAGATAAGAGTCTCAATGAAGGAAAGTTAGAGAGCTTCAATTCACAATACAATTGTTAATGATAATCACCAAGCTGCCACGTATAAGCATTTAGGAACTTGTTCAAAGATTTAATGCATATTGGAAGGGTTGAACGACATATCTCAGGAGGATGTCCGACCAAAACTCCTGAGGAATGGCATGGATGAGAAACTTCAATATCATAGATAATTCTTTGAAAAATGCCAAGACTCGAATAGGCGTAGCCAATATCAATTAGATCATTCATGCAACACCGAATTCAACTCCACGACTGAGAAACCGAATCTGAATACATAGAACCCAATACAAAAAATTGTAGGATAAACATCCATTAAGAGAAAAGAAGATGCAGATATAAATGGATGTAAGATTATGCAAATTCTAAATGTTGACTCCGAGCCCTTGGTGTGATTTTTATGGCGATGCTAGGAAAAGATACTAGTCTATGCAGTTGATTGACAGATTTGAAACTCCTTTGAAGCAAGTCGATCAAATATAATTCAGAACATTGGAAAATGAATCCTTTGAAGAATTTTTGAAATGCACATATATTAGATTGGCGGGGAAGACATCCTATTCCTGTGCACGTGAAAGCTATCCATACCAAATGAAAATGCCAAACAATAATATTGAACACCGAACTCGAACCTCATAAAATGACACTTCTTATTCATGCCTTTAAGTTGAAATCATGGACGCATTCATATATGAGAAACACAAAAATAACACTATAGGCCAATGGGTTGCTCTATTATAATATTTTTGTGAACCTGCAACTAAAAAATCGTCTTGATGGATTTTCCCTACTCTGAAACTTATAACATCTAATTACAAAATTATAGCCTATACAAAATCTTCTTTGCAAAGATAAGACTACTATTCCTCAAGGCAATGTAATACACTATTACCCCTATACAAATTAACTCTCCATTGTATGGATCAAACGCTGCTCTGATACCAAATCTTGGAGAACAAACAGATTTACACAGCAAAATAATAATATATTCTCTATATATTTCACACAATACAATAGCCTAATATATAGGCTGGAGTTTCCCTAGAATATAGGAAACTAACTGAACTACAAAATCTCAACCAAGCCTAATTATGTGAGGTGAGAATAACTCACGTAACCCACACATAACAATAAATATAATAATATATTATTGAAACAATATATTATAACATATCTAACAATAATCTCTCAAAAATAATAATTACACACGTAATTATTATTCACACACATAAATATGTGAAGCACTATAATATTCCTAACAGGATGGAGTTATCATACAGCCCACGAGGTACTCATCATGGGTTGCAAACTTGGTACCTGTCAGAAACAAGAATGGGGATATAAGGCTATGTGTGGAATTCAGAAACTTGAATAGAGCATCAATGAAGGATAAATACCCTCTACCAAATATGGACAATATGTTACAATTGGTTACTGGTTTGGAATTTTTATCCACCTTGGATGGTTTTTTTGGATATAACCAGATAGTTGTGAAGGAATCAGAGTGAATCAAGAATGCCTTTACCACTCCTTGGGGAACATATGTATATGTCAAAATTCCTTTTGGTCTAATGAATGCTGGAGCCACTTTCCAAAGAGAAATGGATGTAGCTTTCTCTAGCTATATTAATGATTTCATTGTTGTATATCAAGATGATTTGACTGTTTTCTCCAGAAAAAGGAGTGATCACTTGGAACACTTAGAAAAAATGTGGTTAAGATCCAGGGAGTATGGTATTTCACTAAATCCCAAGAATTGCCATTTTGGAGTTCAGAAAGCAAAGCTTCTTGAACACATTATGTCAAAGGAAGGGGTCATGATTGATCCTGAAAGGCTAAAATCCATAAAAAAAAGTCCCTATTCTAAGAACCAAGAACGGAACTCAATCCTTTTTTGGGCATATTAATTTTATTAGGAGATTTATCTCCAACTTTTCTAAAGTAACTAGCTCAATCAGTAGCATGCTAAAGAAAGATCAAAGTATCAAATGGGAAGAAATAGTTATTTAAGCTTTTGCTGGGATCAAAGAAGCATTAAAGAATGACCCTATTTTAGTAGCTCCACATTATAAGAAGGATTTCAAAATGTTTTATTTTACTTCAGAAAGTACTATTGCATATGTGTTGTTGCAGAAGGATGATTAGGTAGCTCAAAGACCAATTACCTTTTTTAGTAAGGCATTACAAGGCACTGAGCTAAAGTATACTATCAAGGAGAAGCAGGCATTTGCTTTGGTAAAAGAAACAAAGGTCTTCAAGCCATTTATTATAAGTTCATAAGTCATTGCTTATGTTCCCCACACCATAGTGAAAGATATTCTATTAGAAATGGAGGTTTCAAGCAAGAGATGCCGATGGGTAAAAAAGTTGTAAGAGTATGATATAGACATCCAAACAATAAAATTGGTTAGAGGTTTGGGCCTAGAAAAACTTATGGAAGAGAGCAATCTGCATACAATTGAGGTAAATGAAGTTGAAGAAGAACGCGACTCCAAGAGATTTAAGTGTGGGAGATCTTGTCCTATTGTGGGATAGCAGGTACGATGATAAGGGAAAACATGGAAATTTTGATGCATTGTTAATGGGTCCTTATTCAATTAACATTCGAATTGGTGAACATACCATTTTTTTAAAAGACCTAGATGAAGAATTGCTTGAATTACCTATTAATGATAGGCATTTGAAACATTTCCTTGATTGATTTCTCATAATTGAGGTATGCACCATTGTATAGTGTAAAGTCTTGAGTTTTTTGTTCTTTTTTTACATTTTTTCAGTTTTTGTTTGCCCTGGTCCTTGGCAGCCATTTTTCTTGGTTTCTCAGTTTGTTCCTCAAGGGTTGGCTCATGACTCCATTTCCCAATGGTTTATTTTTGGCACTTGGTCTACTATTTTTTCTAGTGGCACTCACTAGGAGTACCCATCTAGGAGTTAGAGCCGATGTTGGTGCTCGATTTGATCGTACCTTAGTTTCTCATTGAAATTCTTCAATTTGTGGGCTCTGTCATATTTTCTATTTCCTTGAATGGATGCATGAAAGGTTTTCTTTATTTGTATGCTATTGACGATCCTTATCCATGGTCGTGGATCACATTTGGGCCTTGTCCTTAAAGAAAAATTCAATTCTGGGTGCAAATGGTGATCTCTGTACATTTTACGGTTTGACGGACATGTTTTCCCCATCAAATTATATCTTAGCATCTTCAACTACGTGGTCTCTTTTGATTGGATGAGGCACAATGGATCTATTTTATAAACTTGTCACTTTTGTAACTTTTGTAAAAAATATCAAATTGGCCCCATGGCTCCATTGATTTTGAATTTGTTAGTCAAAATTGTGAAATGGAAGAGAAAATTATTACTTTTTTCCACGAAGGAGTACACATGTCATCAATTGAGCAGTTTCCTAGAGGCGGTCCCCTTTCATGTTTCAAGCCGTTATGGCAAAAAGGGTAAAAATGTGAAAGAAATGCCTAAGGCCCGTAAAAGGACCAAAGAAGAACACGTGGCCGTTTTGAAAAGTTAGAGCAGAGTGGCGGATCATTGGGTTACTTTGAATTTTTTAGCTTTATTTTGTAAAAGGAATAAAGTCATAAAGTATAGCGCGGCCCCGCAGGAGACCAAAGAAGGAAACATGGCTTTTTGAAAAGTCAAAAGACAGAGTGGCAGATCGTTGGGTTACTTTTAAGTTTTTAGCTTTATTTTGTAAAAGGAATAAAATCATAAAGTACAGCATGACCCCGCAGGAGACCAAAGAAGGACACGTGGCTTTTTGAAAAGTCATAAAGTCATAGCATTTTGAGTTTTTGGCATTATTTTGAAAAGAAAGTAGAATTACAAAAATGAAGTCTGCATTTAAAATTCAAAGGCGGAGAAGCGGGTCACTAGAGGAAACTTGGAAATTTCACCTTTTTTGTAAAAAAGGGTAGAATTGCTGAAATCAGCCGCGCCTCCATCAAAATCCCAGATTAAGCCACATGTTGAGCCCATATTTCAAAGGTGGAGGGGCGGGGAAAAATGTGAAAATTGTGCATTTTCTCCAAAATTCATAAAATGCAAAGGGCAACCCCAGGCCCGCTTCAAATCATATTTTTCCACGTGGACGACTCTAATCTAAAGTTGAGAAAGGGCATAATCAACGGTTGTTGTGCATTGCATCTGAGTGTTCCACCATTTTTTCTCCAAGACTCTTGGAGATGAGAATATACATTCTTTTTCATCATTTTTTGATGAAATTCCATGTCATTTTTGTCTGCAAAGTGCAATTGAATTTATTCAGAGCCTAATTTGTGAGTCCAAGGAATGTAAAGGTTGATATTTTGAAGTTGGAATTGCTCGGGCACTTGAAAAAATGCAGAGAAGCTGGAGGTAGAGCAAAGTTGTAGAGGAAATAATGGGAAAAGGATGAAATGATGGAGGTTGCAAGCACGAAGGATGAAAACGTGCTCCTATTTAAAATAGTGATGGAGATATTTGCAATGATTCACCTTTTTGAACAACTAATAACTTTTTGTTGCAAACTTGATAAATGTCATTTTCTTGAAATCATGATCAAACATGTAACAAACAAAGGTTCCTTGAATATTCTTTTCTTGGGGGGAAATCTTGGATGTAAATTGAGTGTTATAAAAAGCATTCTTTAGTCATGCAAATGTTGGGTGTTAATTTGTGCAAGAAAATCTAAGAAATCCCATCTTCCTGAGAGACCAGATGAGAAACCTTTTAATCTCTTATGTTTTAGATTTGATCATGTCAATTTGCTTGCAAGCATAAATTCATTGAAAAGCTCTGAGATTTTTCAAGAAACCTTACCCTACTGATGAATTTAATCAACTTTGAATTAATTTGTGTTAATCTTGAGGACATTTGTGTTTGCTTTTATTTCAGAATGTTTTCAAATGGTTTTGATGTTTTGGTTGTAATCTTATGTTAGAATCCCTCTGAATCACATAAGATCTCATCCTTGTTATAGTTTAGTGGCATTTGCAATTTCATTATGAGAAGAGCCTTCATCCTGTAATGAGATAAAACATTTAAAATCACTTTACTATCATTTTGTTGATAAATATTGTCTATAATCCTTTGAGTGTATCTTAGGCATGAGGAACCAGGGGTATTTAATGTTTAATTTTGTCTTTAGCTCGATCCTTCATGTCAAATTCTCAAAGATTGTGTGAAACTGTGGAGATATGGGGCGCCATTGATGCACACCTTCTGGTTGAAGGAATATTTTAGCTCTTTTGAAGAATTATGTCATTTAGTTTTCCAATTGTTGTAAAGGTTCTCAAAGATTAGTCAAAATCAAGTTTATCTTGTTTAATCTCCCATCAAAAATTATTCAAAAACAATGAATCCTACTAGAACTACCCTTGTTTTCCCTATATGTCCACAAATGAATAAATTCTTTTACCAAAATATGTAGAAGCAATAAGGATTCCTTATTGTCTTTAGTAACCTTAACCTTGGTTAGAAAATATCACCATTCTTTAGAAGTGACAACTCGTGAGAGTTAAATTGTGGTGCATTGATCATATTTTCCCAAATTTTCCTTTCAAATTTGAGCAAAGAAGGATATCTTCACTCTCCTTCACCAACAGAGTTTACAAAATGGGTCCTCTCACCCTGGTTGAAAGGCACAACCTAATTTAGTGAGGATAGATCAAATCATTTTGAAGGTGCTATCCATTTCTCCAACTTCTGAGTGACAAAGAGCAAGCTGAATCACCTCCCTGGCTACAAAAAGACATACATGATTATTTTTCTGTCTATAGGCTTCTTGTTAAATTTGTGATGCTACTCAATTGGAAAAGGAGGAACAATTTAGATACCAACATATACACACACGTGTCTTCTAATATTTGAGTTAAGGATTTGTTTGTAAGAGACGTGGTTACTTTGTTTGGAAAAAAAACACTTTCATTACAAGGAGGAAAATTCACAGGAAGAAAAAATAAGGTTACTAGATGAATAGAAAACCTATCCCGAGTTCATTTCATAACATTATTTAATACTCATAATAAACCCATTTCATCTTTAATTTATTACAATCAACTATGTAGGTTAACCAATTAAATTATTTTATTCTTGATTCATAATTGCTCCAATCAGGAGTTCATATTTTTGCAGTCATATTGCACATGGAAGAGTACATTACACTTGTGTTCACATTATAAAGATTCTTCTTTGCATTCAAGTGAAGAATTTCACATTTCAAAGTACTTATGTTTTCATCATCTTAAGGATTCACTCTCTATAGCAACGGGTTAATTATATGTTTTGACCATAGATTCTATTTCCTAAGTGATCCTATTTTTAATATATTACTATGTACAACAAGGGTTCTACTAAATTTTACATGTCCAACTAGAGTATAATTTCCTTAACCAACAAGACCTTGACTACAACCGAAGGTATCCCATTCTGAATGCTACATTTCATTATCATTAGCATAGTAATTTAATCTATGTTTTTGCATAAAAATCATGTGATCATGCATCATATTTGGTTTTTTTATTTATCTCAGTTGCAACAAGGAAGGTTCACATGAAACAAAGGAATTGTTTTAGTTTAAGAGTAAATAGATTACATGTTCTTTTCATATTAGCATTTAATTACCAAGATTAACTCTCTTTTTTGTATTAAATTATTACAACCAAATGTGTATTATAACTACTTCACTTAAATACTTATTCATCAAGATCCTAAGGAGTATCATTTCATACTCAACCAAGTTTCGATTATTTAAGGGAAATTTATGTAGTAGATGTATATTACAAGGTGATATGCAATTATAATTTTATACAACTTATGATCTTATTGTGACTACCCTTCTCACTGGATAATGTATATTAATGTGTGATTCATCCTAATTCTGATAATATGTACAAAATCAACTAATTTATATTAACATCAAAAAGGGCCTACACCATACCAAAAGGATAACTATGGAAAACAATTATGCTTATCCCATAAGTTATACACAACTAGAACAATCCTGCCATGATAACACCCCTATTTGTGAAGAGAAATGGATTCACAAATAAGAGGTTTCATACATTTCCTCTCATGGTCTAACCCACATTTCATAAGCACATAACCTGATTAACACTTAGTCCATGAGATAAATCATGACTTTTAATTTACAGTAGGTTCATCAACTTGTTAGGACAAAGCCAAGAGGTTTATAATAGATGCAAGATTTACAAAGTGAAACAAAATGGCGCAACCCAATATCATGCGATTCTCTCAAATCACAACACCTAAGAGAAGAAATATTAGTTGGTAAACACCAGCACTCATACCTAGGATGGTCATGGTCAGAGTGGAGATCACTCAATATGGAATAAATCTAAAGTTTTTCTCAACTGTCTATTGTCAAAGCTAACCTAATAGTCATGTAATAATTGAGGGAAGATGAAGAACTGAATAGGTTTTAGATCACAACTACATTTTAATTTATATTGAGATATTTCTTTCTACCATACATGATATAGTTTTACTAACATAGCTATAATTGTAGTTAATAAGAGCATTAAATAATAATTCGCTAATTATTTAAACTCGATGATAAAGAAAAATTATAAGTTTATCAAAACTCCATGCATGAAAAGGACAAGAGAGCACAAGCAATCAATCGAGGTCAATCTAAAGCTTGATACGAATCCCCACATAATTAGGAACAAAAACAAAACTCAACTTTTTTCTTGGGTTTCAAAATGTTGTTTTGTGAGTCCTTTAATATTGTGTTATTCTAACTTTGCAAGGTATAAAAAATGGTTTTTTAGTTAACGACTCATATAACTATCATTGGTACCAGTGGACACAATAACCTAATTACGATACCATATTTTAGCAATGCATAAGGTTGTGGTAGCAACACGTTTGATGGTCAAATTAGAAATTGGTAACATAAATCACAAGGTGGAGTTTTATTGTTTCACATCAATAGTCTGGTTAAAATATCAATTTTTTAAACTATCTAGTGGTTTGATATTTCTACTGTATTGCAAATGAAGAACCAAATTATACGAAAATTTTAAAATATGAAGGTAAGTATAGATTGCCTTGAAATATTAGTGTCTACAGTGTATGGCAGGTTCACTCACCTTCCACAAGGTTCTAACTCTCTTTTATCATTCTCTCAAATAGTTCATGAGTATTCAAAAATTCCCCCATTTGTACTTTGTTTGAAAGTTTCTAAAACTGCTTCAATAAAAAATTAATGCATATCCTACAAACGAAGAATTCCAAGGAGCTACATTTTCTAGGGCATTTTGACAAACCAAAACACAATATATTCCTCTGGCATCCACATTTGCATACATATTTTTCACAACACTTCTCACTACAAAATCCGATAACACTACTTGAAAGTTTCTAATGATTATTTTTTAGACAAACCCATTTTCACATACCAACAACCGTGACACTCCACGGAATACAGGATAACATCGGGCTGGGAAATTTCCTAAAAATACTTGAGCCTCATCCTGAACACTATTCAAAGCATATCAACCACTCAATGCATTTCCATCAGACTACATTTTTTTGGGTAATTTGTCAAACAGTTCACATGGCTTGCATTTTCTTCCATATTTTCAATAACGTCCAACCCATGCACTTACATCTAAAATATCTTGGAGGATAGAGAAAGGAAAAATGGAGGGTTTCATGTAGAGTAAAAGTGAAATATACAAAATCTTGTAGAGCCATATGTGTGAAAACAGGAGGTAATTTCAATGTCTTAAATCTCTATACCACATCTACTCAAATAAAAGATAAATATCAGGAAAGGAACTTTCAATGTCTTGATCTATACAAAAAATACTAAAGATAAAAGATAAAGAGTAGAAAAATGGTTTCATAGCAATTTTTTACCTAGAAAATGGTGTAGCAAGGTAATAATGCACATAACATAGCTCAGAAGCATAATAAACAAAATCAATACAGCTAGACAAAACACCTAAAAATAACACCTCCTATTACTCAATCGTTTCCTTTTTCTCCTGCATACAACCAAAAAACCAGTGACAGGTAGTAGTTATTTCCTCTTAGAAACATTGAACCCGCTTCAGATGTAGATACAGATTCAAATCAATAACTTGTATATAGTAGAGCTCCATTTAACACGACTCTCAGCAAAATGTTTTGTTTACCTATACTTACTACGTCCATCCAATTACTACAAACTTTACGAAGTTAACTTGGGTTTGACTATGGTTAACACCTCAGGCCTCAAATAAAGTGCTTGTATGACTCTGCAAGGGATGTGATAGGTTTGAAAATCCACTTAGGATGTGTCACTCTTCGTACTTCTTGATGGGTAGATTTATCTTGCAACACTAACAACCCATACTCCATGCCTCTAGTCACCCACCAGCCCATGCATCTACATTATTTTTATTTATTTTTTTATTTTTTTACTATGCACTAAAAAGGATCTCAAGGTGGATTCAAAAGACCAGTGAGTATTCAAATGAAATATTAAGGAGTTATCTTTATAATTTAGGAATTTAGTTTGGTATTCTTCTCTTAAAGCCTTCCATTGCTTCGTTATGAGTCCTCTTGCCAAAAAGTAGTTATTTCCCATACCTCAAAACTTATGTGCCCTTAAATTTTGAAAATTATTCAAATGGATTATGTGAAATTTCTCCAATCAAAATCATATATTTTATGTCTAAGAAACTTGCATTTTACTCTAGGTACATGGAAAGGTACTTTTTATTCTATTAATTTCAAGAACTCAATCTCTCCATTCAAATAGGAAGGAGATTTGTTGGGTAGCTATAGGTGTGATGGAGAATCCATTGTGTCACTATCACCATGAGTTCTTTGCAGGATTTGTGAATATTTCCCCATAGTATTGGAGATATAATCTCAACCACCGCATTTAACTTCGACTTTTGATAGCTAAAATATTTTGATTGATGCAGATTTTAGAAAATGGAAAGATATCTTCATTAAATGGAATGTTCAAATTTGATCTCTGGCATTTTGTCTAATCCTGGAAAATGAATTAATGTTTTTATTCTTCTTGTAAGGAATTTCTTCCCTTGACTTGCAACTATATAGAATTAATTTCTAATTTGAATTATTTAACTATGCATGTGCTACATTTTGTATGCAAGAGAAAAGTGAGAAAAAAGCTAGAAAGGGAAGGAAAATAAAAAAATAGAGGAGCAAAGATTTGATGAATATTTTCTAGAAACCTAATATATATGCAGCTGATTTTTATTTCTATTTTTTTCTCTGCATTTTGTGTGTTGTGTCCTCCACTATTGTACGTTTTTATCATTTTTATTACTGTTGAATACATTTTGTGTTTTTGGTTATCTTCCCCTTCCCCTTCCCTTCATCTAGTATTAGAGAAGAAGGTTTTAGTCATCAAGATTAAATTATTCTTTTTCCATATCTTTGTAGAGTTTATTGACAATCATTAATGGTGTCCACATCTCGAGCACCTTTGTCAAGTCTGTAGACTCCACATTTTACTGGTAAAAATTATGAATATTGGTCGTTGATTATAAAATATCTTTTTAGATTGCAGTATGTTTGGGAGATTTTTTAAAATAGATATGTAGAACCTGCTAATGTAGCAACATTCAATGTGCTCACACACAAGGAAAAATATATTTTTAAAGAACAAAGGAAGAAGGATGGAAAATCCCTCGTTTACATTCATCAAGTTATGCAGGAAAGCATTCTTCCTAGAGTTGCAGCAACCATCCAAGAAAAGGATACATTGGAAAATCTCCAAGTGGTGTATCAAGGTAAGGATAAATTTAAAGTTGTAAAACTCCAGTTACTTAGAAATGATTTTGAGAATATAAACATAAAAGATTCAAATTCTATAAAATTAATTTTTACACATGTTGTTGGGCTTATAAATCAAATAAAATTGCATGGGTAAACCATAAAAGATCAAAGGATAGTTGAAATAATTCTTATAGTTCTACCCATTAAGTTTGATCTTTTATTTGTTTTTATATATGAAACTAAGTATTTAATTCATATGTCAATACATGAGATGCATGAATTCTTGATAAGCCATGATCAAAGGATAAATAGATCTCATAAAACCATATAAAATTAATTCTCATCTAAGATTCCTATAAGCCATGGAAGAGCTTGAGGAGGTAGATTCAATCCTATAAGAAGAGGCAAACATACATTTAGAGGACACAGAAGTAGTCATGTAAACCAAGTTAGAAGAGGACACAACCATGATCATCCACATGGTCATAATAATCCAACTAGTCATATACAAGACAAGTCACATGTTCAAAATCATTATTGCAAAAAGTATGGACACTACTCTTTTTAATATAAGAAGAGACAATATGATCAAAGAAAAAAAAAGATTTAGCCTAAATGTTCTACAAAAACTTATATGTGTATTGCATGTACAAATATTGTTGAATTGATTTCCACAAAATCACTGGTTGAATGTAATATGGTTCAATAAATTCTGCATAATATTTAGTATTTAGATTTAGGTTACAAAAATCACATATTTGGAAATATAGAGTTATTTTCTAGTTTGGAAAAATAAGTAATCTCAAATGTTACTCTTTGGAATAATAATTCTATGTCTATAAAAGGATAAGGTGAAATCGAAATTCTAACTAAAAAGAGGGAGAAGAATATTATGCATGATGTTTACTATGTTATAGCTTTGAAGAAAAATCTTATGAGTATCGGACAATTGTTACAAAACTGATATAGGGTTTATATGGAAGATAACATGTGCATGATTGTGGTTAGATTCCCTAGCAATGAGATGATTGAAAAAGTGATGATAAGCAAAAATAAAATGTTTCCCTTAAGATTAAAACCAGAAAAAAAGATAAAGTCAGATTTGTTTGCAGCAAAATCAACAAACTCAATTCATAGCCAAGTCATGCACTTAAGCAAATGAGTTCTACATTAATGTAAATGATTCTTGAACCAGTGATAATGAGTCATGTGTTAATGTAAGTGATTCGTGTACTTAAACCTATGCTAATATAGTTGTGTCTTGTGCTAAGAAAAAAATAATCCTTCACTCAAGAAAATGAGTTTTACGGTAATGTAAGTGATTCTTTTGATAATACAGTTGTGTTTTGCACTCAAAGAACCCAATCAACTTTTCAATCAGTTGTGAAAGATGAATCATGGCTTTGGAAACTTAGGTTTGAACATTTTAATGTTGGAGATTTAAATTTATTACATAGAAGTAATATGGTAAAAGGCTTACCACTGATTCAAAAATTGGAAAGAGTTTGTGAAGGGTGTATTTTGGGGAAGCAACATAGAGAGTCTTTCCCAGTTGGCAAAAAATCAAGATCAAGTGCACCTCTTGAGATTGTTCACTCAGATTTATGTGGAGCTATTAAAAAACCTTCCATTTGAGGTATTGTATCTTTTTTAACCTTTATTGATGATTAACAAGGAAGACTTGGGTTTAATTTGTGATACATAAATATTATGCTTTTGGAGTCTTTCAGTAGTTCAAGGCTCCTGTGGAGAATAAAATTGGTTACTACATCAAGGTACTAAGAACTTATATAGGTAGTGAATATATTTCTAATGCTTTTCTAAATTTTCATAGACTATGTGTTGTATTCAAAAATAGTTTATAGCCCGCTATGCACCTCAACAAAATGGTGTGGTTGAAAGAAAAAATAAAACCATCATAGATTTGGTAAGGAGAATGTTGAATTCAAAGCATTTACAAAATGAATATTATGCTGAAGTATTAGAAAGTGTTATTAATATTTTTAATAGATTTGCAACTATAAGCGTAAGGAATATGATTCCTCAAGAGGCTTTGAGAGGTAGAAAGCATAGTGTTTCACAATTCAAAGTATTTGGTTGGGTTTTATATGATCATTTTCATGAAGAGATGACAAGGCAGTCGGATAATAAAGGTGAGAAGTGTATCTGTGATGGGTATTCAGAAGATACAAAGGCTTACAAGATGTTTAATCCAAGTCTAAAAAAGTTACAATCAATAGAGATGTACAATTTGTTGAGAATGAAGAATGGCACGGAAATGTTAAAAAATTTATAATTATAGCAACAGGTGATTCATATGATGATATTGTTGATGAAGTGTTAGAAAAAAAAGGTATTCCTCAAGCTATACCTCCTTCCACTCCTAGACGTGCACCACAAGCTGTAGCATAAGTTGCACCTCCATCTATAATAATGAGATCTTACAGCATAATGTTACACCTGGGCAGAAGAGTTCACCAAGAACACTAGTCATGATTCCTTTAGAAATCAGTCCACCAAACTCAATTAATAGCAGTAGTTCATCAAATCCTACATTGGCAAGTTTATTGCAACAAAAAATAAGGAGTTTTTTTTTTTTTTGATTGGTAAACGCTTTTGACCGGAGCTATGAACCAGTGGGGAGAGGGACCCCAACCCTACAAATACGGAGGAAGGAGAAGGAGAAAGAGGAGACAAGGGGAAGAGAAGGAGAAGAACAGAAGCAAAGAAAGGAAGAACGAACAAGGACAAAGGAAACTCCGATGAACGAAGGACCCAAAGATGTCGCTACCGACCCGCAGGGTGGTCCGCACCGTGAGGAAGCCGCCTAAAGTAGAACGTTGAAGGCATGAAATGCACGATCCTTAAGTGCATTTAGCTGATCCATAGCCGAGTGAAGAGGAAACAAGGCCGCATCGATGTCAACTGTAGGCAGGAAGCGCTGGTCTAAAGAAGGGTGAAAATTTTGGGTAAACGTAGCCAGTACATGGTATTGTCCGCTGAGCCATCGGATGCCTCTGCCTGAACCGATAGCAAGCTCATCCACTTCTTCAACCCAAAATATATTTATGAATCTGATTTTAATTTTGATAGAAATAATTATGTTGACTCTTTTTTTGATTTATTTTTATAAGCTTGTGACCTGATGTATTTTGATGAAGCAATAAAAGATGAAGTATTGGCTAAAACCATGGATTAATAGATTGAATATATTGAGAAGTATAACACTTGGGATTTGGTGGATAGTCAAGAAGGAAAGGATGCCATAAGTGTAAAATTTATTTAAAAAACTAAACATGGTGTGGATGGTAAAGTGGTGAAGAATAAGGCTAGATTGGTTGCTAGAGGTTTCACTCAGCAGCCTAGTATTGATTACAATGAAGCATTTTCTCTTATAGCGTGTTTGGATACAATAAGAAATGGTTTTTCCATTACATCTCAAAAAACATGTCATGTTTTTCAAATGGATGTTAAATCAAATTTTTTAAATGGTTATATTGAAGAAGAGTTTTATGTATAGAAGAAAGAAGGATATGAAATTTCAGGTCACATAGAAAAGAAATACAAGGTAAAAAAGGTGCTCTACGGACTCAAGCAAGCTCCTAGAGCATGGTACGGATGCATTGATTCTTATTTAATTAAAATGGATTCATTAGGTGCAACAACAAGACTACTTTATATATCAAAATAGATGAAAAAGGTAAAAATTTTATTGTGTGTCTTTATCTAGATAATTTAATTTTCATGGGAGACCTTTCCATAAATTCTTTTAAGGAAGCCATGATGAAAGAGTTTTTGTTATGGCGAAATAACAACACCACTAATTGTCCCCAAGTGAATGGTTTAGGAAGTCAATGTGATTTTTCAAACATGGAGTTATCCCAAAGTGTGGGACTTTGTAATTGGGATAACCCTCTGGATAAGTCTGGCTTCCCATCCTAACCTAGTGCCAACTACTCCAAAGTACAGAGAGTTGCAGATCTAGCACTAATCTAGAGTTTTTATAAGGAGTCTGAGTTATAGAAAATGCATGAAAATTAAAAACTACTCTAAGGGAAGGTGATCCACTAAGAAGGATGTTGAACAACTTGTATAATAAACACAACACTATGAGAACCTTGTAATGAAAACAACAACAATACACAATAACCTTCCATGCAATGAAAGATCAGAAATTTGAAGTATAACATAGAAGATGGTTTTAAGAATCCAAAGATCTGATTTAATTTCTCTCAAAGTTGAAACAATACATCACATTTATGGCCAAAGGCACAAATTTTTGCATTACAATCTTCAAAACGGAGGTTTGAAATCTCCACAAAAATATTATAGAGAAGAAAGAAGGGAGAGGGATATACAAGGTGTCCAACATTTTGAAATGAGACCCTCCTTACAATAAATATGAAGAATGAGAGAAAGGGAGAGAGAATAAATTCAAAATCATGCTTCAAACACCCAAAATGCATTAAAATCACCTGCAACAATGATGGGTACCACTGCAAAACCCATACATCCATGTACTTTTCCTTGTTGGGTAATAAGGGAAGCACATACTTTCATCATTTTGGTAGGTGAGAAATATTGAAACATTCCTCTAAAATGGCGGACTACATTTCCTCATTTCGAAATACTTAGTCTCACTAAAATTAAGAAAACCAAGCTCTCAATCAAAAGTTATGGCCATCTGAAGATGAGGGTGCCATAATGAAAAAACTACGAGGTGTTTATATGCCTTTTTAGTCTCCAACCTTGCATCACAACCTCTGAAATCTAAAATTTTAGAATTTTGAGATTCCAGGCTTTGGTTATTTTGACTTTGGAGGTCAATGTTATTGTTCATCTGCCTGAGTTCATGAAACCTATGAAATGTCAAAAC
Organism: Taxus chinensis; assembly: GCA_019776745.2. Taxonomy (NCBI): domain Eukaryota; kingdom Viridiplantae; phylum Streptophyta; class Pinopsida; order Cupressales; family Taxaceae; genus Taxus; species Taxus chinensis. The sequence goes on from CM034154.1 coordinate 620,060,179, forward strand.
CCCAAAGCTCAAAATTTGGACTTTGAGTTTTGAGCTTCATGTTATGATTTGCATCCATTGGGCCTTCAATGTTCCAAAATGTAGAAACCCTAAAGTCCAAAATTCAAACTTCGGGTTTTGGACCTTTATGTTTTTGGAGGTTCTAGTTTTAGGATTTTGGGGGTTTCAGGGTTTCGAAGTTTCAGGGGTTAAGGTTTCGAAGTTTCGGGGGTTTCGAGTTTTGGATTTTTGGGGTTTTGGGTGTTGGAGTTTTGGGTACTTTTCACCCATTTGGGTGGCACATTTATCTGGAAAACTAAAATCCGAAAGTTTGAATTTCAGACTTCAGTTTTTGGACCGTTTTTCCTCCTGGCATGTCACTGTTCATCACTTGACTCTACTACTAACTCCAAACTCAAAAATTTCTAAATTCTAAATTTCAGACATCAGACTTTGATGTCCTTCAAACCTTTTGAGCTTACTATCTATGAATTTTGATCCGTCGAGCCCAAATTCTTCCATGTCTGGAATCTAAACTCCTTAGACTCCAAAGTGTCTCTTCAACATGCATCTCATTGATTACCAATGACTCACCACTTCAACTTGCTCAACTCGAGCCCAAAATGTGAGCTCCCATGGCCAAATACATCCTCCTATTTTCTCTGTGTGGGTTCATTCTTGTCTAATTTTTCCTGAGGGGTAAAATTAGATAACATTTTTTAAGGACAGAACTTGGAATCATAAAATACTTCTTGGAAATAGAATTTAAGAAATCAGTTAAAGGTATTTTTTATTTCTCAATCAAAGTACACAAGTGATGTGTTGAAAACATTTCATATGTTGAGTTGTAAGTCAACACATATACCAGTTGTTACAGGGCTGAAGTTGAGAAAGAAAGATATTGGTTCAATTTTTTATCCTAGATTATTTAAAAGACATGTTGGTAATCTCATGTACTTGATGGCCACAAAGCCTAATTTTATGTATGGTGTGAGCCTTATTTTTAGGTTCATGGAGTCTCAACAAGAATCTCATTAAAAATCTAGAAAAAGAATACTAAGGTATGTTTTTTGAATAAATAACTATGGAATTTTGTATTCCATTGTGAAAGAGTTTAAGCTCAATGGATACACGGACAACGATTTTGTTGTCAGCATTAATGATATGAAAAGTACCTTTGGTTGTGATTTTAATTTTGGAACAGGTGTGGTATCATGGGATTCAAAAAAATAATCCATTGTAAATATTTCTATGGTAGTAGTAGAGTATGTGGCAGCAATAGGTGTGGCATGTTAACCCATGTGAATGAGGAGAGTGCTAGATGAGTTGATGCAAAAAAAAAGAAGAAAAAAAATATTTATTGTGATAATAACTCATCCATTGCATTGTCTAAAAATCTTGTTTTTAATAAAAGGAACAAACACATAGACAATAGATATAATTTTATAAGAGAGTTGGTCAATAATGAGGAAATATGTCTAGAGTTTGTAAATCACAAAATCAATTTTCTGAATTTTTTAATAAACCATTGGGAAAATATGCATTTGAATATTTAAGAATTTGTTTGGGTGTCTATGCTAAAGGTTAAATAAATAATTATAAATTTTGAAATGGAAATATGAGCTACAAAAATGGAAGCTCTGGAAATGGTAGCAGCAATTATAAAGATGGTATAGAAATTTCTTGGAAGGATGACAATGAGTATAGATTAAGGGGGCTGTTGGAGATATAATCACAACCCCCACATTTAACTCTAACCTCTGACAGCTATAAGCTTATGACTGCTGCAAATTTTGGAAAACGAGACATTATCTTCATTAAATGGAATGTTCAAATTTGATCTCAAACATTCTCTCTAATTCTGGAAAATGAATTAATGTTTGTATTCTTCTTACAAGGAGTGTCTTCCCCTCCATTGTAGTTATATGGAATTAAATTCTGAATTGAATGTCTTAATTGTGTGTGTGCTGAAATTTGTATGCAAGAGAAAAGACAGAAAAATGGTAGAAAGGGAAGAAAAAGAAAAAATAGAGCAACGAAGCTCTACTGAATATTTTCTAGAAATATAATAAATGCAACTAATTTTTATTTACGATTTTTCTTTGCATTTGTTTTATCAGTTTAATTTTTTTTGAATGCATTTTCACATTCTCTTTACAATTTAATCCTCCATGGACTAGTTGGCTCAACCTTGTTTTCCCTCCCCTTGCACATAAAGATGGGCTTCCAAATGCTCAAGTTTTTATGAATTGCTTTGTATTGTAATCTATTTTCAAATTGAATAGTTTTCTATCAAATAAATTACTTAGAAATTTAATTCACAAATATGTAGAGTCACAGTAGTGTGATTTTTAGTAGGATGATTGGAAGCTTTGAATTGCTAGTATATATTTCCTTAGAACTTGGATGGATCAATTCTTTTCTCCATAAATTCCATCGCTACAATTAGTTGTTTTAACCAATAGTAAGTTCATCCATCCCTATTATGGGTGACATACACTATTAAAACAAATGAAATAAATGTTTCATTGGTTGTTGAAGCATGTTCATATATGTGTTGTCCACGATGAAGTTCAAGACTAAATGCTTTTCACTTACCATAAAACTAGTCATTCAAAATTCAATTAAGAGATACCACTCAGTTCAACACCATAGTGTACACTTACCTATCCCTACATCATGTAATGAGTATGAAATAGGATTTACCATTTATTTTATATGATTTTTTTTTTTATTTGATGTGGTAAAAATAGTTTGTTTCAATTCGAAACAATAAGTATTTTAAGAAAAAAATTGAATTCTAAAAGTTATAAGTTTTTTAATCCCAAAGACATCTAGTAAAGAGAAATTGGACCTCATGAATTTGTAGAAATAATGTTGAAATGTTTCCTAAGAAACATGTTAATGTATTTTCTCGTTCGTTTCAAGCTAATGAGTTAGCTACTAAAGAAAGTACACAATTCAGAAATAATGGAGGGTTTATGCTACCTCAAACGTGATGTGATGGATATAGGATCTGAAGTGATTGATCTTTACTACTACAAGCTGATGACCTGTAACTCAAATATGCTAACGAAATATGATTAGATAACATATGCAGGGGTTTCCCAACAAAATGGATATAAGAAGCGTTAACTCACTTGGCAGATGTAGACCCTCGATTTAAATAAAAAGTGATATAAATGATGGATAATCAGATTGCATGAAGAAACAGTAGTGTAAATGAATATGAAAATAAATAATATTAGATTTAAAATCCAGTTGGATCGAAATAACTGAGAATTTAAAGTTACCTGTTCTGAGTCAACGATGATCTAGAATGTGAAGACGCAAGTCGATGGTTACCTAGGTAGGATAATATGGATTTGTAAGTTGAATATGAAGACCTACAAAGGTTTGAGTGTAAATTGGTAGGTAGCCGAGCCTTGAGTATGTTGGAGTCAACCTCAGAATGGATTTGAGGGAGAAGAAACTAGAAACTAGTAGAAGGAAAGGATTGGAAAAGTACAGATTGACAATCAAGACCCTGGTCGACGGTGACTAGGGTGAAGTGATGTGATCTAGGGTGCTGATAGGCTAGTTTAAGATAAAAATTAGGATTGTGGCTTTGGTAAACTGGAGTAGAGATGGAAAACATGGTTACAGAGTGGCGAGATGACGCCGACTCGACTTGGGCGACGATGAGTATAGAAAAATAAGGCAAGACCGAAGGTATCTTGTCTAAAAAGGCAACTTACAAATAGAAACACTGATAGAATAGCCTAATAATGGATTCCCAAGTGTTGTTGGACCTGCAATTTTAAATTTAATAAGATAATAGAAGAAATAAAACAAAATAGAAGAAAAATTAATGTAAACCTACTGATGTTATCTAGATGATCAAGACAAGCTTCCAAAGGTTGTAAGAAGGCTTGATGATATGCTTTGGTACAAACAAGGATTCAAAAAGTGGAAGAAGATAAAACATAATCCTTGTCTCAGTGTTATCCATGTTGTGTGTGCTTCTTGGCCATGTTTTGAGAGAGGAAATAACTTGGATTTATAGGGTCCATGGCGACGAGGTTGGGTCATCGCTGATTTTGGTGAAAGTTTCCCCAAATGATTAATATTTTTTTCTTTTTGATCGAGGTATTATGTTTTGATGATCTGAAAAGATTCTTTAAATCAAACAAGTGGGAAGGGATGTGATATGGATGAGTTGGGTATAAAGATAGGTTAGATAAAGCATAAAAAATCATGGGGAAATATATTTAGAATTATAACATCCTAAATAGAAGGTTTGATTAGGGCATGTGAATGTGGATAATTAATCAATTAATTAAAGCGAATTAATTAATTAATAGGGATTAAATATTTAATGTTGACTGATGAGGATTGGATCATGATAGGATAAATGGGAGCTAAATTAAATAAGGTGGATGAATTAAATAAATATGCAAACAAGGGCGATGAAGGGTATATATACAAAATTTAGGTGTCTACATTTTTTCCCTTTCACTTGAGGAGTTTGAATTAGCAAGCCATGAGACAAAAATGATAAGACCTATATGAGGATTGACGAAATGTGGATGATCAATTCCTCCTCAAACAGGGGATCGATGATGTCAAGGGAAATTGATGACGCGTTTGAAAAAAGGTAGATGAGAAAGAGCGGTTGTGTAATTTAAAATGGGTGAAAGAAAAACTCAAGAAATATTCCCGAAGCAAGAGGATTGTAATATCGATAAAAAACTATGGTGGTGACTCAAATATCACATCAGTAGAGGAAAATTGCAGTCTCAATGGAGATAAACTATAGTGTTCTATAGACCAGTCAGTGGGTGGTGATCAAATTATTAGGGATATAGAATGGTATGACCAATGGGTCATATGCAAGTCATCAAAATATGGACAATTGTATGTGAAATGGTATGCAAATTCCTTTGTACACAAGGAATCGAGTGAATAGGTATGTGTCCACAAGGACGAAAATAATGGTGCCCGCCAAAGGGGAGAACAAACATGGCCCAGTGGGTGAAATGCAAAAGATGAGTGGTGAAAAGGAATGTCTCAAATTGGAAGGTATGGCCATAAAGATAGAAATTTAAAATAATGCCCTAATAGGAGAAGATTATGGCCATGAAGGCAAAAGAAGGTAAAAAAAGGTATGCCCCAAGAGGGGAAAAGTATTGCCACCAGGTGGGCTTTGTGCACAAGATGAATAAGATTATGAAAGAAAATGCTCGAAGGGAGATTGAATATGGCCATACAAGTGGACTTCAAAATGAGAAGGAGAGGATTCAGAATATGAAAACACAATTCCCTAAAAGGAGAATTTAAGATATGGCCATGAATGTGGAATTTCAAAAAAGATTGTATGCCCAAAAAAGGGATAATTTAAATATCAAAATAAAATTCCCAAAGGGAAAAGATGACTATGGTCACAAATATGGAATGAAATGAATTAATGGTTAAGAGGCTTATCCCAAAGGGAAGATATGTATGGCCCAATGGGACTTAGGATGAGAAATAGTAGATAAGATTAGATGAGGAGGAGGATAAGAGGCAACTTTAATGATAGGAACCTATGGATATAAACGTCACCATGTCATATCAAGGAATGTGCGAGGAAAATATTCATCTAATCACATTTTATGGAAACAAGAGGGCGATCTAAGTGACACAATGCACATGTGACCATAACTAATTCTAACAAATAACCAATGATGGTTAGTCATTTACAAGATCATGAGGAAACAATAGATGAAATAAAGTCACAAACCTACTGTCAACATGACAAATGGGTTTGAGATGTGCCTTGTATAAGGGAAGAGGGTTCTCCATAAATAGTGTTCCTTAAACTTATGCCCCAACTTTGGAAATGGGAAAGAGCAAATTGATCAATGCGGGAAGTCTGTTAAACGAAAGTTGATCGATGCAGAAATATTTATTATGATTCTAATAAAATGGAAGGTTGATCAATGTGATAATCCTTCAAATTCCATAAGGAGTATCCATCCTTCAAGGGTATGGTGAACTTTAAACTAAATATGTGGATGGAAATAATAATACATGATAGTCATCTTTCAATGTATCAATCTGTTTCTATGGATTTTATTTTGAATTTGTTTTTTATTTACATGCTCTTTATTTTTTTCTTTATTTTTTCAGGAACAAATTTCCTTCAAGGGATCAGTCTATTTTCTATAATTTTTATTTTTGACAAGAGCATCCATGATTTTTTATTTTTACATGGGGGCAAGTTGGGACTAGCTAAGTATACCACTTAGGAGGGGATAAATAATTTACAAGATAGACCCCTAGAACCTTTGAATGGTTACAATAGGTGAATAAGAGGGTGATGGATGTGATGATCATGGAGTTATCACCAAAGGGGAGAAGCTATCCATAAGGAAAATGATATGGGAAGAGCCATGGTGCCCACATTTAAGGTCACATATAGGAAGTGATGGAAGACCACATAAATCCAAAACATCACAATGAGATATGGAAGGGGCTAGGATGGAGGAATGATATAAATATATTATCAAGAGCACTTGTAGACATGCTAGAAGTAGAATAGTCACAAGTGCAGTGCATTAAGAGGTCCCACTTCTAGTTTGCCACCAAGGGAGGGTAAACTTTCCATGCAATTTTGTGATTAAATTGAGTTCGTGAGAAAATAAGAGTTTTATAAGATGGGATATGATGAGATAGATGAGAGAGGATATAAACCATGCACTACCCTTAAGGATGAGATAATATGCATCCCTGATTAACTAAAATTTGGAAAATTATTATTATTATGGGCCTAATATTTAATCTAAAAAGAAACAATAATGGAATAACTCATATGAATTGAAATACTAATGCTAGACAATTTTTATTTGATTTTGAATGAAGTAAAGTAAATGAAATAGAAGGGATGAGATACTAACCTGAGTATAACTTACCTTATTGTGTGTTGGAATTAGGTGGGCTGATATATGGGTTGGATTGGGTATGAAGATGATGTTCTGGAAAATGTTGAAATGGGATATTTCACTAAATTGTGGCACTTGGGAGAGAATTGGGGCTCCTCAGGGCACTATGGTTTGTGCTCTAGCAACTTGGTCTATAGAAATTCTCAAGATATTTTTCTGGAAGTGTCATTAGGTCTTCATTATATCTTTGTCTCTGTCACATAGTTTTCGTTATACCTTCACTTATGTCACCAATAATATTATGTGAATATCTACCTACAAAACCCCATAAAAATCATCAATCCATAAAAAAATAAAGATGTAAATGAAGGGTTCAACAGACCTTAACTGCTACAATCATGGAATTATGACTAAGCATTGCACTACATTCTAGACCCAATGTAGTTATGTTTACTTGTGTGTGAATTTTTTTGGCTAGGTTACCTTAGCTCCAATGATGCAGAATTAGGGGGAAATAATTATATGTAAAATTGCAAATGGTAGATGGAATGGAATGAGTATAACCCTTTCCCCTTATTCTTGTGTGATGTAGATGTATAATATGCCCAAATGCAATCCCTTTCCTTAGTAGATAGTTTCCCTTGATAATAAGATGTTTGTGCATAACGTAGTGAGAATTTTATGTTTATACAGGGATCTCTTGTTCAAATTTAGACACAAGTGACCTGAAACACTGACTACCATGTAGGGGAATGAATGAGGTAATGAAAATTATGGACATTAAAGAAATAAATTAGGACTAAGAGTTACGGAAAGTATGGCACCTACAATCATGGATTGGGGTGCCTCGGGGTGCCCCAATGCTACCCTAGGCACACCAGTGTATGAATGAAGATGAAAATATAGAAAATTATGACACCTAAGACTCCCTAAAATATGACCAAAATTATATAGACAACTGAATATTGTACTAAACACATAGCAATGACGATCGACTAACTGATGACATGACTAGGGGATAGCTCACTAGTGTGGTAGGTCCTATTTTTGGCTTGCATTCTCCTTTCTATGATGTTTCATTCTTCCCTAAAGAGAGAGAATGATAATTGAGGGTTTTACATTCTAACACAACGTATTTACATTGGTTCAATACAATGTAATTTCTTCCCTTGGCATTATGGGTTTACATACAACAAGTGAGTTCATACAAGTCTATGAACTCTATACACAACGACCTCTACATGACGTGGTTTCCTTTGGCATTTTTGTAGAGAATTTGCAGGATTCAAGATTAGATTGGGTGTGCCTCTCTACACTACTTTGTCCAGTGAGGTCAGATCACTTGAAAAACTAGGACAATACATAGATCTCTTCACACATTTCATCAAAAGTGGTTAAAGGTTAGAGGATATAAAGCATTTCCTCCCTATACTTCTTCAGCTAGGGTGACGCAAGATCTCCTAAAAAAATCATGATAGTACAGGATATCCTTCTACACCCTTTTTATCAACATGGATAAGGTTCACATGTTCCATTTACACTTCTCTTTTCATGTATTTTACATTTACATACTTAACACATTTCTATATACATGTGTATTTTACACAACATTTTTTACGTACATATATATTTGAAATACTTGATAGTTTTATCCTTGCAAGACCGACCATATGAGAAACAAGAAGTCAAATTTGGATCAATCTACTTAGATCCTATAGACCTATCCTTTTCAGGATTTCTGGGTGATCATTCATACTTCTGGATTTTACTGTTAGAATTGGGACAACCTACAACAATCTTTTACAATAAGCTAAGTCATTTCTCCTTAACTCTTTGCATATTAGGGTTTTTATTTCATTAGGGGACGAATGATAAAATATTGTTGTTATCTAATTTTGCCCCTTAGGAAAAATTGAAAAAACAAGACCAAAGAAAATGAAGGATTGATCTGGCTAGGGGAGAACAAGTTTGAGATTGGCCGAACAAGTGAAGTAGGACGAGTTTAACTACATCCTGAAGATCTAGCCAATGCAGATGGAATTAGATCAAGTATTTTGTCTTTTCGATCCAAATGATTTCGATGGAATAGTTGACCTATATAGGAGTGATATATGGAAGGAACTCTTTCCCCTAATTCCATAGGTGTCACCGCAATAGGATGGCTTCTAAGTTAGGTCATCTAGAAGAAAATGTGAAATGAATGTTGGCTTCAAAGTTAGGTCATCTGGAAGTAAACACAAATTTATGAGAGAGAGCTTCCAAGTTAGGTTATCTGGAAGCAAGTGTAAAATGTAGAATAAATTTTCAAGTTATGTTACCTGGGAAAAGCGATGAATGTAATATCTCAAGTTAGGTCATCTCAGAGGCCACTTGAAACTCCAAAGTTAGATCATTAGGGAGGAAAGTTGTGTTGAACTCATATTGATTTAATGTTATTGGCTTGTTAAATATTGTGAATGTGTTAATTGATTGATTGATTGATTGATTGGTTACTCATGGAGAGATTTTATGCAAGTTTCCGAGAAGTTAGGTCATTAGGGGGAAGTCTATAGAAATTTATGAAATGTTTTTTGAAAAGATTTTTAATCACTCGTTTCCCCTAATTTAGGTCATTAGGGGGTGAATGATAAAATATTGTTGTTATCCAATTTTGCCCCTTAGGAAAAATTGAAAAAACAAGACCAAAGAAAATGAAGGATCGATCCGGCTAGGGGAGAACAAGTTTCAGGATTGGCTGAACAAGTGAAGTAGGAAGAGCACATTGCAGAGGAGTTTAGGAAATGAAGAAGCTCTAAAGTATGAATTTCATACTTTAGATGTGGGGTCGTTCAGAGGTAGGCTAAAGCAAAATTTAGGGAAATTCGAGGAACACGAAAAGGAAAGTGGATAGTCTGAAACCTGAAATCTGAATTTTGGAGTTCATTATTTTTGGAGATTTGGAGGATTCATGTACCCATAGTGATAAACTATGTCACATAAAGGGAAAAAAAAGGTCTGAAACACAAATTCTGAAATAAGAACTTCGAGGTTTTGGAGTTTCAGAGATATGCGAAAACCAAATGGATAAGAAAATCCTGAATCCCCAAAACCCGAACCCCCAAAATCCCAAAACCCAAACCCATGAAACTGGAAATCTGAATTTCATACTTCGGGGTTTCAGAATTTTAGAAAAATTTTGTCAATGGATGAACAATGCCATGCAATATGATCTTGACATCCAAAAACCCAAAGTCCAAATTTATTCTAAGGTTCCTTGGGACGCCCTAGTACTACCTTAGGCACCCCAGTGTAGGACTAAAGATGATAATCAATAAAATTATGACACCTAAGACTCCCTGAAAGATTTCCAAAACTGTATAGAGAATTGACAACTATACTAGACACATAACAATGATGAACAAATAACTGATGACATGACTAGGGGAAAGGTCACTAGTGAATACTTTTATAACAAAAGATCCATATACAATATAACATACTCGACAGTATAAATGTAATATTAAGTGTGTGATTTTGTGACTACACTCCCTAATGAAACGAGTAGATGTTCTCCCAAGGAAGGGAAAAATATGACCACAACAGTGGGTTTAGAATGGGATAAGAGGTTGAGAGATAGATAACCTATTAAATATGCATCTTATTGAGAAGAATAATGGCCACAAGAGTGGGCTTCAGATGAAAAGATGGTGCCCCCAAGACAGGCACAAAAACGACCACACATTTGAACTTAAAATGAAAAATATGGAATTATGGTGCCTCAAAAGTAGCACGAGTATGGCCACAAAGGTGGACCTTTATGAATATGGTGCCCCAAGAGAGGCACGAATTTGGCCAAAAATGTGGAATTTCATATGATGAAATGGTTCTCCCAACAAAAGGATAAATATGGCTGCAATGGTGGAATTTAAAGGGAAAATATGAAATAGATGGTGCCCATAAAAGAGGCATGAATATGACCGCAAAGGTGGAATTTAATGATGATGGTTCTCCAAGAGAGGAACAATTATGACCACAAAGGTGGACTTTGGTGAAAATGGAGCCCTAAGAGAGGCATGAATATGGCCACAAAGGTGGACTTTGATGAGGGAAAATGGTCCCACAATGGAAGGATAAATATGGCCACAATGGTGGACTTTAATATGAAAATATGAAAATAGATGGTTCCCCTAAAAGAGGCACAAATATGGCCACAAAGGCAGACTTTAATGAAGATAGTGCCCCACGAGAGGCACAAATATGGGCACAAAGGTGGACTTTGCTGAGGATGGTGCCCCAAGAGAGACATGAATATGGAAACAAAGGTGGAATTTGATGAGATTGAATGGCCCCTCAATGGAAGGATAAATATGGCCACAATGGTGGACATTAAAATGGAAATATGAAAATAGATATTGCCCCTAAAAGAAACAAAAATATGGCCAAAAGGGTGTAATTTAATGAAAATGATGGAAATATTGTGCCCCAAAATAGGCACAAATATGGCCATAAAGGTGGGTTAAGATGATAAATATATGGGTTGGGTAAGATTGGATCAGATTAACACAATATCAAAAATGAAGTCCCCCAACATTAAGGGGGGTTGTTTTGATTGATAGGATACATGGATGAGAGGATAAAAAATGAAGGGAAGGTGTTCAATAAAAGGAAAGACTATTTCACATTGGGTGATTTGCATGCAGATGAATGCATGTGTACCGAAGGGGATTGGATGATATTGTTGACCATAACTTTAGATCTAGATTGGATAGATAGTTGGGGACCATAGGGATGATCAGTAAGGAAAACAATACCGATGAATATGGGAATACCTTTCTTAGGATGAATGTCATATTCGAGAGAGATGTGAAGGGATGGTGTGAGGGTAGGGGGGATTTGATGGATGAAAATTAAAAAATTTGATTGGTTGTAGATGTAGAAGGATGCTCCCCTTGAATGAGAAAATCATCTTTCTCAATGAGTTAATGGACGATTATCTCATAGGCTTTAAAATTCTCAATGTTAAGACTTAGAGTATGATGATAGGTGCATAAGCAATTAGGATTAAACTGTGATTGTTTTTTATTACATGGATTAAAGACTCTAATGGGAGGAAGTGTGATGGTAGATGTTTGAGTTAAATGTCAAAGGATATCTGCATATGACCCAATCGAAGTGTCATGGGGAAGATATGTCTCATGGTTTTTGATAGGGTAGTTTGAATTGGATTTAGGGTAAGGGATGGATGTAGATTTCATGGGTGTACTAAGTGTCTTGGAAGAAAAATCAATTTTGAGAGGATTTTTAGATGTTTGGATTGGGATTTATTATTACAAGATGTATAAGATGAAGGGGTTAACCCTAAAATAGATAAGGATGTTCCTACAATGGAGGTAGTAATATTGGATTGATGAGAAGATTGTAAACCTAAATTATTATTAGAATGTGGGTGAAATTTTTTATGAATGTTTACTGTGAGTCTTAGATTTTGATCGAGAGGATTTACCCTTAGTGGGGATGATAAAAATTTTGCCTAGTGGATTTGAAGATGTAGGTGTAGTTTTTGGTTTGGTTGATGTATAAAAATTTGATTTTATAGAGGGAGAATGAATTCCCATTATGTTTTTCTTAAGTGGAGGATATTTCTCCATGAATTTTTCAAGAGGCGTCGTTGATGTGTTAACAAGTGGAAGAGATGTGATTGGTGTAGTAGGAGTAGTAGATGTAGATAAAGTTGATGTTGAAGGATTGAGTGTAGGAGATTGGGATGAGATAGGTGGTGTGTCCATAGGTAAATATGTAGGTACATGTGAAAACAATGCCAAGGTATATGTAAGTTTTGTTTTTGATGTACTATATGTGGATGTAGATGGAATAAAAAGGGATGTGAGTGAGGTAGTGATGAATATGTTTGTGTAGATGTGGGTATAGTCAAATTCGGTCTGGCTTGTGGTAAAGGTATGTATAGATGTAGATGTGGAGAAAGTGGTTAGAAGTAAATGGGATAGATGTGATGATCATGGATATGGTTTATATAGATGTAGGGGTACATATTAATGGATCCATGGGTACATATTAATGGAACCATAGGCACAATGTCTATGATAGGGGAAAATGAGATAGGTAAGGATGAAGGCGTTTGTTGTATCATATTGATTGAATAAAGATTGAATGTATAATATGTGAAATGTAGATATGGATTGGTCAATGGTGGATTTGGGAAGGGTTGTTAGAAGGTACCAAGAGGCAGAGATTGAATTGGTTGGGGGATTGTATAATTTTGGATGTATGGATATAATAGGAAGGTTGAATCTGTTGAGACATATATTGATTAAAATGTCAAAAATGGCAATTTCTAGATAGGCATGTAGATGGAGTGGGGATGACACTGATATAAGGTGGTGGGGGTGAAACAAGATTCACTGGTTGACATGGCTGAGATATGTCCCTATGATGAAAGTATTCATAGATGGAGCTAAAAGAAGACAAACATGAGATATGAATCATGTTATACATTTGTCGAATAGTAGAAATGGATGTGATCGATATCGGTGTACTTGTAGGATAAGATTTATATATGTTTGGTTATTCAATTATAAGGGGTAGATGGATAAGAATGTAAGGAGGCTTGGTGTGTCAAATTCAAAAGGGGTGTTGGATAGGATATTTGGGGTTGGATCGAAATATTCAATTTTTGAGGTCCACGAGAAGTGTGGATGTGGGCGGCTTTTGGTGATTGAATTGGTATTACATTGGTAATACTAATTGAAGTAGGGATAGTGTTGTTATTGGAGAATGTAGGTGGAGTATAATCCTCTGATTGAGTGGATTGATAGGATTGAGAGATTTTAGGGGATATACGAAGTATAAATTCATAGATGGGGCTAGAGAGGGGCTCAGAGGCCTCGAAAGGAGCTAGAGATGGTTGTGCGGTTGGTCGAGGGGATATAGAAGTGTGATTTTTTGATGAAAACACATGCAAGAAAGGGAAATATGATGTAGAAAGGAGAAAATATGGAAAAAAAAATACCTTGATAGCACTTTTCCTATTTGTCTACACTCTTGAGAAATGAGATATCTAGGCCATGACCTAACACGAGCAAGAAAAAGGAAAGGCATCGTGCTGAAGTATTAGTATAAGACATAAAAAGATGAAAATATGAAAAAGATCACCTAAATGGTAGTCTGACGTGGTGTGCTAGAAATTTGATGTATTTATTGTTTGTTTTAATTTAATGGGTTAGGTACTAAAGAAAGTACATAACTCAGAATGATGGAGGTTTATGTGACCTTAGACACAATGTGATGGATAGGGCACTGAAGAGATTGATCCTTGTTGCTACATGTTGATGACCTTTAACTCAAACACACTAAATAAATATGATTAGATAAGATATGTGGGGGTTTCTTGATAAAGTGGATCCAAGAAGTGTTAACTTCCTTGGTAGATGTCAACCCCTATTATAATGAAAAAGCAATATAAATGATGGAAAATCAAATTCGATGCAGAAACAATAGCGTAACTAAGTCTAAATAATTAAGATTAGATTTAAAATATGATTGGATTAGAATAACTACAAACTAAACATTACCTAGTGTAATCTGGTGGTGACCTAGAATGTGCAAAGGCATGTCAACAACAACCTGGGTAGGAGAATCTAGATTTAGAAGCTAAATATGCAGACCTGCAAAGGTTTGAGTGCACAGTGGAAGGTAGTAGAGGCTTGGGTATGATCGAGTCAACCTCAGAAATGATATGAGGGAGAAGAAACCAAAAACTAATAGAAGGAAAGGATTAGAAAATAATAGATTGAGAGAATCAAGACCCTGGTCGACGGTGACCATGGTGCAGTTACTGTGATTTGGGAGTAGATAGGATAGTTTAAGATAACAAAGGAGTAAGATAATGGATATGGTAAACTGGAATAGTTACAGAAAAAAAAGAGGTCGAGGAAAGATTTGAAGAAGGAAAAGACAATTTTAGAGCACCAAGTCGATGGGAACTTGAGTTGGGTGATGGTGACTATAGCAGAATAAGGAAAAGCCAAAGGTAGATTGACTGAAAAGGAAACCTATAAATAGAAACATAGATAGAAAAACTTAGTAATGGAGTCTCGAGTGATACTAGACATGCAATGTTAGATTTAACAAGATAATAGAATAAATAGGACAAGATAGTAGAAAAAACAATGTGAACCTCTCGATGTTATGCAGATGATCAAGACAAGCTTCCAAAGGTTACAAGAAGCTTGTTGAGATGCTCTGGCTTGAAGAAGGATTCACAAATTGGAAGAAGATCATAAATAAGTCAGGTCTTTGTGTTTTCCATGTTGTGTGTTCTTATTTGCCATGTTTTAAGAGAGGGAGGATCTTGGTTTCACAGGGTTGATGACGATTAGGTCGGGTCACCGACGATCAGGTCGGGTCACCGCCAATTTCGGGGGAAAGTTTCCCTAAATGAGAAGGCTTTTCGTGGGGAAACATATTTAGAATTAAAGCATCCTTAATAGAAGGTTAATTAGGTCATGTGGATGTGGATAATTAATTCATTAATAAAAGGTAATTAATTAATTAATGTGAATTAATAAATATTAAATGATTAATTAATGTTGATTAATTAATTACTGTTGATTGATGAGGATTGGATAATGATAACATAAATGGGCACTAAATTAAATAAGGGGATGAATTAAATAAATATGTGCACGTGGGGAATGCATGGTATATATACAAAATTAGGTGTCTACCCAATGAATAAAAAATTGTAAGTTGACATGGAGACGATGACAACTGGTAGCTATTATAAGGTTACATCGAAAATACAATACAACTAAAACCCTTAATCCCAAATTTACCGATTATAATATAAATGAAAGATGTGGCAGGTTTGTTAAGTATTTTTCATAACTTTTTTGTATTCTAAGAAATAAGTTTTTTAATTTGATTACTTGACAATGTCTTTTGTGTCATTTAATATATATACCTTTTTACATTTTCCTTTATTAATGATATTTGAAGTTTAGAAGTATTGTATATTGTTGAGTTGTGGAGATTAATTTCTTAACATTAGCATTCTTTATTAACTTGTTGGAATACACAGTAACCGGAATTGGTCGGAAGACTGACGTCGGTCACTTGGGATCCAGTATCGGTCAAGGAAAGGAGGAAATGAACATCTGTTAAGGCTAATAGGCATCATTTGCCTGTGTGTGGTTGTTTTATTTAAACTTACGGGAATTAGATCTAACCTTTATATAAAGTTGATCTAATGATTGTAATTGCATAGATAAAGTGCCCTAAGTTTGTATATGCCTATATAGAATAAAAAATATTGAATTGCAAGAAGAAATTCTTGGAGAGAGAAAAGAGAAGCTTGTGAGAAAGAAAGTAGTGTATATCCAGGAGGTGTGGAAGATTACAGATCTTCAATTGTATATTCTCTACAAAGTTTTGATTAATAGATTAGTGTTACTTGGTGGACATGATGTAACCCACATTGGGTGAACCACGTTATATCTTGTGTATTGTTCTTCTGCTATTTATTATTTGTATGCTTAGATATGAATAATATATCTATACAACTGGTGGTGATTAACCCCAACAACTGGTATCAGAGATTTATTTTTTTAGGGTTTTGTATGTTGATAGATTTACTCGTAGAGGGTTTTCTGATTGAGTGGAGTTACAACAATGACAGAAGATAGAAAATATAGAGTGGAAAAATTGACGGCCATATTTATCAATTATGGAAGATGCAGGTGGAAGATTGTTTATATAAGAAATATCTATACTTACAATTGGATGAGAAGGCCAAGACCTACAAAGCTGACTGATGAAGAATGGAATATTCTTGATATAAGGCTCTAGGATCTATAATATTGAGCATGAAAACATTTTTGGATTCGGATATTACCAAAGCAGCAACACGGTTAGAGGTTGATGAAATATTTAGCTAATTTATATGAAAAAACCTAGTCTTTGAATTGACTAAGAAATATTTAATTCTAAGATGGAACAAGTGAATCTGCATCAAGTCATTTGAATGATTCCGGTCTATGTAAACTCAATTCAAATCAGTGAATATCCATTTGATTGATGAAAATGAAAGCACTTTTATTTCTATGCTCTTTGTCATATAGTTGGGATAACTTGGTAATGGTTGTTAGTAATACATCGTTTGCTACTAATATTTTAAAGTTTAATGATGTGGTTAGTATAATCTTGAATGAATAAATACGCTGGAAAATTACAAGAGAATTATCATTTGGAAATGCTTTGAATGTAGAAAGCAGGAGAAGGTAGAAGGAGATATCCAAGAGAAAGAATAATGGGAAATCAAAGTCTAGAATGATTAGATCTACCTAAAGAGGCAAAGGAATAACCTACTAGGAATTGTGGAAAGAAAGGACATGTATCGAAAAAAATTTGGTTTTTAAGGAGAACTTTTACAGAATGTACCAAAGGAAAGGTAATGAGGAAAATGTTGCATCTTCAAGGTAATGCAAAATGCCTTATTCTCTCCATGGATAAGAAATTGATCTTGGTTTTTAGATTAGAGCTTCTTCCATGTTATCCCTAATACGATTATTTCAGAAAATTATGGTCCATGGTAATTTTTTTCATGTTTATTTAGGAAGTATGATGAAACATGTCATATTATTGGTAAAGGAAATACATTGGAGAAGAAGGTTCATCTTAGAATTGTAATAATGGACATACATTGGAAGAAGTTCATCTAAAATTGTCTAATGGAAACTCATTGATATTGAATAATGTTTAGGGCCAGTTTTCAAGCCTCAAGATAAATCTAATTGCTTATGACACTAGTTGAGTATTCTGGTTTACAAACATGGTTACATTCACACCGAAACTTGAAGGTTACCAGGGATATCTTTTTTGTAAGCAAGCGCAGAAGGTAGGAACATGAATTGTCTTATAGTATTGGTTCCAAAGATTTTTGTGCTGTTGATAAATAAAACAGAAGAAGTTGGATCCTACATCAAGAGATACAATTGTATTGGTTATGGCTCTAGTGTGATGTCGGAATTCCAGTTTTGGGATTTAGAGGATTTTAAGATTGTTAGGAGTCGTGACATTGATTGCGATTGTTATTTGATCTCACAAGAACATTAACAATAATAGTGTGGGAAATGTTAATTACCTGGAATTTTAAAAACCTGTAGTACAACCATGGTGGAAACTTCAAAAATTGGGGTTTAAAGATCAATGCCTAATCACATGAGGAGCTGGAGTTACAGACACAGTTCCATATGCTTTCGTAGTTGGAAGTTCGCATTTGTTATGTTTTTGTACAACCACAACAGACATTACATAGGCAAGGGGAGTGCGAAAATGTAGATTTATGGCCAATCTAGGTAAACCAACATTGGAAAGTGTTACAAGGATTCTCAAGTATTTGAAGGAAACCATCAAAATGCAGTGTAATATGCAGGGTCGTTTATATTTCTTTATGTGGCATGTTGATTCAGATATGGCTGGTTGATTGGATGGTAGGAGGAGCAATACTGGCTAAGGATTCAAGTAGGTGGAATGAAAAATAGTAGATTAGAGATTGCAAAATTTTGTAGCCTATCTATACAGAGGAGAACATTGTGTAGCTACAAAGGGCGCAAAAGAGATGATAGATGCTATCGGATGAGCATGTTCATGGGTAAGAGTGGGAAAGGAGCAAGAGGATTGCAGATTATATAGTGATAGTCAAAGTGCGATAAATCGAGAAAATAATTAGTGTTCATTCAAGAACGAAACAAAATCGGTTGAGTATCACTTCATACGGTGGGTAAGTGTGATGGATGGGAAACTAAACGGCGAAAAATTCATACAAACGGAGACTATGGAGATATGATAATGAAAAAGTCATTGGAAAAAAGGAGAAGAAATTGGGAGAGATACACTGGCACTTTTATTTGTCTTTGCGGTGAAAGTTAACGAGGGAGAAATAGGCCACGGAACGGATCCAAGAGGGAGTTGTACGGTACAATGCAACAATTTATCTTTGAGTGGGAGATTATTGAGTTGTGGAGAGTAATTTCTTCACATTAGCAGTGTTTATTCATTATTGGGAATACAAGTAACCGACATCGGTCGGAAGACTGGTGCTGGTCACCTGGGAACTGTATCGGTCCATGCAAGAGGAAACTGGTATAGTTCGGTAGACGACATTGGTTTCCTATGGTGGGTTGTTTATTGAATCATGAGAAATCATCAGGCATTTAATATAAAGATTGATTAATGTTGTAATTGTAATAGCTAAAAGTTTCCTTAAGTTTGTATATGCCTATATAATATAAAGCTAGGGTTTTCTAAAAAATAATTGATTGTAAGAGAATTCTCAGAGAGAGAAAAGAGAAGCTTGTGAGAAAGGAGAAAGTATGTACATCCCAAGAGGTGTGGCACAGATTGCATATCTCAATTGTGATTCTCTTCAAAGCTGTGATTACTAGATGGTTGTTTTCTTTATGGACATGCGGTAGCTCACACTAGGGGACCCACTTATATATTGGTAGTTTTATTCTAGTTGATTTCTGTATTTATTAAGGGTAGTAGAGATGAATAATATATCGGTACAACTGGGGTGAGTAACCCAATAAATAAGAAATCTTTTTAAAACATTTGATTACGCCGTATCTTTTGGTGTCATAGGTATATACTTTACTTTTTTTTCTTATTAGTGATATTGAAGTTTAGAAGTTTTGTATATGGTTGCTGATGTAGTGAGAACATAGTTGGTTGAGCCTCATGGAGGGACCTAATCTTCCTTGTT